>CM068824.1:121162461-121697382 GCA_028554795.2 Sinohyriopsis cumingii | reverse complement strand
TTTCCCACAGTGCGAATGCGAGCATGCTGCGCCTCTGATTACATGAGGCCATTGGCTAAAATATCAATGTCGAATTTTTCTTGTTAAATTTTTCAACACCTTTATTAATGCCTTCAGAATCTAAATAGATTTTGTCGGTGTACTTGCTTCATTTACATTGTTCTGGCAGGTCAAAATTATCTTGTGCCTACCCAGTATGAGGCTATTATTTCAAGGTAGCTTTTACTGGTACCCAACTTTTGAGACATTTATCTTTTTGAAATATCTCATTTTGATTGGTGAGAAAGTTGAGTTACATCAATATATGCATGTGGTGTGTCATCTGGGCCAACTAGTGAAAATATAGTCGTCTGAATTCTTCATGCATTTTATGCCATTTTGTCACTACATGAGAGCAAAAATGAAATGAAACAATAGAATTGGCAACCTCTTGTTTGGATCCACCATAATTTTCTAAACTGAAAGAAGAGAAACTGCCAGATCAACAACTGTCCAAAGACTTGTCGGTTAAATGAGTTTCTGGATGTCTTTTTTGCCTATCATGGAAATGTGTAATTGTCATGGCAAACTCACACCACACAGGTTAAGCCTCAGTAATGTTATCAGTAGGGTAATGACATTTTAACCTTGAGAAAGATGACTGTAAAGTGATATGAAAGTTTTAAGAAGGGCATACATACTATAATCTAAAATATGTCTCCTCTGGGTTTTTTTCTTCAGAAAAATAAAGATTTCCTGATCGACAATGCTGCAAGGATTCGTGACATCGAGCTACTAGTTGGTTTTAATTTTTTCACCTTATTTGATACCTCTGTGGCAGCCAGACTTCGTACCTTCCTTCCTGAGGAGCTCTGGCCTTCAAAACTTACACAAGAGTGGATTGATCTCCCTTGTCCAACAAAGTCACAATGTCAAACTGAGTATGCATTTTCATTTGTTTTTTGTTTGATCTTATTTTTTTTAAAAATGCAAAGTAGGCAAATAACAAAAGAGAGATAAACACTGTCAAATAGACGAGCATTTATACCATCTATAGTCTGAATATACCTCCCTGTTTACTTGTATCCCACTACCGATTTAAAAAACAGAAAAGCACAAATGAGATAAAAGATGTACAGAACTTAGTTCATTTATTGATTTATAACCTCAAACCTGATTATGACCAAGGGTGCCCTAAAAGCATTATTATCTGCGCATTTCATTCCAAACAGAAGTTTTCAGTATAAAAAATGATGCTGCTCACCAGTCATTTCCAGTTCCTGGACAAGTCCATTTTCAGTGAAGGGGTAAAGGCATGACTACACATGTATGTACATAGATGAAAAATACTATGTTGTCTGCTTCCAATATTTACAATGTTGAATCAAACAAAGGAAAAGAATGACAATTACAGATTTGCCTTTCACATGGATTTAACAAGTGATGTAATTTCTATGTTCATCATGTGCAAAGGGATATAACTCTAAACTCTTGACATTATGATAATTTACAGAATTATCCAGTAGTTACCAAATAGGATGAACTATACCACTCATTTGTCTGAGAAAAATAGACTCACCAATAGTGTATGCATTATGGCACCATGTTAGTATGGAAAGTCCATTAAGCATGAAACCAGCAGAGGATGCCAGTGTTGAGACCACTCTGGTCACAGTCAGGTTAAAAGTTCTAAATCAGTGAATGAATTGACTACGTTCTGTGCATTTTTTATCACATTAAAGACTTTTATTATTGAAATCGGTAGTTGGGTAGAAACAATTAGGGATTTATGCAAAAACTACAGCTTCATGCTATCCTGTTACATAATTATGCAGTTGTCAAGGATGTTTAGATTTCTGGACTAGTTCAGCATGTCTTTCCATCCTTGGCAATACTATCCATTTTTTCTGTGATTGATTTTATGAAAGATGAGAAAGTGGTTTGAATTTTTTGAAATTACACATTGTCAATAATGAATTGTCATCAAATTTTGCACACAAGTTTGCCAGAAAACAGAACATATTGTATTGGTCATGTAGCTGAAATGATCAAAGACAACATTAGCCAAGATATTTTGGAAACATGTCCGATAAACTGACTGTATTATAAGGTTTTACTTTTAACTTTTCATCTATTTAATGCCATTCATGGCATGATATTAAAGTAATAATTGAATAAATGGAAGTCGGGTTTTATAACACCAGTTTGGGCCCCAGGAGATCAAGTGGTCAAAGGTGCTACAAATAACTCATATCTCACCTCTGTCCATGTGAGTTTGAGTCTTGGCCCTGCTTACATGGGAAAGCTTGCCAGTAGTTTCCTGTGGATTAATGGTTCTTCCCACCAGATATACTGGCCACCATGTATAACGTGTGATGAAAAATCCGCAATCAAAACAGTGTACAGTTGATGCCTGTTAAAGTTGCTCTCAAGCTTTTTCATGTTGCATGCACAGTACAGTTCATGTTTATTGGGTCCAAGGAATATTCTTGAAATATATTTCCTAACATAATGCCTAAATATCCATTTCTAATATGTCTTTTTACAGAACGTTGTCATAATCATTTTGCTTATCCTTTTACACTAACAAATTAGCAATGCTGTTTAATAAATTATTGAATTTAATGAATAATTACGAAATCTTAGTTATTTAGATATAAATGTCATGAATAATTTCAGTTACCAGCCTGTATTGTTGATATCATTGGATGGCTTCCGGGCAGACTATTTGCTGCGGAATTTCACACCTCACATTGGACGTCTGAGCCAATGTGGCATCCATGCTCCATACATGAGGTCTGTGTATCCCACCAAGACTTTCCCCAATCACTATACCATTGTTACGGTGAGTGTAAAAAGAATTTGTAACTTTACTCATCCTAACCTCTTCATTAAATTTGATCAATGATTTCTTTTCAGTCAGGTCACTCTCACTATTTTGTATTTCAGTCTATCATGCCGTGTTTTTTATTTTGTATGGTTTCTGGTTGGATTCCCTTTCACATTTATAAGTACCTTAACATTTCATTTATTTCATGTTAATTGGACTACTAATGTCAATCTTTATTTGCTAAGTCAATGAATTATTGAATTTTGATTGATCTTTAGTTGATATTCAGTTAATGAATTTCAGCACAATTTAGTATATAGCATATATACTTGACTATTAGTCGACATCACTATTTTTTAGATCTGCAAAAAGCCAATTTCTCATTGACTCTCCTATAAATAAGGGTGTATTTTTTGAGTCAGATCTGTCTGAAGGTGTGACCTGTTGACAGTGAGTCAGAGTTGCACTTTGGAAAATTACACAAATCAAACTGGAAATATAGATAAATAGATTAGACAGAGATTAGATTGATAGATAGGAAAAATCAAGACAGAATCAGTCTAAAATACAATTATTGAGTGGAATATATCACAAATGAAATTGACAACTTACTAATGAAATCTATTAAAATCCATAGTGCTTGGCATTTTAAATCCATTTGCATGATAAAAATCCACAAACACCATACGTCGTACAGATAAAGAGTTAGTCTACAATTTTGTGATTCACAGTAATATTTCTATAAATGTCATTATCTAAAGTTATCTTCAACATAGTCAAAGAATTCATCTGAAATCCTCCATTGTCATCTAGTCATTGCAAATTGTCATCACCTAGTCATCATAAATATTGTCCAGCTCTGTTTTCTCGACTTCATTGTATTTTGTGGGTGCATATGTTGAGACTATGCTTGAGCTCTGTAAGTAGTCCTTTGATCGTACAGTCTGTCAAATCTATTAAAGGCTGCAGCTGACCATGTGTCACTTGTGCAGAAAGATCACAGGGAGTTCAAACAACCATTGTATTTTACTTGACACTGAGTAAATATGAAACAAAGAGCATTTGCAAACTAAGTAATTATGATCAGACATACACAAGAATTTTTAGAACTCTACTTGGCACTGAAGAAGTATATGTATTGAATTTGTGGCTCAGTCAAAAGGATTATCAACTTCAAAAAAAAGTGAATGCTGCCTTTGCAAGCCAAGAGGTTATTGGGCCACATGCACTGGCATAAAAGTTGGGAGATATCACTTGAGAATTAAATCTAACTTGTGGGAAAGGAAAATACATTTTTTTAAAATTCAAAACGTTTTTGCTTCAAGCACAGTGTTTGTTCAGCACAATACACATATTAACCCTTCACTTCATAGAGTGTATGGTTTTTCAGCCATTCGATACACATGTAGCAAAGTTATCCAGTGCAGTGCACTATAAATAGAACACCTGTTACCTATTCGACTCCATATACATAGGCCTGTCTGCTAACTGTTAAGCAGTGTAGTGTATGTTACATTTAACAGCAATTTTCACCATTTTACATTTTTGGTGCACATCTATTATGTATGGAAAAATTTCAGAGTAAATTCTGATCGTTATAGCTGTGTAATTATTTTTCACTGAAGAATTTTGTATGTGCTTTAAAATCTTGAGAGAACTCATTCACCGTCAAGTCAGCAAAGCTGCATGACCAACTGTAGCTGAAATTTCTCATACTTGAAATTTACAAGTTCTTTGTCTGTGTCTACATCACTGTGTCATCTGAATTTGATAATTTAAAAATCTAATTGCTGCCTAAGTTATTGAAGCTTTCATAGTTGTGATTCTAATCATGAAAACTCCATAAGTACTGAACGAACTCCGCAATCCTCCATTTTGGAGAGAGGAGAATATGTCCCAGTTACTTTAAATAGCATATTTCGACCAGAGCATAAACAATGACCACATGAACATGATTTGACATAATGGTCATTCACAGAAATTAATGTAGTATCTACAGCAATAGGGGTTTTTCCCCAAAGGTGGCACTACGAAAACCTGCTAAAAATGGCTAATGTTTACGGCAGGCATCGAAAGGCGCTTGTATGCAAATCAGGTAGAGGCGTCCAACGGCGCTTGTATTTGAATGGAATAGTGGCGTCCAAAGGCGCTTGCATGAGGTAAAGGGTTATTAATACAAATACAAGTTGTTAGAACAGGCAAGAAAAAATGTGAGCAATATACTTGTTAGGAAACATTCTGGTAAACAACATTGACATACACTTCACTTTGTGATGGGTAGTATTTTAATGTACCCTTAATATTTTCAAATTGTTAAAATTCAGAGTTCTAAGTATTGTGTGATGAATACTGTCAAGAAATGGATAAACACAGTGCATACCTTATACGCATTTCTGAATGGAAACTGTGTCATGAAAACATTAAAATTTTAAATTTACACTATCCTTGTGCACTGCAAAAATCTAGCTTCCAACATTACCCCTAAATTTATCAACTTTTTTGTATGTCATGCTGTTCAGATGACCCCATCTCTGCATGAATCAAATTTTCAGTAAAAAAACATGTAAATTGAAATATAAATATACATGGTACATCCTTCCGTTATTTTGGAGAAAAAATGTATAACCAAATTAAAACTGATAATGTCAGACAGTGATATCATGAGAGCTCTTTTGTTAGGGGGTAGATGACTGTCAGTTCAGTTGAAAGTATTATTCATCAAGGTTTTTTCTGTGAGGCATTGAAGGCAAAACTGGTACACTTTTGTCCTTTTGCTAGTTCAGGGAAGATTTTTGCAAAGAAGAAATGTAGTACCAATCCTGCCCATAATACCTTGCAGAAAATTATCAACAATGACTTGCAGATATGGCATATTTGTTCTGAAATTTCTGTAGCTACCACTGTCTTCTATGTAAAAAAATTGTATGTTAATGAAACATAATGGATGCATTTGTGTTGATGTGTTTGTATATGCCCCTTTTTCTTTCAAAGCCTGCAAATTTAACTTTGAGATCAAAGCTTTCAAATATTTTTCAGGGATTGTACCCTGAGTCACATGGCATTATAGACAACAACATGTATGATCTGAATATAAGGAACAGCTTTTCCCTGTCCAGTCCAAATGCCAGTGACACTCGCTGGTGGGGAGGGGAACCAGTAAGTAAAGAATGGTTCTTCACACTGATCCTGCAACTATTATTACTGTTAACTATCAAAATTTCTGGACATTATAAAACGATTGTTTTACTCGCTTTCCGCATAATTTTTGTGCTAATGGAAATTATCATTTTACCCAAATGTTTTGCCCAGAAAATTTATATCTCTGTTGTGTACTCATGCAAGTTCTGGTTGGAAGTGGATTGGTCATACTAGGCTGTGTTATGTTTTTGTTTGCAAATAAAAGAACACCTACCTGATATTGTTCTGCTGCTTTCTTATACAAGTTTTAAAAAATACTGGTTTCAGTTCTGGTGTTGCATTAAGATCTGGTTCAATAAAGCATGCATTTTTCAGCAAAGAAAGCCTTTTTCAGTAGGAATGACATCACCCTTTTTGCACATGTGCCCATTGACAGTTGTTATGGTAACAAAAGTGATGGGCCTGTGTCCAGAAAATTTGATGGCCTCCATTTTGAAAAGGACGTTTAGTTTGATCCTTATGTAGTATGTGTTGAAAGCTAAATTATTTGTTCCATCTCTGCTTACTAGTTCATGTCTAAAAATTGTATAAATAAGTGGCAAGAATACACAGATATCTTAAAGAAATACAAATCCATTAATTTGGTGATGTACCAGTCTTGGGCCCTCTCAGCCTGCAGAAAGAGGTTAAGAACCTTTGAAGGCCAGAAGCTATAATTAGGTTTATTAAAGCAGCTTAAATTCATTGTCTGATGGTTATCTCTTCAATCCCTGGTCTTTATAGTATGGGTAAATTGTGACCAGAAAATGCATGTACTTTTAGAAATTTTAAAACATGAAAATCAGTTGGACCAGATATTTAGATTAATTATGGTATAGTTATTAATTATGGCATATGAAAATAATTGTGTGGCATTTATTTTCTTGGTTTTGCAGCCAAAACATGTAGTTTGAAAAATTTAAACAAATGCATATTGATAAAACCATTACTACAACACAAAAATGTCATCCTCAGATTCACAAATCATATATAAATGAAAATAAGTAAACTTGCTCTACTGAAGTTTTTCTGTCTGTGTTTACTGGTGCAGCTTTCTTTTCATGTATACATTAAATCTGAATTATGTCAGTGGCACTTAGAGTGATCTCCCCTTGATAGTTAAACTTAAGGTTAATGTTGTAAGAAAATATTGTAGCACCGTTCAGTTATCTGATTTTTGTTTCATAAGATGATGTAGTATTTTCCTATGTATTTAAAATCTGTGTTTTAGTGTGTGTCTTATTTAGGAATTTTGACAAAAATTATTTTCTCTGCATTAATGGAACACTGTCTAATATTTGTACTTACAAAGAAATTATTTATATTCTTGCTGAAAGAAATGGAGTCTGTTATATTTTTGTTCAAGGAAATGAAGTTTATTTATATATTTGTTGAAAGAAACAACTTTGTCAGGAGAACAAAGATGTAATTTTATTTCATTTGTTGGATAACTGTAATATCAAGTTTGTATAAACTCCTCAGGGTAGTAGTCATTTGATTAAAAAAATGTTACAAAAGTGAAAGCCAGAGGGAAAAGTGGTAATATGTAGCTTTTATTTCATAACGGGAACCAGTCAATTGCTTCCTGCTTCGTGTGTTTTTGTTGCTTATAATTATTCCCATGAATTGTACATTATGCAAATCAGCATCATTTAACATCTTTTCTTAAATCAGTCAATCAATTTTTGGCTCACTTTTGTTTTATCGAGAGTAGAGCCCATTCTTGTTGAGTGTGTCAATTTCCACACAATTTCCACACAATTTTTTGCATACTATTTCCACCCAATTTCCACCCTGTGGCACAAAAGTATTTTGACATCATCTGCATGAAGAAAATGTAAATGGACAAACCACCTAAGAAAATGTGGAACTTTTTAAAGGAATGTGGTTTATGCAGTAAATTTTATTCATGTTCAAGTATTCAACAAGCTTTTCCTTTATCTGTTATTTGACATGTTACTGAATTGTTTAACATCATTATGTTTTATGTTTTATCTTCTTGCACCTAAAATTTCCAGTATCTGGAAAGGTTTATGTTCCTAAATGTAATTTCAGATTTTCAGACATTCCTTTAGTTGACACCATATAGCCATTGTTGTGCTGAAGTACCATTAAATGCTAGTTAAGGCATTGTTTCAGTAAAGATATAAAATTGAAAGTAGATTCTGTAACCATCTTATAGCAATAATCATACTTGTCTCATAGTTTTGTAGTGTCTAATCTCTGTGGATAATAAGCCATGTTATTTTTAGGCTATGATTTTTGCACACCTTACCGAAGGCCATGGCAATTTAGGGCATGACCCTGTGTCTGGTCAAATTTGCTATTTTCAAAAATGGTGTTAAAGCCTGCTGGGTCTATCTGGATCAGACTTGGCAGGAAATATCCCACAGAACATGCTATCCCAAAATTGTATTTTGGGTGTCTCCCTTAGAATGCTTTGGCTTCCATAGCAACCAGATAGAAAATATATTTTCAGCTTCTTTGGAATTTATGAAATAATTTTTGATCAAACTTGGTTGAAATTTCTTTTAAGAATGCTCTATCAAATAGATGTCCTGGGTGGCGCCCATTGCAGTTGGGAGGAATATTTATTTTCAACTTCTTCTCTAGAAATGGTGGGCCATTTTTTATCAGAATTAGTGGGAATGTTTCTTTAGAGCATTTATTGTCAAAATTATGTAAGAACATGATGCAGATTTCTTACCAAAACAAGAAGAAACCTATTTTCAGATTCTCTAAAACAGTTAAGTAATGTATGCCAAGCAGTATTAGGCACACTTGAAACTCATGTTTACGTTATGGAAGGTTGTCTCTTCTTTTTTATATGTAATTATCAACAGCAAAATGCATCACACTACGACTGTTGTTAAAAGTTTGATACCCAAGTTTTCAGCTAAATTTGCATCAAACTACATACATGTAAATAGTATTGATCACTAGAAGAACAAATAGCCAAAAAGAATGGCCATAAGAAGAGAGGGTTCATAAATAGTCAGACTGGATCTGTAATTTGGACAGAATACATGTAGTCATAAAAAGCAGATTCTTATGCCCAGTGTATTTTGCACACAGATATATGTTGCAACAAAAATATGGGACTGTTCACATACAGTTATTTTCCATATCTACTTACTTTCTGAGTACAGTTACTTTCTATGTAAGTTTATTTTGCATAATCTTATATTCTGTACATATTTTCAAGTGTTGGCTTATTTTCTATTTACAGTGTGACCCTGCTATAACTTGGTAGTTGGTAGCCATAGAACCCAACCATGTTATAGACCAAACTGTGTTATAAGCAACCAAGTCAATTAGCTGATGAAAATGATGCATATACCAAAAAAAACTTGGCTTGGGTGGGGGTAGGTAATAAATGCGGGTGGTAAAATATGTGCTTCATTTGCACAGTTATCATAAATCGATGCATATTAAATGAAAAATACACCTGTAGTGAAAACTGAGAAGGCATATATATTTTACTTGATTTAGAGAATCACAGATTGGTACATATACATGTATACTGTTTTTATTTACATGTATCAACACCGTGTACTCACCTGCGAATCTCATTACATACATTGAATCCACAATACAAGTAATTCCATTGAAAATATGCACACACACACACATTTAAAATAATCAATAATTTTGTCACAGATCGAATAGGTCAAAAAAACATCGCACAATCGCATAATGAATGAAAGATGAAGCACATTTGCTTTTCAGTAAGTCCCAAGTTGGTAAAAGTTTGAATTTTAAGCCACCATTGATAGCATTCATAAGCATAAACTTTTTCCCTGCAAAAAGGAAGCTATCACGGCACAGCAGACGTGTTCCAATCACATTGAAAATGAAACAATCTTTCAGATTTCATTGCTTTTATTTAAATTTGGTACTGACTTCCTTATAAGAAAGGTTCTTTGTTTTATTTGAAGATTGTAGTCAACTTTCTTTGATGAATAGTACATGCATTAGTGAAGTCACCGCAAAAAAACAACTCTGGAGAACCAAGCAAATGCCCATTTCTTATTGTGTCAGAAACATCAAATAATTGTATTGCATGATTGAGAGTGATTTTTGTTTTCCATTTGCTTTGTACATTTTCATCACAATCGGTGCTTCAAAGATAATGTTTTCTTTGACATTTCAGCAAACTATTTTAAAAAAGGAAGTGGCCCTCAGTTGGTCAATAGTAGTCACTGTTTTTCCCCACCAGATGAATAGACCAACAAGTAAGATTTTGTTGTTGTTGTTTTGGGGGTTTTTTTCTTATATCTGTGGTAGCAGAGTGATGGTGCCTTCCATGCATGCGTCAGAAATTTAGCAAAAGGTCAACAGTTGACAGGGACACAGGTGTTCTGGTCTAATGACAGGGATTACTACAGAAAATGTGAGTTTTCTGAAGGATTTAATTCTGAGTGAAAAGAAGACGAATTTTGCTTACCATCCACATACAAATGTCAGTCTATGTAAATATATTAACTAGTGAACGGACAAAAATCCAACAAAAGATGGATTACGAGATAATGCCTAGTCCAGTTGATCTCCACTACCAGAAATATCGACAGCTAAAAAAAGTGGACATCTTACAACATAAAGTACTCATGCTAGATATCAACATAAGCAGATTATGATATAGCAATGCATTGTTAAGATGGTTTGTCAATGTGGACAAATAATTTGTTTGTGTAACAACAGATACATTTCAGTGCATTTTATGTCAGGTTTGTGGTTTTCTTTCATGAGGCCTCTGAATTTCACCTCTCCAAACCAGTGGTTATACATAAAAGTTTAAACATCCAACAATGCTGCCAATAATAATAAAAATTGCCAGGTGGTATATTTTGCTGCCAATGAGGAGGAAAAAATGCAGTTTGTGACATTGCCGAAGCCCTATGCAATCCAAGAATAAACTTTTTGCATGCTATTTTTCATACTTTTAAGAAGAAAAAACTATTTTTTCATGTATGAGAAAAATACATATAAAATTTCAGGAGCCATGCCACAGTCATCTTGTATTGTTCATTTGTGATTTCTTCCCCAAAATGATAACAAACATTTTACATTTTTTTTCATGCTCTTATAAAAGAATTATTTTTTTTTTGTGTACAAGAAAACTGCATGTATATAAAATTTTGGGAGCCACACCATGACCACATTATATCCGAATTCATGTTATAACGGAGAGTGCTATAGTGGGATCACACCATCTATATCTCTATATCAGTGATTCTCAAACTGTGTGCCATGAGAGATTTGCAGGTGTGCCATGGGAGTTTCGAAATCGCAAGTTGTAAACTTCATCAAATCTCGACCGCTTCAATCTCGACTTTTCTCTCAACTCTGTGAAGCAATGGATTCAGACTACAAATGCCTGCTATACCATACTGACGTTTGTTGGCTTTCAAGGGGAAAAGTGTTAAAGTGTCTCATCCATCTCGAGATTGAAGTGATTTCATTCTTGGAGGTTGAAAAAATAGACTTTGGATTCTCTCTTCATGACAAAATCTGGTGGCTGAAGGTTCAGTTTATCTCCGATTTATTTGACAAATTAAATTCACTGAATTTAAGTCTTCAAGGACCATCGGAAAACATCATCACTGCAACATCAAAACTGAAGTCATTTGATGAAAAGTTGTCACTGTGGCAAAGTAAGGTCTCGAAGAGTGTCCTTAACTGCTTTCCTACCATCAACGAATCTCATTCAAACAAGAAAATCATCCCCGAAATTCTGGACACACTGAGAGACCTACAATCGGCACTGCAGCATTACTTCCCATCACATGCAAGTGATGAATATGGATGAGTGATATATGCATTGAATTTCTGTAAATGCATATTTCCTATGTATGTTTATTTATACTATCTTATTTTCTGTATTTGCTTATTTTCTGTAATGGCTTAATTTTCAAGCATTGATCACTTTTGTACATGCTTGCTTTCTGTATTTGCTTATTTTCTGTAATGGCTTAATTTTCAAGTATTTGCTCATTTTTGTACAGGCTTACTTTTCTGTATTTGCTTATTTTATGGATATGCTTTTTTGTACAATCCTATTTTCAAGGATTTGCTAATTTGTTATCTTATTTTCTGTACACTGGATATGCTTATTTTCTGTATATTTTTATTTTTTGTACACTGGGCTTTTGTAGAATTTTTGCTTACTGTCCAGATTTTCAGTAAATAATTGCTTATAATTTCTTATTTAGATTTGGATTACAGCACAAAAACAAGGTCATAAGACAGCAACATATTTCTGGCCAGGCTCTGATGTGCAAATACAAGGTACGAGTTGTATATTTAGCAGTTCAATAATATACATTTATTATATCCTTTTCTTTGAAGTACAGAGGATTATTGGTGAAATATTTGTAAAAAAAATTTAATTTCTATATTTTCAAATATGTAAAACATGTATTTTTTTATTCTATGTATTACTTAAATTTGAAGTACAGAAACTTACTGATCAAATAATTGTTTTTCATTCCTATATTTTCACGAGTGAAACTATCAGATTTCTCAACTTGTCATGTGATGCTTGATTGTGTCTGCAAAAGTTGTACCTGCAACAGTAACAATTAGTATTTTATAAGCTACAACAAATAAAAAGAAACTACTTGATATTTCCGATATGGAAGTTAGTCTTAAAGAAATTGGACTTGATGCTGTCTGTATCTCTCTGGAGTTATTTCTCTGTACTTCCTTTACAACAATAGTAAACCCACTGTGATACATTGCTTAATCAGACTTGCTATGTTTTCAGATAAGGTCACATAGTTAACAGAATGTCAACAATGTAATTTACTGTGACAGATTAGGTCAACTCAAACCTGCCACTCGCTTGAGACCTACTTTTATCTGATTAGCCTATGTATTAGCAAGGTGAATTTATAAAAAAAGGGGTGGATTAGCGAGGATCTTGTGTTGATGAGTGAGTTTAATCTTCTGTTGTAGATTATCTGGGTCTATGTGGTTTGCAGTAGGACTTGTTTTTAAATGAGTATGTGTTACCTGAAATTAGTCCATTCCTTTTCATCCCTAAAGACACTGACAGAATTCCTTGTTCCAACACTATGACATACGTCATATAATGTATCGTGTGTTGATTTGAGTATTTGCTCACAACAAGAGAGATCATTGTTACTGCCACATGAAAATGAAATGAAACAAAACAAAACAAAGACTACATCAAGTTCAGAGACTTCACTCGAGGCATTGAATTCCATGGGGTTTGGAACTGAATTGGATGTCATTAAGGTCAACTTGTATTTTACACACATAATGTTTGCCATCATTGCCTCAGGTCACACTTCGGAACATTTCAGATGCATTGTTTCCAAGTCATCAATAGCACTGCACAATAATTTGTTGCACCTTACTGAAAACTTGAGGAAAAATATTGGCAGCATTACTGATGTACTTTTAGAGTTGGCAGGTCAGCAATATTTGATCTATTTCTTACAGCCATATTGGCAGCATTACTGATGTACTTTTAGAGTTGGCAGGTCAGCAATATTTGATCTATTTCTTACAGCCATATTGGCAGCATTACTGATGTACTTTTAGAGTTGGCAGGTCAGCAATATTTGATCTATTTCTTACAGCCATATTGGCAGCATTACTGATGTATTTTTAGAGTTGGCAGGTCAGCAATATTTGATCTATTTCTTACAGCCATATTGGCAGCATTACTGATGTATTTTTAGAGTTGGCAGGTCAGCAGTATTTGATCTATTTCTTACGGCCAGATGTTTAGAAATGTATCAGAGACATAAACTGACTGTTGAAAAACAATTGAAAATATATACCAGTGCTCTACTTTAAAAAAATTGATGGCATTTTCTTTCAAGTGTTGACTGTGAATAAGAATATGTTGAATATAATGGAAGTAACGAGACACTTCTGATATTCTCCTAATTTTGTACGTGCATGTTTTGTGAACAATATTTTCATTCAAATTAGTGTTTATGTGCATCTGTGATTTGGATTTTTAACATAGCTTTAATTAACAATGTTTTCAATCATATTGTTTCAATGTCTGCAGTGTGGTAGTTTATAGTGATGTCTTTCACTGGGGCATTGTGCCACAGACATTTAGCTTCATGTTCCACCCTGTCACATCATCCTAAGACTAGGCCGACCAGTCTTAGCACATTAGCCCCTGGCAACGAGTTAACAATGCTGGAGGTAGTAGCCTACTGCCGAGCTCTGTAGCATCAAGGTCATGCATGATACACTAAAGTGTGTGGTATTATAGGAAGGTAGACAGATGTAGCTCTACAATGATACCAAATAATCTGGAATTTCTGGTTGCACTACAAAATACAGAGGGAAAAATCTTGTTTTTTGGACCCTTTTTTTTCTACCCAAAATTCGCCTGTGGTCAGATTTTAGACTTTTTGGTCTGATCAAAGGCAAACTGGTATTAAGTGCAAACAGACAGATGAACCTTTGCAAAAAGTAGGATAAGATGGGCATTTGGAATAAAGAGTGGTCTTGATATTAAAATAATGGGTCCATTTAGCATCAACAAAAAAAACTCCAAATTTTACCCTTCTGCTCATGTACGAGCCAAACAGCCCAATGAAAAACAATGTTTCTAGCATAACTAGGCAGTATGTTATTGAAAGATCACCTGGAATTTGGTGTTTTCGGATGTATTCAGAAATAGCTTTCAAAATGTGTTTCCTACTCAAATTTCAGGTGAAAACGACAAAATCCTCCAGGGGTTAATGTGTTAACACTAACCTCTTAATCCTGAGTACCAAGTGAGACAGTGGCTGGTACTATTTTTATAGTCTTTGGTACAACTCTGACTTGGACTAAGTCATTAATTTGGAATTGAAGTGAATTCATTCAAGGACATTTTGAATGATATCATTGTGATACATAAAATGACTGTTCACACATTAGCACATTTGTGACTACAGGCACATCAGTACACTCAGCATTGGAATTTATTCTGTACACCACTAGAAATCATTTGGAACTCAAGACATTTGAATTTGTGATAGAACTTTAAGAAAATATTTTGGGATACTGTATGTTCTTTTTAAAATGTAACTTTTTATTCTATGGAAATAAATTATTTGTTGAATTGTACAAAGCATGTTGCTGTTTGCTCTTTTTCATTTCTTAGTTTAAGACCAAAGAGTCGTAACAATTACTAGATGAAAATGGTGCCTCGCAGGCATCCAATATGCCATCTTGAAAGTCTTGTTATTGCATCCTGTAACTAATAAATTAATTAATGAGTGAGTATATATAAATCAATTATTCAGTCCAGTATTTTGCTTAAAATGACAAGACAAATAGCATGTAATTGCCATTTGGCTTTAAAATATGTTCAGTAAGAACTTGTGTATGTCTTGTCAACAGATTGGATTGATTTTTGTGTGCCTGACATAAGAAAACAAAATTAAACATTTTCTTGTTATCAACAAGGCCACTAATTTACTTTTGAAATTGGTGAGTATTGTTTTCAAGTCACAAGTAGCCTAACTAACATCAGCCTGGTAACCTCTTGCCTTCAGTAAATACCACTAACTTCCCTTGGAAACACTTTAAAAAATGATATATAAGAATGAAGGTGAAATTTAAATCAAAATATAAAAAAAAAAAATATACTTGCATGCAAAATAATAATATTCTTTAGATAAAAGAAAAATTCCATACCATATTTATACTTATTTACAAGCTGGATCAAACTATAAACTACATAAACCCAAATCTTCCATCGCTTAGGCAACAGCAGATCATGGTTTATGCATTTTGTTAGGGGTAATAAGTGGAATGACCATGGTGAACATTTTTTATATTGAAAACAAAAAGAAATGAAGGAATAGTATTACATTAGTGCCACCTAGCTCCATTACTGCAGCTTATAGGTCAAGGTCACAATGTGACCTAAATAAAGGTAAATGGTTTCTTGGTCATTGCTGTCCATAGTCACCCATGCAGAACTATCAAACAAAGGTGACATTTAATATCTTATTGTAACCAGGAATTTGATCCTTGTCTTTAGAGATAAAAGGGATAGACTAAGGGCAACTGTATCTTATATACTTAATTAAGTCAAGCCCAACTATAACCTGAATAGACCCAGATCTGCCATTGCATAATGCACTGGTAGATCTGGGTATATGCAGTTGTTAGGAGTAATCATTAGAACAAACAACATTGACCCTGATATGTCAATACATTATGTGACAACAGAGTCTGTGTTGTTTGCAGTTGGGGTCAACATATTAGTGAATATATATCGTAGCATGCACCTCAATACATTTGATACATATTTATTAATGAACCTCAATAATTGCATAATTGTTTATGTTGGACTGAAATTAGTGGGCAGGGTTCGCTTCTTCATATGTGAACTTGGGACATTGAAAAGTAAATTTTGTTATCTGCTTCTTTGACTCCTGTTTCATTTTTTTTTCAGGAATGTTTCCTAATTATTATGAAAAGTACAATGGGTAAGTTGTATTGTTATGGAAATTTTTATCATGGTATTTTTCTTTATGTCAGCAAGAAGCACATGAAGATTCTTCATTCCTAAAATTCGTTTGTCTAACTTAAATAATTCAGACTAATTAAGTCTGATAATTTTTTTTTTCTCTTTCTTTTGTATGCTTTGTTTTGCTTATTGTGAAACTGTCTCCATATTGTCTATATCCCAAGCCCAACTAAAATTGCCTGTATCCATGTAAGATCATCACATAATTTGGCTTTTACAGCACCAAATGGGGTAGCTGTTTTGTAGTTCTTGCATTTGTATAGCTGCCTTTGAGGCAGATTCTACCGGGGGGAGGGGGTCACAGAAGGATCATTGTTCATTGGATATTTGATTGAACCACAAAATCCAGAAAACAGTGAGAACAGTCAAACTGGTCTCAAACAGTCACTACTGGGAAATGGGAAAAGTGGCCTTCAAAGACACGTTTGTTTACACAACAATTTAATTTATAGGTTCATTAAAAAGTAACAGCTTATGATAGGTTATTACTTAATGATTTTTTAAATAAAATGTTGTGGTTATGGTCATGGTGTACATCTAGGCATGGCCCATGGTACAATAGATTGATAATATGCTGATGGCAGCCATATTTACATCTAGAGATTGCCCTTGATACAACATATTGATAATATGCTGTTGGCAGCCATATTTACATCTAGAGATTGCACATGGTACAACATATTGATAATATTCTGATGGCAGCCATATTTACATCTAGGGATGGCCCATGATACAACAGATTGATAATATGCTGATGGCAGCCATATTTACATCTAGAGATTGCCCATGATACAACATATTGATAATATGCTGATGGCAGCCATATTTACATCCTGGGATGGCCCATGATACAACAGATTGATAATATGCTGATGGCAGCCATATTTACATCCTGGGATGGCCCATGATACAACAGATTGATAATATGCTGATGGCAGCCATGTTTACATCCTGGGATTGCCCATGATACAACAGATTGATAATATGCAGATACCAGCCATATTTACATCTAGAGATTGCCCTTGATACAACATATTGATAATATGCTGTTGGCAGCCATATTTACATCTAGAGATTGCACATGGTACAACATATTGATTATATTCTGATGGTAGCCATATTTACATCTAGGGATGGCCCATGATACAACAGATTGATAATATGCTGATGGCAGCCATGTTTACATCCTGGGATGGCCCATGATACAACAGATTGATAATATGCTGATGGCAGCCACATTTACATCTAGAGATTGCCCATGATACAACAGATTGATAATATGCTGATGGCAGCCATATTTACATCTAGAGATTGCCCATGATACAGCATATTGATAATATGCTGATGGCAGCCATATTTACATCCTGGGATGGCCCATGATACAACAGATTGATAATATGCTGATGGCAGCCATATTTACATCCTGGGATGGCCCATGATACAACAGATTGATAATATGCTGATGGCAGCCATATTTACATTCTGGGATGACCCATGATACAACAGATTGATAATATGCTGATGGCAGCCATATTTACATCCTGGGATGGCCCATGATACAACAGATTGATAATATGCTGATGGCAGCCATATTTACATCCTGGGATGGCCCATGATACAACAGATTGATAATATGCTGATGGCAGCCATATTTACATCCTGGGATGGCCCATGATACAACAGATTGATAATATGCTGATGGCAGCCATATTTACATCCTGGGATGGCCCATGATACAACAGATTGATAATATGCTGATGGCAGCCATGTTTACATCCTGGGATTGCCCATGATACAACAGATTGATAATATGCAGATACCAGCCATATTTACATCTAGAGATTGCCCTTGATACAACATATTGATAATATGCTGTTGGCAGCCATATTTACATCTAGAGATTGCACATGGTACAACATATTGATTATATTCTGATGGTAGCCATATTTACATCTAGGGATGGCCCATGATACAACAGATTGATAATATGCTGATGGCAGCCACATTTACATCTAGAGATTGCCCATGATACAACAGATTGATAATATGCTGATGGCAGCCATATTTACATCTAGAGATTGCCCATGATACAGCATATTGATAATATGCTGATGGCAGCCATATTTACATCCTGGGATGGCCCATGATACAACAGATTGATAATATGCTGATGGCAGCCATATTTACATCCTGGGATGGCCCATGATACAACAGATTGATAATATGCTGATGGCAGCCATATTTACATTCTGGGATGACCCATGATACAACAGATTGATAATATGCTGATGGCAGCCATATTTACATCCTGGGATGGCCCATGATACAACAGATTGATAATATGCTGATGGCAGCCATATTTACATCCTGGGATGGCCCATGATACAACAGATTGATAATATGCTGATGGCAGCCATATTTACATTCTGGGATGACCCATGATACAACAGATTGATAATATGCTGATGGCAGCCATATTTACATCCTGGGATGGCCCATGATACAACAGATTGATAATATGCTGATGGCAGCCATATTTACATCCTGGGATGGCCCATGATACAACAGATTGATAATATGCTGATGGCAGCCATGTTTACATCCTGGGATTGCCCATGATACAACAGATTGATAATATGCTGATGGCAGCCATTTTTACATCTAGGGATGGCCCATGATACAACAGATTAATAATATGCTGATGGCAGCCATGGAGTATTAGCACAGTAAACAATTGTTGTAGAAGGTGGATTAAGTCATTGCTTGCACAACTGTGAAGAAAGGGTATAGTGTCCATTAGATTTATTTATATGCAGTAATGCTTGTCTTAAACCTGTTTTAAAACAAAGAAACAAATATGTTGTTTACAGTAGAGCCAGAGTCTTATCTTTATGGAGAAATACATAAATGTTATTAACATCATTTACATAATTATATAAATATCTTTAGACATAATGAATTGTTGGTGACATTAAAAATCCCTATCTTGTTGTGGTTTTATGCAGAATGTCCAACCACACTCCATTTTGCCCCATTTATGAATTTCACCATCAGTATATTAATCTCACACTACTAACAATTTGTACAGCTTCTGTGCTTTAAAAATAAAGTTCTTTCTTTTTCTCATAATATGCACACAAAAATACTCTTTAGTTTGTTTTAACAAATTACATGAAGTAATACTAAATGGACAGCATTGTCTATAAGGATGACATTATTCATTACCATGAATGGTGCCTGAATGTATAGCGAATAACATTACACCATCTTTTCTGGCAATGACCCTATAGGTAAATATCCTTCATTGCAGGTTTGACTATATTCCCGACTGTTCTGGTGGCCTAGAGGTTAGAGCATCTGCCCCGGATGTGAAAGGGCATGGGTTCGAACCCCTGCCAAGTCATACCAATGACTTCTAAAAATGGTACTAACAGCTGCCTCGCTAGGCACTCAGCATTAAGAGGTTAGTGTTAGGACTGGTCAGCCTGGTGTCAGAATAATGTGACTGGGTGGGACATCATGCTATATGTCTGCGACATGATGCCCCAGTGCTAGACATCACTTTAAACTGCCACACTGCAGACATCGTAGCGATATGACTGGAAAATTGTTAAAGCTGCATTAAAAATCTAAATCACACACACTATATTCCCCTTATCATCATCATTTTATTGAAAAGGGAAGCAGGATCTATCATTTACTTTCACTTATATTAAATATCAAGTTTTAAAAAAAAACTATCAAATGATATTTATGTATTTCAGATCGGTTCCATATAGCAGTCGAATAGAGAAGGCTCTTGCCTGGATGGAGATGCCAGCTGACCAGAGGCCAAACTTTATTACGTTGTACTTTGATGAGCCAGATTTGGCTGGACACAAGTATGGGCCCACTGATGCCAAAAATGTAAGTACTAGGAGCAAGAACTGGACAGACATATCTTGCTGGACAGAGCTTAATAAAAGTAGATGCAAAAACTATTTAGGACTTGAGATTGGACAGACATACATTCATATTATCTACCAAATATTAAGCACTAAACAAGGATCCTTGATACTAAAAGTGTGTACTATAATTGGTTTCAAACAGCATTGTAAATGGTATCCCAGAGGCTGCATAAAAACTTGTACTGGTCCATATGTCTTTATTAATGGACAGAGTGAGTTCCTTTTATATGAGCTTTAACAATTTCATATTGTTCTCTTCTTTGTTAAAGTAGACAATATGCTTTCAGGTCCCCCTCAAGGGCCTTATATTTAAAGTGCTGCTGTATTGGTCAAATGGTTTTTCTGTGCAATGATACACAGACTCCAGCTGCTCTTTTGATTTCTAATGAATAACTATTTCAATAATATGTCTGAAGCATTTTGTTTAGTTTTATGAAAAGTTTTCTGTTCTTCTGAAGGATCTTTTGGTTATTATTTTAAAAAAAAGAATTCTGATTGACAGTTATGACACTAACACAGGCAACTCTTCTTGGGTGCTGAAAGTTTACGTTACAAAAGCCTTGAACTTTCAAGGGTTAATGAAATGTGTTGTGTCTGCATAAACTGGAGAATCTGTTGTTGTTGTTGTAGGGTTTAATGCCATTTTTCAGCACAAAATAGGATATACATGGCAGCCAGTATTAATGGTGGAGAAAGAACCTGGGAAAACTCCGGAAAGAAACACTGTCAAGCTTAGATTTAGCACAGTTTCCCCATACATACATTTGAATAATAATCCATTGTTGGAAGAATATATGACTTTTAGTATAGATTGCTAGTTTCCATAGGTAAATATTTCTTGATTCTGCTGAGTAGGGCAATTTTGGATGACAGTGTTTTACAAAACTTATTGATATGGTCATTCCATAATAAATTATTATCTAGTCACACCTACAAGCTTTCCATGTTTGACATTTTCTAATGGATGATTATTTATTGCAAGATATAGTTCTGGATTCCCTGACTTTTGTAGCTTTTGTGATGTCCCCAAAATCATTCATTTTGTTTTACCTTCAGTAATTGCCATCCTATTTTGTTGTGCCCAGTTTTGGACTCTAATAAGGTCTGAGTTTAATCTCATTTGGATAACTTCAGTATCAGAACTAGACATACACAAGGTTGCATGATCTGCAAACAAATATGTATTTGTGGATTCATTATTTAATGGTGGATCATTGATATAAAAAACGGAAGAGGAGAGATCCCAAAACTGAGCCTTGAGGGATCCCTGAATGAATAGTGCGAGTTTGAGAGCTATTATTGCCTATGTATACTTGTTGAGACCTTTGGTTTAGGTATGATCTAAACCAGTTAAAGAAGGATTGCCAAACCTGTAACAGTTCGGCTTTTGCGGCAGAATTTCATGATGAACAAGATCAAAGGCTTTCTTGAAGTCAAGGAAAACAATCCCAGTCATATGTCCATTATCCATTTCCTTCAGCCAAGGATCAATTAATTTGGTAAGTTCTGTTTGGCATGAGTAGTACTTTCTAAATCCTGATTGCGCTTTATGAAATAGAGAATATGTTTCAAAAAATGTATTGACCTGAATGGCTACATGCTTTTCAAATAGTTTTGACAATACAGGTAGAATTGATATTGGTCTGCCATTCCCTGGACCTTCCTTTCTCTTTTCTTAAAGAAAGGGGTAACCTTTGCACATTTCAGTGTTTCTGGAAAATTGCCACTCATTATACTTAAGTTTTTGATATGTGTTAGTGACTTTGTTATTACTGGTGCAGCAATTTTAAGAATTTGTGGACCAATCCCATCCAATCCAGAGGATTTATTAATATTCACCTTAATTAGCATATCAAAAACATCAGCTTCACTAACATTAGCTATTGAAAAATAATTATCATCAGGAATTTTAGCTCTTATAAATAATTGAAGAGCATCTGGTTCAATTGGGATGTTAGTCTGGTTCTGAATACTGTTACTGGAGATGCTTATGAAGAAATTGTTGAACATTTCCACAATGTCTTGTACAGATGTTGCTATATCGTCATGGCTTGCAATTAATTCATAATACATTTAGTTCCATTGCAAAAATTGCATACATATTTAAACTATTCAATAATTTTGCCACAGATCATTATGAATCTGAATTCAATGGGAAAAATGAACAGCAAAAATAGATTAAGAAAGACGAAGCACATGTACGGTTCATTAGGTTCCAGGGTCTAAGAACTGTGTCTGTACAAATTTCATACTGCTAAAATTTTCTCATATGCGTTTCCATGTACATTTGTCCATTGCAAATTTCCAATAATTAACGCTGGTACGCCTATTTGTTTGAACGACTACTGCAAGAATAATTAACAATCAACACATGCTTTCAGTGTGTATATAACTTTTACTTCAGATTTTGGGAACATCGAAAGAAGCATGTGAAAACTACTATACTAATCATGGCGCAAAGTGCAGAGAATGAATTGCGCTTGTGAACTTTGTTTTGAATTACTTACAAAAACATTACTGTTAAGAATGAACAGAATTTGGCATGATAGGCCTTATTAAGGCAACTCCATCTGCTTTTAATAAAATAATAATAATAAAAACTTTATTTAGAGACGGTAACTCAGTTAGTTACATAACTAATCTACCTTGAGGCCTTCTATCTGTTATGTACAATATATACAGTATATACAACATGATGTGAAGAATCTGGCTTGACACTAAATAATTAATTAATTTTAAAGTTCAAATTGTCAAGCTTGGAACACGTGCACAGGCATCAGTGAAAATATAAACATATATAAAACAAAAAATATCATCCTATATTGAAAACTTCAACTATGAAAATGATGCAAAATTACAGAAAAGCAGGTGGTATTTTTATGTACTAAATCTGTTCAGTTTTCTAAAGCTTTGATGACAGTATTAAGTTTGTATGTAGGTTGGAGCTGCTAATCAAACCAAACCAGATATGGTATACAGAAAATGATATGATCATAAATCAAGATGAAATACAAGTCCAACTGATAACCACTGTATTTATTCACTTATCAGTTAGATCCAACTGTAATATTCATAGACATTGCCATTGCATAATGCAAAAACAAATCTGGATATATGCAGTTTATTAGGAGTAGTCAGTAAAACAAATAACATTGTCCCAGATCTGCCAGAACATTATGTGATTGATTGTTGATCAAGGTCTGTGATGTTTAATGGTTCTAGTTGGATTCAGTTTATAAAAAAATATAAATTGTATATGGCTAAAAAAGTGCAAAACTGCAAACTAATATGCTGCATGTTTTCTGTGAGTTAATATTCACTTACAAATATAAATTGTATATGGCTAAAAAAAGTGCAAAACTGCAAACTAATATGCTGCATGTTTTCTGTGAGTTATTATTTCACTTGCAAATATAAATTGTATATGGCTAAAAAAAGTGCAAAACTGCAAACTAATATGCTGCATGTTTTCTGTGAGTTATTATTTCACTTGCAAATATAAACTGTATATGGCTAAAAAAAGTGCAAAACTGCAAACTAATATTCTGCATGTTTTCTGTGAGTTATTATTTCACTTGCAAATATAAATTGTGTATGGCTAAAAAAAGTGCAAAACTGCAAACTAATATGCTGCATGTTTTCTGTGAGTTATTATTCACTTGCAAAAGCTACATTTACTTTAATCTTGATTGCTGTTAAATAATTTGATGGAATATTCTGCTTTAGACATCAGAAAAAATATGCCCGGCCTCCAGTAATGGGCATGCAAACTCAAAATACCCGGCCTCCAGTAAAGAGCATGCAAACTAAAAATACCCAGCATCCAGTAAAGGGCATGCAAACTAAAAATACCCAGCCTCCAGTAAAGGGCATGCAAAATAAAAATGCCCAGCCTCCAGTAATGGGCATGCAAACTAAAAATATCCGGCCTCCAGTAAAGGGCATGCAAACTCAAAATACCCAGCATCCAGTAAAGGGCATGCAAACTAAAAATACCCGGCCTCCAGTAAAGGGCATGCAAAATAAAAATTCCCTACCTCCAGTAAAGGGCATGCAAAATAAAAATGCCCAGCCTCCAGTAAAGAGCATGCAAAATAAATATACCCAGCCTCCAGTAAAGGGCATGCAAAATAAAAATGCCCAGCCTCCAGTAAAGAGCATGCAAAATAAATATACCCAGCCTCCAGTAAAGGACATGCAAAATAAAAATGCCCTGCCTCCAGTAAAGGGCATGCAAAATAAATATGCCCAGCCTCCAGTAAAGGGCATGCAAAATAAATATGCCCAGCCTCCAGTAAAGGGCATGCAAAATAAATATAATAGGCTCTAAATGACAGCCTTAATGTAAAGGGCATGCGAAATAAATATGCCCAGCCTCCAGTAAAGGACATGCAAAATAAAAATGCCTTGCCTCCAGTGAAGGACATGCAAAATAAAAATGCCCTGCCTCCAGAAAAGGACATGTAAAATAATTTTTCGTAAGCAGATAAATTGATGTTCAGGATGCAGTGCATACAATTAAGATTACATATTACCAGGAGCCCCAAGTGGCCAGGTGGTCTTAGGCAGCTTCCTTTAGAGATCACTCAAACATTTCACCACTGTCAGTGTGAGTTTGACTCTTTAAGTCGTACATGTCCAGAAGGATGAAAACGACTATAATTCATAGAGATAGATAGTTTTACTCTTGACTTGACCAACATGAATACGTGACAAAACTTGCCAGTAGCTTCCTGTGGGTTGGTTATTCTTCCTGGGTTCTTCCTCCACATAATATTAAGGCTGTCATTTAGAGCCTATCATGGGTGGAGAAATGGCATTGAACCCCACCAAACCAAAACATACTTGTCACCAATACAAAAAAAGACCAGAATAATGTATGTCTACAAAATCTGCCCCCTCCCACCCCATTTACTGAACTATATTTTCTGGCAGAGATACTCTACTACTTCCTGAAATTTAATTTATAAGTATCCTAGCCAAACAAGAAGCTGTTCAAGAATACCTTTCAATTTTTAGGTGTTGTTGTCTGGAATTACAATCATCATTATATTAACTTAGCTTTATTTCTTTCACAGTAGGTGTATTAGACAGATGAAATCCTAAATACCTGTAATGGGGCTCTGGGTGGCCAAGTAGTCTAAAGCACTTGCCTTTACCGATCACTGTCATCTCACCTCCATCTGCATTGGTTCAAATTTCAGACTGAGCCAATGTGGGTATATGAGAAAACTTCCAGTAGCTTCGGTTGGGTCAGTGGTTCTTACCAGGGTTCTTTCTCCAGCAGTTCTGCTGGCCACCATGTATAGCCAATCTTGCATTGACATTAAACCCAATGCAACAGCAACAAAATAAATACATGTAATTACTGAAGTGTAAAATACAGTGATTCCACTAGTCTTGCATTTTACCCCTGCCATGATTTTTCACTTATATCATTTGTGTTAATAATTTTTAATGTATTGCATATGTGTGTGTGTGAACATATTTGTTATTATTGGCATGTATATGTGTTTATATTATGGAGTATATCAAGACGTGGTTAAATCTATAAAGTCCTGCATGTAAGTCCATATTTGCTTATTGTAAGGCCATGTTTGCTTATTGTAAGGCCATGTTTGCTTATTGTAAGGCCATATTTGCTTATTGTAAGTCCCTACAGCCATCATCAGTTGATGGTAACCTTGAAATAATTGTTTCCATATGCAATTGAAAAACTTCAATAAAACGCTTACTACTCACCCAGATTTTTTGACTGGCATGTTTAAATACCTAATTTATTTATTAAGATGTTTTGTTTGTAGACTACAAACCACATTGAATAGTATCACACAATTCATTGTTAGATCAAACATGCTGGCAAGATGTAACGGTTTCTTCGTTTGATTTTCTTTTTTTAATACTTTTTAACTCTTAGATTTTCTTTCTAGTCTTACAATCAGTGCTCCAGCCCAATTTTGTTTTATTATAAATCTTGATATGAAACTTTCTTTCTTGGGTAAATCATCTCAAAATAAAAGGAATTTATTTTAAAAAATATTTTATTTGTACATAATAGAGGGCCTCAGGGTAGATTAGTTCTCATTTGTAACTAATTGTGTCACCCTCAGAAAATAAAGTCTTTATTTATTATTATTATTATTATTATTATCATTACAAACAAAATCCTATTTAATAAAGTGAAAATTTAGAATGAAATAATTTTAGTTAATGTCAGAAAAATTGTGTAAAATATGCCTAATAAGTGTACATGCTTATTTTTATAAAATATCAATGTTTTATGATTTTTTTTTATTCATTCTTATTTTTATAAAATATCAATGTTTTATGATTTTTTTTTATTCATTCTTATTTTTATAAAATATCAATGTTTTATGATTTTTTTTTATTCATTCTTATTTTTATAAAATATCAATGTTTTATGATTTTTTTTATTCATTCTTATTTTTATAAAATATCAATGTTTTATGATTTTTTTTTATTCATTCTTATTTTTATAAAATATCAATGTTTTATGATTTTTTTTATTCATTCTTATTTTTATAAAATATCAATGTTTTATGATTTTTTTTATTCATTCTTATTTTTATAAAATATCAATGATTTATGATTTTTTTTTTATTCATTCTTATTTTTATTGAAATATAAATGTAATTATTTTAAACATTTTGATATTTATGTGTAGCTGTCAAATTTACCGGCATAATGTATCAACATGGATTGATAGGATCACAGTAAACAGGTATGCCATTTATACTTGTTTTTAGTCTGATCCAATGGTACACTGCATAGACTGGGATCTACCATTGCATAATGTGCCAGCAATTTTTGGGTTTTTTATGAGTAAACAGCAAGAGACAACATAGACCTTGATTTACCAGAACATTATATTGTTTGCAGTTGGAATGGACTTACAAGGGAGTATAGATGACACATTCATTAAATATCCATAACCTCTATTTACTGCACACCATATTTGCACATGTAATAATTTTAATAGTTCATCATATCTTCCACATGTAATAATTTTAATAGTTCATCATATCTTCCACATGTAATATTTTTAATAGTTCATCAAATCTTCCACATGTAATAATTTTAATAGTTCATCATATCTTCCACATGTAATATTTTTAATAGTTCATCAAATCTTCCACATGAATATTTTTAATAGTTAATCAAATCTTCCACATGTAATATTTTTAATAGTTTGTTCATCAAATCTTCCATGTGTAATATTTTTAATAGTTCATCAAATCTTCAGACACCAAATATTTTCTTCTAAGCTAATGGGGAATAAAATCAAGTTGGAATGTAAACTAATAAATGTTTTATCCATATCAGAAAGAGCTTATTGAATTGATGACTGTCAGACTTTGAAGCTGGTCTGTTTATTCAGATTATAGCCTGAGTTCCTCTGGCCTTCATAGCTCTTTTCATCATTCTAGTGTCTGAGAGGGCTAGAGATGGCAGGCACCCAAAGCTGAAGATTTTATTTCATTATATTCTCACCACTTTTGC
Source organism: Sinohyriopsis cumingii (assembly GCA_028554795.2). NCBI lineage: Eukaryota > Metazoa > Mollusca > Bivalvia > Unionida > Unionidae > Sinohyriopsis > Sinohyriopsis cumingii. Next base: position 121,669,409 of record CM068824.1, on the reverse strand, counting down.
CTGTCAATAATTTGTACGCAGAGACAAGCAAAATAATTTTAATGTTAACGTAAGCTATGTTAAGAATCAAGCTATTCTTCATTTCCTAAAACTGTCAGATTTTCTGGATTGAGGCCTGTTGGTTCAATTTTCTATTGCTATTTTTGTGACTCAACAGATGAGTGCACAAAAAATGGGAATGTCACTCTTTCCACAGAAGATAACTTAGTTTGAAATGCATGTCTAGATCTAGTGCACACTTATCTCACAAAATGGATGAAACTGGGTGTGATTGGATTTTGCAAGGATGCTTAAAACTGTCATGTCTAGATCTTTGTACACACGTATCTCACAAAATGGATGAAATTTGGGTGTGATTTGATCCTGCAAGGATGCTTAAAACCATCACGTCTAGATCTTTGTGCACACTTATCTCACTAATAGGGTGTGATTGAATCTTGCAAGGATAATAATAATAATGAGGAATCTTGCAAGGATAATAATAATAATGAGGACTTTGTATAGTGCCTAATCATTAGAAGCTCTAAGCACTTTACAACATTAGACAACACCTATAATATAAAAAACATATATAATGCTATGATTACAAAAACAAACACCATAAAATTAGAAAACATAAAAAACATGCTGAAAATATTTATGGTAGGAAACATTTAGGTCTTTAAGTTTGTTCTTGCAGTTGAAATAAGTGAGTTTTAAGAACATTCTTGAATGGGATCACTGTGTCTTTGTGTCTAAGTTCAGTGGGCAATTCATTCCATGTTGCTGGACCCTGGTATGCAAAAGAACACTGTCCATATGACTTTGTTTTCATAGTGGGAATAATGAGTATACATTTGTCAGAAGAGGAGCGCAAGTATCTTGCTGGTGTATACACAAGGGTGAGGTCAGATAGGTATGTTGGACTGCTTAAGGATACTTAAAACCATCATGTGAATGAGATGTTTAATTATAATGAAAATTAATGATGAAGAAATTTCTGACACCCTAACTCACACCCGTACATCTACCTCTTATAAACTAAACTATAACAACTGAAAACCCTAACCCACTCATGCACACAAAATTCAGGAGTGGATTTAACAAATTACTATCATTCCTCAATAGATACGATAAAAGCATTGACTTTCAGCAAGATATCATTAATCAGTGGACATGATCATTGCATGGGTTTATAAGCACATATGTTCAATGAATGGAATTATAAACAAATATCTTAAATGTGTTGTTAATTAGCAACTTTGATGGCATATTACATTCTTGAACTTACGACAACATCAACTTCTTGGCTCAGATCCTAATCTGTCTATATATATAGATATATATATAATGATGTTATATAGCAATAACCATGAACATTACCGATCCACAGCTATCAACAAATCATTAAGGACTGCCCTCCAGTGTTCCACCCAGCCTGAAGGATCCCTCAAGGATCATCATATCCAGGATACACCTTACATAACCCTACATATTTTGATAAATCCTTAACACAGCTAAAATGTAATATTTGAGCAATGTAATACACAAGAGACATTTAAGTACAAGTGATATACATTACACATACATGCACATGAACTGACTTTGTCATTCATTAAATTCATTTGTAAGAATGGCTGTACAAGATTGTTATTGTAATAACCATGTTTATAATGAATCTGTCTCAAACAAGGATAACTGCAATGGATCATAAAACCTTGGACATTTATCATCATTTAAATGCATACAGTGTACAACTGAATTCAGCTTGTCTGTTGAGTTATAAAATGTCTAACCAGAAATAGTCTATGATCCATCCAAAAACATGTCATTACAAACTTTACAATAAATGTATAAACATTCATTATATTAAGCAGTTCACATAGAACAGATAGCAAGAAAGAATACAGTTTTTCATTTTCACATACATCTACAGTTGAAGATTGCTTCCTTAAAGTGGATAACTTCCTAACACAATTAGTCTGTATCATGATGATATTTTAAAAAATCACCATATAAGTATTATGAGCATGGTCAAAATCACCAACCATAGAACTCAAGGTAAATTGGTCCCTCACTGCCAAAGCTTTGTGCATGATGCATTGAGTGAACAGAAGTCAGTATTTTGAAATTGCCAAGGTTAAACTTGTACACCCTCAGGTAATGCTCTACTTGGCAACAAAACCCATCTACATTTTTGTTCATATATAATACAACAGTGTTTTCTTACACATGGTTCCATGACAATGGCAGTATATAAATGCAAACATAAAGAAAAACAAACACCAGATCTGCAAACAGTATTGTTTATTTGCACACAAAAAGTGCCAAATCATTATGTGAGGGTTTTTATTGCAATCAAGGATATGCAGTGTATAATACAAATTATTTTATCCAGCCTAGTTCTGAAACAGTACTTAGCATATTAGGTAGATCAGTATACATTATAGATATTAAATTTATGGAAAAGATATTTGGGGGGAAAATTATAATTTTGATTTGCACAAATTATCTAGACAAGTATTTATTTGTAAAGGTCTGAAAAATTTAATAAACAAAAGAACTGCAATAAAATATAACCAAGCATGCATAGACAATTTTTAGGATGCAGTGAATTATATCAAATTTTACCAATATATGATAGGATATTCTTTAGAAAGGCCAAAGTTATGTAAAAAGTGACTTGAAAAGCCATTACTTTTTACCTATCCAATATCTTTCACCAAAGAGTTGCTGATAGTACTCCAAAATTTAAGGTCCATTAGAAGTAAAAGTTACATTATCCCAAGGCCAAAGAAGGGATTGTTAAAAAAAGAGCTTTCTATGTACTAGTCCAATGGTATAAAAAATTATTCCCAGTGACATATGGCAAATTCCTGCATTCAACACCAGCCCTGGTACATGCAAGTCTCGATTTGAATAATTTTGGTGGCACCCCATGGATATATGTGTGGGGTCCCCTGTGAGCATGGCATCTGGAATAAACTTTTGAACAAGTTTTATATGATATGGAACTTAAAATTTTCTTCCATGGCTTTAAAATTACTTTCTTTCTGGTGATATATTTTTTAAAATTACTAACATGTTTGGCTTTTGTGAGCATGGGGCCAGATTGGGCCAAATCGGTCCAATCTGCCTAAGGCCAGCCGTGCCTGCTTTTCTTATTTTCGTAATCAATGCCTTAAGATACTCGAACAGTTCTAAATAATCTATATACCTTCTGCTTTACTCTAATGCTTTAATTATAAATCTTTTTTACAGACAAATTTTTCAGTGCAATTTATATTACTTATTTTTATGTGCTGACAGTCACTGATGCTTGTGCATTACAATCTAGAAACTTTGTTTGATTTTCAGTATAACTCGTTTCTTTAGTATTAACCAAATTGTTGTCGCATTTTTTTGGTAATGTATATACTGTACGTAACATACAGTTTTCAAGGTAGTTTCCATAACTAATCAAGTTACCTTCTCTTAATAATGTTGTTATTATGATATTAGTAAAACCTCTCTTGAAAGATCACTGCTATGAGAGACCGTCTGTCTTGAGAGACCACCTTGATACATGGATTTATTTAATATTTAGTATTGTGACCTGGCATAAGAGACCACCTGTGTCAAGAAACCATTATTATTTGGTAAGAGGGGTGGTCTTTCAAGACAGGGTCATAGAATGGAGTACATGCACAAGAAATCAGTAGGATGTTGTTGTGACATTATCCCTTGTTATAATATTTAAAGGGGACACCCTGCTGCTCACAGTGAATATAGATTTTCTTCTGCATGTTAACAGCCTCTTAAGCTCCCGTCTAAATTGTGTCCCCACGAGACAGTACACTATGATGTTCATGCAGCTGTTTAGAATGTTGAGAAGATCAGCTATTAATTCTGTGACTTCATATTCTTTACTTTGCTGTGATGTTAGTTCTGTTGTGTGAAACATGCACATGTTGATGTCTGTGATCTTGTTAATTGCTTTATAACACACAAGTATGCTTTTGGGAAAATTACATAGCATGTACACAAACACAATAAGTATAATAACAATTGATAAGTTTCTGTTGGGATTTCTGATGCCTTGAAGACTGACGTGTATTCTTGTAGACTTATGCACATGATGTGATAATAAGGTGTTTGTCACAGCAAGAATTACCCATGGTATCATATACCAAATTATTGGTACAATGTAGTTATGAAATTTACAAGGATATTTGCTGTCCTCGCCAAATTTGGTCTTTTCAGCAACAATGACAGTTAAGAAACCTCCAAGGTCAAATTCATGCACTGTGTAGATGAAAAAATTTGGCAAAGTTAGAGCAATTGCTGCAGTCATGATTAAAACGGTACAAATTCGGACTGTGAATGGAGTACAGTTCTTTTTCACCACTAAAGGGTATTTGACAGCTAGGTATCGTTCTAATGAGAGAGCGACTGTAATAAAACTTGACACTCCTAATGCAATCCAGTGAAATGGCTCCACATAAACTTGGATATATGGATCAAAATAAAACACAGATTTTATTTGTTGTTCTTCAGATAGAAAAATGTTGTATGTCTTATGGCGAAAAATTGCTGTGATCAGCACAAATATATCGGCACATGCCAGTGTTCTCAGATGTATGGAAATCGTAGAGGTCCGTACAGATTTGGTTGTAAATGTAATGAAAGCAAGAATATTTCCTATTATTCCAGCAACACAAAGAATGAAAAGAATATATCCATTGCCAATTAATCTTAACCTGGCTTTGAACAAATCTGACTCGGACACTCCAGTGTCATTGAACATGTGATTTACACTGCTGTAATTATGATTCATTTTGTTTTCATATGGTCAGTTGTTAATTAAAAGTAACACTAGTACTTTTTTCTGTCAAATTCTCAGAATCCATTAATAATGTGTGAATAATAATATAAAAACTCGTTATCAATCACTCATCTTGAAGGTCAAACAAATCAACTTGTCAAATTGCACAGTATGAAATACCAACTTTAAAAACTGAAAATTATAACTCAAAGCAAGTGAGAATTGTATAAATGTTTCTTACTATGTTTACCTGTCAGAATGTGCAAACAAACTTCACTTCAAATATCGTATCAGAGAGAGAGAGAGTAAATATTTATGCAGACTTCATTCCATTCCTTTCAAATTCCTAATTCATATATGTTCATCAAATGAGTTCTTCAAAGCTTTTATCTTTTTTTGTTGATGAATCCTTCTCTGTTGCCAGCCTCTGCATTTGAATTAAAGTCACAGACAATAAATCTTGATTTGACTTCCCAGTGGTTCCATATTCCATTTGATCGCATTAACCAAATTTGATGGAAAATTCCATCATACTTATGAATTAAACTAGAAAATCAGATCCATCAGTTTTTTATAAATTGTTCTCCATATTAACTCTGTTTTTTTCACACAGAATTCCAGTGATCATATTCATTCAGACCATTACTAGACTTCTTCATCATATATAGCCAGTGCAGATCATAAATCAAACTCCACACCTTAGAACTAATATGCATCAATAACCTTATTGACATGACCATCCAGAGTGCTAGGCAAACTAAAGGTCCATTTTTATCAGCAGCTAGTAGCCTTAATAACAAAATGCTGTAGGAGTTGAATTAAAACCTCTTGTGTTTAATTAGTGCCACCAATAAATTATTGTCCATTGTTCTGAGTCATATTTACCTTGGCACTGAGTTGAGATTTATTTTCATGTGATTAATTATTTTAGACCCAATGAACTTGGAGATTTCTGAAATGTTAATAATTTCGTATCAACAAACCACTTTTCAGCCTCCCAATATTTCACATTACCAAGTTTAATTAAAAAGGTAATTTACCTGAAGCTAGAGTTCTCTTAGCACGGAAACTGTTCACTTGCGTACAGTAACATCATGATTCATATAGCGGTAATGAGATGTGCACACTGGTAAGCTCCACAAAATCATGTATGTTACAGGCAGGGTTTAACAGCCACTTCCATTTCACTAAGGCATGCTGAGATTAACATGACCTGTTCAATAAGAACATCATTTTATTGTTTAGTTTTGACTCAAAAGAGGGAGGTTCACTTATTAAAAGATGTACTTTGCAAGGCTGGGTAAGCAACCAGTATAAGAAAGTATCCAAATGCTCATTCTTCTTTGAATACTTTACCCAATCATAATGCCTTAGGAGTATGATCACTCTTGCAGGTTAAATTTTGGGCATAAAGAAAGCTAAAAGTTGTCTGTCCACAGAGATGGATTGGTGACAAATTCCATCCATACTTCAGTTACAATTTTGATCATGCTGGGAAGTATGCTTTTGAAGAGACTCTGCAAAAACCTGTCTAGCGGTATCTTTCATGCAAGGAGTGAGTCTGAGGAGTTTTCTCAAATGAAGACTAAATTGCTTCATCAATATTTCTACCTATGTTTTTTTTTTTCCTGTTTCTATCTGAAACAAGGATTTAACTTTATTAGAACCTAACTTAGTCATGTGTTATACAGACTGGTGAAATTTTGGTATACCTGCCACTCTTGCTTGTATGTTCATTCTGGTAATGTGAACTGTTCCTGTTGTAGGATTTATTTTGATGACTGTCTAATATTACAGACCATATAGGTTGAGTTTGTAATTTTTATTCGCATTTGTGTTGTTTATAATGTTCATTTTAGAGTAAGTTGGCAAAGATTATTGGCTGATTTCATCTGTATTCATGGGTGACAACACAATGGGCAAAGGTGTCAACACAGTGGGCAAAGGTGTCAACACAATGGGCAAAGGTGTCAACACAATGGGCAGGTCTAGGTGCTCTGAGTGCAAGTGCTTTAAACAGACTGAGGATAACTATGCCTGGAATGTGAGGAGTGTGATTCAAGCAATACATGTGACATATGTACACATTAAACAGAATCAGTGGACTACAGTCTTATCCAGGCATAACACACTTACTGAAGAAAAAGTGAAGGAGTGGACTTAATAGAGACTAGGACACTATTAATACTGTCACTGATTCTGCTTCACTGAACCAATTTTTTTTGGTGGAATTGTTGAAAACAAAGCTTGCCAGTGCAAAAGGAAATTAGGTGGACCATTTCAGCCAATGCATTCACAAACAGCTCCGGGGCCCCAAGTGGCCGAGTGGTCTAAAGCGCTCTCCGTTACGGATCACTGCCATCTCACCTCTGTCTGCGTAGGTTCGAGTCTCTGATTCAGCCAATGTGGGTATGTGAGAAAGCTTGCCAGTAGCTTCTCGAAGGTCGTTGGTTCTTTCCGGTGTTTTCCCAGGTTCTTCCTCCACCATTAATACTGGCTGCCATGTATAGCCTATCGTGTGCTGAAAAATGGCATTAAACCCTACAACAACAACAACAACAACAAACAGCTCCCACTCTGTCTTCACCTCCTCACCTGTTTTTGGCATGTGTCATGCACAGTAATGGTATCTCAGTATGGACAAGCCTTTTTGTGTATCATGCATAGTAATGGTATCTCAATGTAGACATTGCTTTTTGTGTATCATGCACAGTAATGGTATCTCAGTGTGAACAAGCCTTTTTGTGTATCATGCACAGTAATGGTATCTCAATGTAGACATTACTTTTAGTGTGTCATGCACAGTAATAGTATCCCAATGTGGATATTGCTTTTTTGTGTGTCATGCATAGTAATGGTATCTCAGTATGGACAATGCTTCTTTTGTGTACCATGTACAGTAATGATATCTCAATGTAGTCAATGTTTTTTTGGGGGGTGTCATGCACAGTAATGATATCTCCAAGTAGACATTGATTTTTGGGGGGTGTCATGCACAGTAATGATATCTCTTGTGGACAATGCTTCTTGTGTGCCATGCATAGTAATGGTATCTCAGTATGGACAATGCTTTTTTTGTGTATCATGTACGGTAATGATGTCTCAGTGTGGACAATGTTTTTTGGGGGGTGTCTTGCACAGTAATGGTATCTCAATGTAGACATTGCTTTTTGTGTGTCATGCACAGTAATGATATTTCAATGTAGACATTGCTTTTTTGGGTGTTATGTACAGTAATGGTATCTCAATGTGGACATTGCTTTTTGTGTGTCATGCACAGTAATGATATTTCAATGTAGACATTGCTTTTTTGGGGTGTCTTGCACAGTAACAGTATCTCAGTGTAAACATTGCTTTTTGTGCCTTGCAGAGTAATGTGGACATTAGTTTCTTGGGGGGGGGGGCTGTTATGCACAGTAATGGTATCTCAGTGTGGACATTGCTTTATGTGTGTCATGCACAGTAATGGTATCTCATTGTGGACACTGCTTGTTTGGTTGTCATGCACAGTAATGATATCTCAATGTAGACAGTGCTTGTTTGGTTGTCATGCACAGTAATGATATCTCAGTGCAGACATTGCTTGTTTGGTTGTCATGCACAGTAATGATATCTCAATGTAGACATTGCTTGTTTGGTTGTCATGCACAGTAATGATATCTCAATGTAGACATTGCTTGTTTGGTTGTCATGCACAGTAATAATATCTCAATGTAGACAGTGTTTGTTTGGTTGTCATGCACAGTAATGATATCTCAATGCAGACATTGCTTGTTTGGTTGTCATGCACAGTAATGATATCTCAATGTAGACATTGCTTGTTTGGTTGTATGCACAGTAATGATATCTCAATGTAGACAGTGTTTGTTTGGTTGTCATGCACAGTAATGATATCTCAATGTAGACATTGCTTGTTTGGTTGTCATGCACAGTAATGATATCTCAATGTAGACATTGCTTGTTTGGTTGTCATGCACAGTAATGATATCTCAATGTAGACATTGGTTGTTTGGTTGTCATGCACAGTAATGATATCTAAATTTAGACATTGCTTGTTTGGTTGTCATGCACAGTAATGGTATCTCAATGTGGACATTGCTTTTTGTGTGTCGTGGTCAGTAATGGTATCTCAATGTGGACATTGCTTTTTGTGTGTCGTGGTCAGTAATGGTATCTCAATGTGTATATTGCTTTTTGTGTGTCATGGTCAGTAATGGTATCTCAATGTGAACTTGCCATTTTGGGGTGTTATGCATAATTATGGTATCTCAATGTGGACAATGCTTTTTTATGTGTTATGCACAGTAACAGTATCTCAATGTGAACATTGCTTTTTGTGTATCATGTATAGTAATGGTATCTCAATGTGAACATGTCGTTTTGTGTGTCATGCACAGTAAGGGTATCTCGATGTGAACATGCCTTTTTTGTGTGTCATGCACAGTAATGGTATCTCAATGTGACATTGCATTTTTGGGTGTCATGCACAGAATTGGTATCTCAATGTGACATTGCTTTATTTGTGTGTCATGGGCAGTAATGGTATCTCAGTGTGACATTGCTTTATTTGTGTGTCATGGGCAGTAATGGGATCTCAGTATGGACATATTTCCAAAAGAACACTCTTATCTGACTCCCACCTATGTCAGCAGACACATAATGTACTCCAAAAATTGTTTCTCATCGAGTATCTTGGTACTTGTCATATATATTCAGTGTATTTTGTGTGAATCCATTTCAGATTGGTGCTGCCCTGGAGAGGGTTGATGAGGCTATTGGTCAGTTAATGGATGGATTATATAAAAGAAAACTTCACAACTGTGTCAACATTATCATCATAGCGGATCATGGTAAATATGATAGTGTGCTGTAGATGCATTGACCTGATGACCATCTTAATGTTTCATGTCCTAATTTTTTACATTAAGTCTGATTTAAGTCAAAGTCATGACAGATTCAACTCAACATCAAGACTGATTTAAGTCAACATCATGACAGATTCAACTCCACATTAAGACTGATTTAAGTCAACATCATGACAGATTCAACTCCACATTAAGACTGATTTAAGTCAACATCATGACAGATTCAACTCAACATCAAGACTGATTTAAGTCAACATCATGACAGATTCAACTCAGCATCAAGGTTGATTTAAGTCACCATTTTGACAGATTCAGCTCAACATCAAGACTGATTTTTATAATCATTTGACATTTTTATTGGGGAAACTGCCTTCATTATGGCTTACTATATGACCGTATAAAATTATATATAAATGGCATTGTTTCATTTCATAAAGACATGTAAATATTGATATTTTTTGTGTAACATGAATGTCCTAGTGTCATCCCAGGTATTTTTCTAACTTTTTTCTATTTCTCGCTATCACTTTTACTTTGCTAAAATAATCTGTAAATCAAGAGGTAACCAATGGAGATTCAGGGTGAAAAGTGGGATCTTTTATCATGCAACATACATGTACTATGTAGTCAAGACAGGTTGAGGGAGAAATCATGTATCTTCTTCCAGGTCACAAATAATTACTATTTTACAAACTAAACAACTTCCTAACTGGTCACATTTCTGATTCTAACAAGTACCAGAGTTGGTAACTTTATGAAAGCAACCAAATTATGCAGTCAAACCTTTATTTTCATTAGGAAAATAATATGAAAGTAGTGTCTCTTTAAAAAGAAAAGTTAAATATCTTGTGTTTGTTGGAATTTATAAGAATGGTCACACTCATCAAGTTGTTGCATTTTTAAAGTTTTTTCAGTTTGGATCAGTGTAGATCATGGTCCTTATTCCTGATAAGTATTTGCACTTATAGGAAATGCAGCTTTATTACCACCTTTATAATAGACTACCATATAATTGCTTAGAAGTCAAGTCCAATTGCAAACAATATAGAGCCTGATTTGCATTTACATGATACACCAGCAGATCAGGGTCTCTGTATGTTTTAATGATTATTTCTCACAAATTTCATAGACCCAGATCTACTGGCACATTATGCAATGGCAGTCCTGGGCTGGTGAAGTTTGCAGTTGGGCTGAACTTACAAACAAGTACAGTAGAACCTGTGTTGGGAAACCAATCCTGCAAACAAAACATATTCTGTAGAGTCATTGGAGGTTATTTCTTTTTTCTAACAGATTACTTTGTGCATTGAGTATCTGGCCTGTCAAGATAGGTGGTCTTTCATTGAAACTGTCTTTCAAGACAATATTTTGTGTTTTAATCATCATTGAATTTATTTGTTTTATTTCCATATTTTTCCTGGAGTATTCAAGATTCTTGTCATGATTATAATATGATAGAGTATGATAGATGAAGGAAATTCTTATAAAATGTTAATAACATATACAATGTTTGTAAATCTTTATAGAAAATATTATTGCTTTATTTTGATTTTTATTGAGCTTAATTTAAATATTTTGATCAAAGATGGAAACTCACAAAGTGTTGTTAGATTGCTTAGTAAATCATGGGCCAACCAAAACTACCGGCCAGTTTGACCAGATTTATAGATAACTGGAGTTTCATAACAGTAGAGTCAGTTTTGTGAATATGGTAGGCAGAGTTGAATTTGTGGATCTTTTATGCTTTTTTTTATAAATGAGTTCTGCCATTAAAGAAAGATTCTTTTGATTTGATATGAATAGCAATATGTCATTTACTTTTCAGGTATGGATGATGTTAGCTGTAACCGACTTGTCCGCTTGTCAAACTACATTGACAGCCGTTTCATGAGTCAGCACAGTTATGTGTGGGAAGGTGCATTTGGCCGCATGGCCACAAAATACGTTTATCACAATAAAAACATCATCCCTGCTACTGAGCCAGGTACTTTTTATTTTAAATTAAATTAATCTTTGAGATTCAGTGCTGTCTTATTAATCTGTTACAAATTATTTCCTTAATAAATGTATTTATCTGCAATTTTACTTGCAATAGCTTGTATTTCTTCCATGATAAACCCAGGGGCCTCACAATAAACTTTTAAAAAGTTTGGGGTGTTCCTGTCATTGGATAAGGAATGCTATTAAAGGTCACTAAAAAATGTTAAATGTCCAGATAGTTTTTTTTTATAGAGAAATGCAGTAAAAAGAGATCCCAATGGGAGATAAGTTAATACTAACTGGATTACCCTTCTGAAATAGAGGTCCCAATGGGAGACAAGTTAATACTGTATACTAACTGGATTACCCTTCTGAAATAGAGGTTCCAATGGGAGATAAGTTAATACTAACTGGATTACCCTTCTGAAATAGAGGTCCCAATGGGAGACAAGTTAATACTGTATACTAACTGGATTACCCTTCTGAAATAGAGGTCCCAATGGGAGACAAGTTAATACTGTATACTAACTGGATTACCCTTCTGAAATAGAGGTTCCAATGGGAGATAAGTTAATACTAACTGGATTACCCTTCTGAAATAGAGGTCCCAATGGGAGATAAGTTAATACTGTATGCTAAATGGATTACCCTTCTGAAATAGAGGTCCCAATGGGAGATAAGTTAATACTGTATACTACCAGGATTACCCTTCTGAAACAGAGATTCAATTTTTATCCTGTAGCATCAACATTGTCAGTCTGTCTGCCTTGTATACCATCTATCAAGTTTGGTTTCCATACGATCACTTTACTGGGAATAATTGGATTTATCCAAATTTGGTATGCCGCTTGATAAGAGTTTGAAATAGTTCCCTTTTCAGTTTCTTGTGTCAACATTTAGCAGATTTATGACACCTGATTTCGTCTTTTCCTAAATTTAGTTTTCAGAGCACAACTTTACCAAAGATTCTTGAATTTTTCAGAGCATAATTTTACCAAAGTTTCTTGAATTTCAGCGAAATGTGACTAGCTTCCTTGTACAGATGAGACATTGAATTTGTTTGGTTTTGTTTGGTTTTCAGTGTCCCATGACATAATTTACAAGTTATGGACCTTGATTGCACAATATCCTGCCTCTGGTTTATACTTTGCAAAGGGTTTCATTTCTAAGACAAAGAATTTCCCAGGATTTCCTCACTGGTTATCATGGTTATTTAATATCAACCGTTTATATCCTATGTATTGTTAAAATAACTTTGAATTCCCTCTGTTTGGGTGTATGATGGGTGTATGCTGTTTGGGTTATAGAGTATATAGCTTGTTCATTCTTAAGATGTGTCTCTCTCAAAAGACTGTAAGCTCCACTTGGTCATTTTCATGTCTTTTAGAAAAGAAAGTAACTAGGTAACATTGTTTTAAACAATTTGTATATTTTATAATTCATTTATTGGCATCCAATTGTAAACAAAAGACTTTTAACAGATATTGATTTCTAGTGTTCCAGGTCTTCGTTTGGAAGAGTTATGACCCCAGATTGCCAGTTCTCTTTACTAGGTTTCCCATTATTTAGCATGGATTTTGAATCTTAAATAAATTAGGGATGCAGCTTAATGTTTATGAGACATTGAATGGAAGGGATACAGTGTCAGTTAATGGAGTTATGTCCCCTGATTGCTTGTCCTGCTACACTTCAGCTTTTGCAGCACAACTTTGCCAAGAACAATTTGATTTCAACCAGATTTGGTGTGCAGCTTTACATTAACAAGAACTTGGATGAGTTTTATTTCCAGCTTTCTACATAATGATTTAGCAGAGTTGTGGTCTCGTATTTTCTATTCTTCTACATTTTAGTTCCACAGCATAACATTAGCTAGGATTGGTAAATTTCAATCTATCTGTCTGTTTATCTGTCTATATATCTATCTTTCTAACTATATATCTATCTATTTGTTTATCAGTCTATCTGTCTTTCAGTCTGTCTATCTATATATGTCTGTCTTTCTTTCTTTCTCAAATATCTACTTACCTTGCTCCATAACTCTCTCCCACCCACTCACCTATCTCTCTCCATCAACATGTTGCATGTTAATATGGGAACCCTACAGCGCCAAAATATATGAAAATTTTTCTTCATTTGCGCTAGTGGTTATATTAGCATGGTTTATTATATTTTGTTCTCAATCAAACAGTGGAACCATCTGTGTTTTTGAGCAACCTGACATGTGCCAGCACTCACATGAAGGCCTATGAGAAAAATCAACTTCCTGTGCGACATCACTACGTAAACAACCAGCGCATTGATGACATCATTCTAGACATGGAGACTGGCTGGCTTGTCACAAGGTATTTTTTAAAAGAATAATTATCAATTAATTAGGAGGGACATAAAAGGAAATGGACTCCATGTTGAATAATTAAAGGTAAAAGAAATATTTTGTGTAAATAAATAATATAGTAAACCTGTAAAAATTAAAGAAAATATAAATATTTTGTTTTAATTGTTCCAATTTATATGAATTGCCCATGTAAACAATTGTGGTATTTAATTTTTGTAATTTTCCTTGAAATGACCATAGTGAGAAAATTGTAAAAACTACATTCATAGTAAAAACAGGAGATCTGTTTTCATCTGCCCATTTTAATTCTCAAATAAAATAAATGTTACCAATAGGAAGATTAATTAATGTAATTAATTACTTTGGTTTTCATTTATCCAGTAGTTTAATATTCATTGCCATATTCTCAAGCATACCTAGGGGCCCCGAGTGGCCGAGTGGTCTAAAGCGCTCTTCGTTATGGATCACTGCCATCTCACCTCTGTCTATGGAGGTTCGAGTCTAGGATTCAGCCAGTGTGGGTATGTGAGAAAGTTTGCCAGTAGCTTCTCGTGGGTCGGTGGTTCTTTCCGGGGTTTTCCCGGGTTCTTCCTCCACCATTAATACTGGCCGCCATGTATAGCCTATCGTGTGCTGAAAAATGGCGTTAAACCCCACAACAACAACAACAAAAAATCAAGCATACCTATTTCCATGATTGTAATATATATGACAAGAAATAATTTTATCATACAGGTTTGAGAATTTTGAAGTTCTACATATTCTAGCCTGTATGTTATTATTATTTCTTCATATTTAAAACTTCCTATAGAATCCAGGGATAACTCTAGCTCTCTCTCTCTCTCTCTCTCTCTCTCTCTCTCTCTCTCTATATATATATATATATATATATATATATATATATTGCAATGGCAGATCAGGGTATATATTGCTTGTATTAAGCAAGTATATATGGAAGCTTCTTGCTCTTACCAAATTTATATAATCTTTCCCAGAAGAAAAAGAAATTAAAAAGTTGACATTCAGAATCACAAATTGTATCATCTTATTCTTACAGAAATTATGCCAGTACTTGCCGTGGTGGCAACCATGGATATGATAACCTCTACAAAAGTATGCAGGTAAGGAATGTTATAAAGGCACAACATGATGACTAATACTTAGAGAAGTTTATTAAACTGCATGATGACTAATACTCAGAGAAGTTTATTAAACTGCATGATGACTGATACTTAGAGAAGTTTATTAAACTGCATGATGACTAATACTTAGAGAAGTTTATTAAACTGCATGATGACTAATACTCAGAGAAGTTTATTAAACTGCATGATGACTAATACTTAGAGAAGTTTATTAAACTGCATGATGACTAATACTTAGAGAAGTTTATTAAACTGCATGATGACTAATACTTAGAGAAGTTTATTAAACTGCATGATGACTAATACTCAGA
This sequence comes from Sinohyriopsis cumingii, assembly GCA_028554795.2. Taxonomy (NCBI): domain Eukaryota; kingdom Metazoa; phylum Mollusca; class Bivalvia; order Unionida; family Unionidae; genus Sinohyriopsis; species Sinohyriopsis cumingii. The sequence goes on along the minus strand of CM068824.1, from coordinate 121,653,993 downwards.
GAAGTTTATTAAACTGCATGATGACTAATACTCAGAGAAGTTTATTAAACTGCATGATGACTAATACTCAGAGAAGTTTATTAAACTGCATGATGACTAATACTTAGAGAAGTTTATTAAACTGCATGATGACTAATACTTAGAGAAGTTTATTAAACTGCATGATGACTAATACTCAGAGAAGTTTTAATGAACATTCATGATCATTGTTCATCAGAAAATTGTACAGAAGATTATTTGCCATTCACCTGAAAATGTGGAATATTTCAATTGTCAGTCACTTACTATGGTGTTTTGTATGCCTCTGCCATACCCAGCCCTTTCTGTCACACAAATCAATACTGCAAAGTGTGTGTGTGTGTGATTTGGATTTTTAACATAGTTTTAGCAATTCATATCACTTTGATGTCTGCAGTGTGGCAGTTTATAGTGATGTCCAGCACAGCACTGGGGCATCATGCTGCAGATGTGTAGCATCATGTCCCACACTGTCATATTATCCTAACACTAGACCAATGAGTCCTAACACTAACCTCTTGACGCTGAGCACCTAGGCAGCTGCTAGTACCATTTTTGTAAGTCTTTGGTAAGACTCAGACAAGGATTGAACTCGCAAGCTCCCACATCCAAGGTGGATGCTCTTACCACTAGGCCACCAAAATGGTTCAGTACAGCAGAGTATGTCCTGTCATTCCCAAATATCATGTCTGCTCAGTAACTCCTGAATGACTTCACTGACTGAAACCAAATTTTCGGTACAGCTTAATATCAACCCCAAACCAAAATCGCAAGCTTATTTTTAAGGTTGCAGCAAGCTAGTTATGTAAGCTTGTGGCAAGCTTAGATTTTAAACTGTGGCAAGCTTGCCTAATTGCAAGCTTGCACAAGCTTCCCTATTATGAGCTTGCACAAGCTAGTAATAGGTCAGCTTGCAATTGGCAAGCTTGTACAAGCTTGTCATGTAAGCTTGTTGCAAGCTTGCCAATTACAAGCTTGCACAAGCTTGCAAACAAAGCTGACCTAGCTAGCTGCATCAGAAGAACTGATATGGCATCGATTAAATTATTCTATATATGGTCACATACCTCCATTTTTCTAGCCTTTGATGTGTGAAAAGTATGTAATATTAAATATTAAAATGAAAATGTTAATATATGGTGAACATTAATTAGCATGAGATTTTACTGTCACAATGAAAGAAAAGAATGAAGTCATCAAATCATTTAATATTTAATCAGATAAAAATATAAGAGCATATGAATCTGTGTGAGGAAACTTTATAGTTTTGTTCTGTAGGGCTTTAGAAATGTTTTACTAATTTACTTCCGTGTAGAAATCCATCTGGGGGAGGCTGGTGTCAGATGGTTAGGTTCCTGATAGTTGTTTCTGTGGAAGGGAATGGTGCCCCCTCCACCAGGCTTTTATTGGTTCAAGGACCCTTATAGTTTGGCCTCAATGTGTGGGTCCATAAAGGTCCCTTACAGTTGAATGGTTGGGTGTCATTAGTGGGAAGGAAAGCTCGGGAACAGTCCTGGTTGCTTCACATCGCGGGTTTCTTGTTGCATTTGCCTGGTGTTTCTTGCAGGTTTTTTTCTTTTCTTTTTTTTCAAAATGTTCTAAAAAAGGCGGGGTTATGCTGTTTATAGAGGTTATTAGTAGAAATCATGTATGAAGAGAGATTTAAGATTCTTTGTAGTCTTCTGAATAAGGCATTTACCCACTGAGACCCCAGATGGCCACGTCAAAATTGCTTATCTTTACAGATTACTCATATCTCACCTTTGTCCACATTGGTACATGTCTCAGCTAGACCAAGGTGCTATTTTTAGAAACACAAAATCCCCTTCCTATAGCAATGCTGCAAGGACTAGCAAACACAAAATCCCCTTCCTATAGCAATGCTGCAAGGACTAGCAGACACAAAATCCCTTCCTATAGCAATGCAGCTAACACAAAATCCCTTTAGTCAGTTAGGAAATCTATGAAATGGGGGTTGTTATATCTCTGAGAACCTTTACCCTTTAATTGCTACTGTGACAATTAACTGTTAAAACTGCCCAGTGGTCATAGCTTTCCATGGCGATTGAGCATGGAGCTTTGCAAAGCATGATGGTTTCAACAGGCTACAGGTTTTGGGCATATATTGTGATATCCAGACAGCTCTCTGTCATTTTGTTCATAAGATTTATTTCAAATTATGTTTTTATAAACACAACTATGTCAGAGAGAGGTTTTGAGTAAAATAGGTTTTTGTGACATGTCAGGATATGGCAAGTTTGCATTGATTGTAATTTAGGTTTGGGATATTGAAAAAATATTTGTCCATCCAACCATCTGTCTATTGCCAAAGCACCTAAACCACTAAATCTTGAGACTATGCTAGAAACAAAAATATAGTGTGAAGTTTTCCTCACTCCCCTTCCCCTCTTCCTAATTCAAAATGATAAGTGAAATGATGCACAATTTATGTGCATTTGGTTGATTTTTCATTGAGATGCATGTGAAATTAGCATCAATCCTGCATATGCGGTGGCACCCTGCTAAAACTTGGCAGTGATCTTATCCAATGCGTTATGATGATGTACAACCTGAGAAAATCCCAATCTGTGTAAAAGAATGTGGTTTATATAAAAATGTAACTTTATCTTTTATCTTGTAGTACTTCGTGTCTATGTATTTTGAAAATGTTGTCTTCCTAAAGTTTCTTGCAATCTATTTTATCTTTACCTTTCTAATTGGTATATAGCCAGTATTGTGCTAACATACTATTTAACCCTATGCATACATATCATATGATAAGCATGTGCAGGATGGATATTATTGTTGGATCCCTCCCCTGTGGTCTTTGGGAGGAGGTAAAGATCAGATTTACCCCAAAAATGTCAATTACAGAGATGTTTTCAAATATTTTGATCAAACTTGTTGCATACAGTCATAGTGGAAGACAAATTATCTCTCATATATAACATTATAACAGATTTGGGACTTTGATACATGGGGCATGGTTGAGGGAGAGTAAAATATAATAAAAAATATGGTTGTGTTTGTGGATTTGCCATTGCAAATTGTGAAAGTTGCACTATTAATATTGTTGTTATTATTATTATTATTATTATTATTATTATTATTATTATTTGCTTTCAGGCATTGTTCCTTGCCTATGGACCAGCATTTAAATGGAATCTGATGGTTGAACCATTTGAAAATATTGAGCTGTACAACTTATTTGCAGGTGAGTTCTCCAAAGTTATAGAGGACATTTTGATGTAAATTTTTTCTTGACACAAACTGTGTTGGCACAGTTAAGCAGAGACCACTTGAGGTAGACAAATGAAATATGGTTTGCAAGATTGTATGATTATGTAAATGAAATGATTAGATTTTCTGATGCTGATATAGCAGTTTTTCAAAGATTTTCTTCATTTTTGAGGACTTTTTTTATCTGCAGTGGGGCTATATCTGTGCTACAAACGCTACATGGTCCTAACTGAAAATAGTGCCACAGGCACATCCATTATGGCTACTACTGCTGCCATCTTTAGAATCTTCTTATTGCTGCTTCTCCTGAATATTTACATGGAGTTTTCACTAAAAAACTTTAATGTCTGGTTAGTCCTAAATGAAAATGGTACTTTACAGACGTCCAATATGGCTACCACAGCCACCATCTTGAAAATCTTATCATAACTTCTCCTGAATTAATGATACATAGCATGGCATTTCAAATGAAAGGATTTTAAAGCACAACTGAAAAAAGACTTATTATGTCTGTTTGGTTGCAGTTGAAAATGGTACTGAATGGCCATATGGAAAATCTTAGTATCACTACTTCTCCTAGATAGTTGGTCATACTGACATTGTGCTTTCACAAAAAGACTTCTTATGATGTCTAGTTGATTCTAAATGGAAAAATGGTATGCGTCTAATGTCCAATCCAACATAGTGGCCATCTTGAAAATATTGTTTCTCTACTTTTCCCATATGGGTGGTTATATCAGCATGGTGTTTTGTCCAACTTGACCCAGCATATAATACAACTTGAAAGTGCTAGATTTTAAACTGAAAAATCCCCTCTCAGTTACAAAATTATAGAGTTCTCTCCTTGACCTCAGGTCACAATTAGCATTTTCTATATATAAAAAATTCCCTAATGGAAAATAACCTTCTAGAATGATCCTGATGTTTACTAAATAAATACCAGAAACTGGACTATGTAAAATACACTAAGGAAATTCCAAAACCTAGACCTAGACCCAAATAAACATATTTACTTCTATTAATAATGATACTGATTTTAAACCTATGCATATAGACACTTATTTAGCTATGTATTAGTTGTTTACAGAATAAAATAAATTCAGGTCCAGCAGAAATGAACTCAATTTTGGACAAGATCAAGTCCAACATGCAATGTTATATTACAATAGCATTTAATGAAACAAAATTATTAAAAAAACTAACTTACAAACAATGCAAATTAGATATATAATGGAACAGTCCTAATGATAAATACATATTAAATAAGTGTTGTTGGATTTTATTGGCTGAATTCTTACCACTAAGAGAGGTGGTATTTCTTACCAGATTTTAATAAAAATTGGCAAATGTGCTAATATCATCAAGATATTTGATGTCAGTTTTATTATGAGGAAATTTTTTAGATGATCTTGCATCTGAGGCTGTATTATGTATAAAATTTGATCAGGCTTGGCAAATTGACGTACATCATAAAGATCTGTTCTGAGTTTGATTATGAGTGAGATCTGCATATATTAATGGTGGGATTATGTATTTGATTGATTAATCTTGCTAACTATCTAACATCAAATAGTTCAAGTCACATTTTAGTCAGGTTCATTAAACATTCTTATATTATGAAGACTATGGTGGAAGAGTTCGATTATGAACAGGATCTATACCTGATATTGTAATCTGATTGGCTGTTGTGTGTTGCCTCTCTGGAGACCAAATTTGAATATGATTTTGCTGAAACTTGGTTAAATAAGCTAACATCGTCACTGTCATAGGTTGTATATAAGTGAGATCTGCAGATTGATGATCTAGATGATCTTGCTTCTGATTGGCTAAACTTGTCACCTCTCTAGATCAAAAGACTACATTTCTCGTATGAATCTAATAAAACTCTGTAGACATGTTTATATCATCAAGAGTTCACAAATGAGCAATAGTCTGTGCATGTTAATAATGCCTTTGGAAAGAATTTTTCTGAAACTAAAGTAACAATAAAAGGTAAAATCTGCATAATATAAAGTTGAGAGATAATTTAAGTAGGATTGTGTTCATATGATACTGCATAACCCTGCTTAGTAAAAATGGTCAACTGTTAAACTAGATGGGTGATATCAGACCTACTTGGGCCTCTTGTTGTGCTATTGGCTTTAAATGGGTATCATTGTATGGATGGACAATATTTTGCTTTGGTACTGAAGACATGATTACGGTGTCAGAATTCTTAATGTTAGAAGTTTCATATGGAGTTTAAAATTTTTATCACTGGTGTCACATTAAGTGAATGAAATTGGCAGATCCAAATATTCCTGAATCCAAAATATGAGCTAAAATAAAGCATGTACACAATAACTTTTAAAGGACGAATATTTAGTAAAGTTTCCTTAATTTAATAATAGATTTGCTTGCATTAAAACATTTACTCAAAGCTCTCTGTATTGTCACAGAGTATGCATCCAGAACCTAAAACATTTGGTTTTGGATGCACATTGTTCAGCATTTTGATGCAGTTTTCTATATCCTGGATCCTGGGTGTTGGGATAAATGTACCTAGAATATTCACTTTCAAAATCCTACAAAAAATCCTGTCACTGAAGACAACATAATTTGTTGTAATGGTAAACAAAATATTGAACGTTTTAAATTATGAAAAGGGCCTTGAAAAACATAGTGCAGTAGGAAAGTGACTAAAAGAATATTTTCACTTTGATTTGTTTGAATTGTTTTGAATGTAATTGTGTGTTAATCCTAATTGATTGTTAAGATTTCCATGATTTGTAGAGATGCTGAACATTACGGCTGCCCCAAACAATGGAACAGAAGGCTCTCTGGACCACCTTCTGCAGCATCCATTGAAGAGGAATAGGACACTCACTAGTGTCCAGTACAGCATCACCAATGTAGATGACAATGCCCTCCAGAAAATGTTACAGCAGAGATCGTGTGGGGGACGCTGTCCACAGCCAGCACTTGAAGCTCATGTTGAGGTCAATCATGCTTGTCAAGTCTGTAGTTTAGATGTCTAGACCTTGTTGTTCCACTGAACCCTTAGATTATTTGTCATATTAAATTGTACTGTATTTGTCACCCAGCAAGTTTGTAAGAAGTCTTGAAGACATTTTTTTAATCAGCAGCAGATCAGTTATGAATCGTACCCCACCTTCAATTTCGGAAAGATTTTATCTGACACGATCTCAGTCACACCGAAAATTATGTAACCCCTTAATTTCTGAAAGCTTTTATCTGGAATGATCACAGTCATGCTGAAAACTTTGTAACCCCTTCATACCTTACAAATTTTGAACCATACCTTGCTCCATCAGTGCAGACTATTGGATTTTGGCAAAATAAAGTCATCAATGGCTAGTGCATGTGTTATAGCCATGCTATTTTTAGTACACATAGCAGCCTAATGTAAATCAACAATTGGCAGTGCTGTTATGCCGATGCTGCCACTGGTATATATAAAAATGTCAGTACATCTGTACTGTATAAAGTATGCAAGATACCTACCACTTTAACAGCTATAATTTAAAAAAATGGGATACAATCCAGTTATAAAATTCTCAAAATTATAAGTATGTCATATAAGATTATAGGGGCCCTGAGTGGCCGAGTGGTCTAAAGCACTCTCCGTTACGGATCATTGCCATCTCACCTCTGTCTGCGTGGGTTCAAGTCCAGGATTTGGCCAATGTGGGTATGTGAGAAAGCTTGCCAGTAGCTTCTTGTGGGTCATTGGTTCTTCCCGGGGTTTTCCCGTGTTCTTCCTCCACCATTAATACTGGCCGCCATGCATAGCCTGTCGTGTGCTGAAAAATGCTGATTTACATTAGGCTGCTATGTGTACTAAAAATATCATGGCTATAACACATGCACAAGTAGCTACTGGCAAGCTTTCTCACATAACCACATTAGCTGAATCCGAGACTCGAACTCATGCAGACAGAGGTGAGATGGCAGTGATCCGTAACAGTGAGCGCTTTAGACCACTCAGCCACTTGGGTCCCTGATAAGAATGTTATTGAATGAATATTGTTATATACTTAACAGAATAATAATAATAACATGGTTGAAACAGTAACATATTTTAATATGCAAAATGTTCAGTGCTGTTAGAGAAACATTTGACATAATCAATAACCAATACAAACTACAGCAGGAAAAAATGTTTGAAAGAAATTATTAACATAAATGATAGATTTATTAACATAAATGATGGAATTATTTGCATAAATGATGGAATTATTAACATCAATGATGGAATATGTTGCATATTGAAACTTGCTAAACTTATCAATACCTCATTGCATTGTCTTTCAGAAATGAAATTTCTGTTAATGAACAAAGAATGAGAAACTATTTACACTGTTACACTCCATTAAAATTTAAACATTATAATTACAGAGTTATGTTTAAAGGAACAGTTCTTGTTATATCTCAGGGGCCCAAGACATAGGCAGTGGTAAAAGTGTTCACTTTTTCACCTGTTTGCAACAAAGCCAGCAATTTGAACAATCTGAGATATTAATTTTGACCTAAAGACACGCTAATACATTTTTACCACATCTGGAGAGTATATTTTATATAGTATGTAAGCATCTAAAACTGTTAAATTGAACATATGAAAGAAAACTTTTTTCCACCACTTGAGAGATCTCTAATTTAAGCAACGATATGATACCATTTGATCCGATCTATCTACACACACACCCATATATTTGCTATAAAAATTGACTATATCTGGCTGTTCAACAGCAAGGCCAGTCTTTGGGTCACTTTTGCCAGATTGAACATTCTGTACTGACCCTGTTGTATGAAGGAGAATTACTTGCTTTTATCATTTTATTTCATTGCTACTAAAGGATCAGTGTGCATTGTGTAAGTCTCTTGTCGAACTGTCAGTTTTTGTCTTTAAGAGTTTGTGCAATCCCTTGCCTAGTGCTGTGAACAGTCCCAATGGCACCTGACCCTGTCCAAAAAAGTGACACATCGTGTCCATAGCCAGGTCATATGTTTTGCCATTTTCACTAACGAGGATATCACTTTTACCAACATACAATTGAAACTTGGAGCAATATCCATTAGCAGAGTTACATACCATATAGGACTTGATACCATACTTTATGGGTTTATCTGGATTATAAGCCCAGAATAACATTTTCCCTCTCCATGGGATCATTCCTCATCCAAAGAGAGGTACCTATTTGGTACAAAAATACTACTAAATTTACTGATTATATTACTGAAGACACAAGTTTTCTGACTGGATTATAACCAGGGACACCTGAAATAAACATTAGATAGCATTTTTCAAAATAAGAATATTAAATACAACATGATTTTTATTTACAAGTATGAAGAAAAAAAATTATGTTTTCATTCCCACTTGATGTCATGCTATTTTACTTGGGACAATGTTATATTTCACCCAAATCAAACATATTTTATAATTTAAACCAAACACATGTATTACATTTATCTAATATTTCAAATTTTTTTATAATTTGATTTGGACATAACCTGCTTTGAGAAGTGTTACACATTAAATTTATTTTATGTTACCGCTGGCAACGAAATCTGCATTGTTGCAAAGATGAAAGAAGCTCATCATAATGAGAAATCTATCCCTTGACGTGACAGAAGGAAAAATTATAATTACAGAGTTACGTTTAAAAAAACAGTTCATATAATATCTCAGGAATTGAAAATGGCGGTGACATCACTGGACCTGTGCTCCGATAGTCCTGCATATACAAAGCACATACCAATAAAATTTGACAATATATTCCATTGAATCATCATAAACATTACATGCGTTGATTAAATGATAAAAGAAGTTGTGAAAATGCAGAAAGAGACATGTTATTGTTTCTCTTGGTATTACATAAAAATTAGTTTGTTTTGACATATAAAAGATATGCATGTCAAACAATAATACACACATGGATATCTTCCATCACGATCAGTCCCATAGCAATAGTCAGGGCTAAAAATAATTCAGTTTCCTTTCCATTTGTATCACACCAGTGCAAATACCTGGATTTTGGTTTCAAGAGCTCACGATTCTATTGCAAGAACTCATTAGCATATCTGAAATAATAATATCCAAAAATTGTTGATTGAAATAAACACATCCAGATGTTAATTTGACTATGTCACAGGTCAACTACAACAAAAATCGCTATATCAACACTCTGGTTATTATTTTAAATGAATCAAATATCACTTTGGAACAACACAGTTTCTACCAACGTGACTGAAATTGTTTTGTTTAGTCTTGACAGCGAAATTGTATTGTTTTAAATATCTGACTTAGTTCACAAATAGACAGATAAATAATCTACCCACACCCTGCGATCAAAATTTGTAAATGCTGTTGTTATTGATGAAACAAAACAATTTTCATTTCAACAATATTTATTTGACTGTATTAAATGTCACAATTGACAGTTATAAAATTAAAATAAAATTTAACTCATGAAAATTGGAAGGAAGTTATTATGCAGGCCATATTTTCCCATTATTTGTAGAAGATTCACTCGCCTATTTGTTTCCATAGCAATTTCATCAGAGTCATCGTCCTTATTGAATAGATTTAAATAGTCAAGGAGCTTTTGAAGTTGTGCAATAGGTGCCCACATACCAGGTATAGATGTGAAACTGTACTGTTCTCAAGGTTACATCACCAACGTCCCACTCCTCTAAAATATCATTTTCTCTGTCACCGACATCATCATCTACCTCATGAACATCTGCCTCATCAAACCCCTCAGATTCACTCAATATCTTCATCACTCACCAACTCACACAAGAAATCTTCATCACTGTACACAACCACCATGTTGTTTGTATCAATGGCATCTGTTGACAACTGGATTTCCTGGCAAATTTGTGTGGTATTCTCTGTAAAGATTTTAGCATGTGCTTGCTGATTGGTGAAGATCAACATCTGTTTACGTCATTGTACAAAACCATATTTTTATGGCTACCGCATGCAGAAGACATTTACTGTGATCATATAAATATAGGATTACCGCATAGAGATTCAGGTACCATAAACCATTTATATATGGCTTCCACACTACCAGGGTTAAAATTTAAGAAGAATATGTCATGTATACATTATTATTATTATTATTATTATTATTATTATTCAAAGAAGTTTAAAAATCTGATAAATATATAAATTATGATTACATTTATTTCTTGACTTCAGAATCACATTATATTTGTTAATTTAAAAATTATGATAAAAATATTAGTCAATGGTTTCCAGTATTATTTCTATTTTTATTTTATTTATCAGTTATTTGAGTTTTTTTTTTTAAATGTTGTCATCCAAATAATTTTAATTATTACTTTGATTCTGCATGCATATGTTTATAGTTCTGACTGACAACAACTACAACCACAATAATAAAAATAATAATAATAATAATGTCTAAATTACTTGATCCTTTAAATGTGGTCAAAACACAGATATTTTAAATGCGACCTAGGAATTTTCCAAAAAGAAATCTTACAAAGCCATATTTAATCAGGCTGTAGTGCAGTTATTGTTTGGTAATCAATGTCATGGTTTAAAAACAGATGCTGGAAATGTTTTCTATAGAACAATGATAATAGGCATTACTCGGTATGATGTACAAGATCAAATCCTTTGGAATTTTTCTCTTATATTGTCGTCTAGAGGGGCATATGTACTGGAGTATGTACCCCACTTGATTATTATTATTAAAGAACAGTTCTGTCAGGAGAAGACAATAAAAGAATAATGGCATACACCTGAAAGCTCTGATATTGGTATGATATGATCATTCAGGAGGAAAATAACTTTGGAAGGGCAATTCCTGGAATTGGGAATCCATCCAGTGGTTTGGTGATACAGATTAGCATTGACATCTAGTTCTGATATGTCTGTACATAGTAGAACATGTTCAAAAATGAACTTAAGTTCTTACAGATTGTCATAGATTTTAGTATTGACCAACGATTTTCCAGCTTATGATGTATGGTTTAATAGCGATTCTTACTATGTAGGAACCCTGATATAAAGTGCATCATTATAACACAGACTTGTTTTAATAGAGATTCTTACTATGTAGGAACCCTGATATAAAGTGCATCATTATAACACAGATTTGGTTTAATAGAGATTCTTACTATGTAGGAACCCAGATATAAAGTGCATCATTATAACACAGACTTGTTTTAATAGAGATTCTTACTATGTAGGAACCCTGATATAAAGTGCATCATTATAACACAGATTTGGTTTAATAGAGATTCTTATTATGTAGGAACCCAGATATAAAGTGCGTCATTATAACACAGATTTGGTTTAATAGAGATTCTTACTATGTAGGAACCCTGATATAAAGTGCATCATTATAACACAGACTTGTTTTAATAGAGATTCTTACTATGTAGGAACCCTGATATAAAGTGCATGATTATAACAAAGATTTGGTCACATCATGGCTCATGTTTTTTTGTCTTTGATGTACCTTATTCCCACTCACAACTTGAAACATCTGCCAAGCTGATTATCCTGTTTTGTTTCAGAAACCTATAACTTACAGGTCATAATAATTGTTCTTACACAGAAATTATTAATTTTTATCACTGGCCTGTCCTCATCCAGAATGTTTTGTAAATTAGCATAGTAAAATGATTACTTTGTGTTGGATGCATTTGGTTTATAACTTCTAATCCATACCCACCCCTCACCCCACCACTCATAGATGCAGAAATTAAATGTTCTATTATTATTACTATGCCACAGTTCAGTGCATGCCATGGTCAGGAGTTATGGACTGCAACTACCATATTATAATGAGGTTTCCCTATATATTTAATATTTTTATTGTATGAAAGAGCATAATTATACCCAAATAAATATTTGAATTCTTAATGCATAGACATAATAATAAGTATACAATGTTTGGTTTTGCGTTTTATAACACAAGAGGATTGTATAGTACTGAGTCAATTGGAGTAAAGTGCCTCACCCAAGTGCCTTGCCTAAGTGCTTCACCCAAGGGCACACTTTATACATGAGTGTAAGACACCACTTGTATTAATTTTCACTTGTAGTAATTGTCAGTTGTATTTGATCTAGTTATGTACATTATCCAGAGGAGCATTTCGGTATCATTTCACTTCTTATTTCTCTAGCATTTCATCTCTTATTTCTCTAGCATTTCACTTCTTATTTCTCTAGCATTTCACCTCTTATTTCTCTAGCATTTCACTTCTTATTTCTCTAGCATTTCACCTCTTATTTCTCTAGCATTTCATCTCTTATTTCTCTAGCATTTCACTTCTTATTTCTCTAGCATTTCACCTCTTATTTCTCTAGCATTTCACTTCTTATTTCTCTAGCATTTCACCTCTTATTTCTCTAGCATTTCATCTCTTATTTCTCTAGCATTTCACTTCTTATTTCTCTAGCATTTCACCTCTTATTTCTCTAGCATTTCACCTCTCATTTCTCTAGCATTTCATCTCTTATTTCTCTAGCATTTCATCTCTTATTTCAGCAGCATTTCACCTCTTATTTCTCTAGCATTTAATCTCTTATTTCTGTAGCATTTCCTCTTATTTCAGTAGCATTTAATCTCTTATTTCTGTAGCATTTCCTCTTATTTCAGTAGCATTTCATCTCTTATTTCAGCAGCATTCCATCTCTTATTTCTGTAGCATTTCCTCTCTTATTTCTCTAGCATTTCATCTCTTATTTCTGTAGCATTTCATCTCTTATTTCTCGAGATTTCATCTCTTATTTCAGCAACATTCCATCTCTTATTTCAGAAGCATTCCATCTCTTATTTCTCTAGCATTTCGTCTCTTATTTCCATAGCATTTCCAATCTTATTTCCATAGCATTTCATCTCTTATTTCAGCAGCATTCCATCTCTTATTTCTCGAGCATTTCCTCTCTTATTTCAATAGCATTTCATCTCTTATTTCTGTGGCATTTCACTGGTTTGAGCCAGATACAACTTCATATGCAGTCATGTAGTGATCTCGACTCGGTGCCATGCAGATATATTGATACGAAATTCAAAGAAATATAAAATAAAGCAAAATAAATTTGTCCTACAGAGCAGGCAGGCAGTTGTTCCTATGGAGATACAAGATGATTCAGCTGGAAGTGCCAATATGCATCTTCCTTGGGGTCCACCAGTGTTACAAGCCCTGTACCCTAACAACAGTATCCAGTTGCTGTACCAGCCTACTCATGTGACAGCATACTTTCCCAGCCTGCATCTTCCACTCTGGGTGTCACAGACAATACAAAAGTCACAGGTACAGTTGTCCCTCACTATAAAACCTCTCATCATAGAAGAGTCCACTGATATCACATAGGTGTGGACATGTATATGTTCCCATTAGTGTTAACTAAAGTAGTCATTGGCTACTACATATATTGATGGCTTCTGAATTTTATGAAATAATCAGTTTTTACTACTGTGTCTTTTTCCTTGTTTTTCTTTGTGAACAAATAGCTGGCAGAATAATAACTGATAACTGCAGCAATAACAGATGTATACGAGACATACATTTACCTCAAATGGCCTTGATCTATTATTTAGCCTGGTTTGTTATGTATAAATAAAGAAAAAATGTAAACTCCAGTCACCTTGAGGTTTGAATCGGTGACCCTTCAGAAACTGAATGCTATTTATGCAGTTCATTTGGCGTGTATGTGTGTTTAATAAAATTATTTTAGCACCTGCAACCTTGTTCCTAAACCAGTCAGTGTCCAGAGCTAATTAGCAGCAGCTGCTACTGTCAAAGTGTGATATATCAGTGAAATAGGATGAAAATTCAGTTAATGCAGAATCCCACAATGCAATTTTGCATCCAGTGATCTTGACCTTGGATCAGTTGATTGCAGTATCAGGAAGGAACTGCCCTTTTGAGGTTGATGTGGATTGGATTGGAGAAGCTTTGAGAACGTGGAACCTAATTCAACAATAATTGTACGTCCAGAGACTTTGATCTTTGACCTCTGACCTAGATATTAATAGGATTAAGTCTGAAGAAAATTGGTATCTAGGAAACTTCACTGTTCAAGCAGAATCTCAAAAAATTCTAAGTAGCAGCTTCTCCTGTCCAGGAATAGTTAACCTATAAATTTGATGACAATTAGATTCAGGAAACTGGATGCATTATGCTATAATAAACAAAAACTTTACTGCTCCAGTGACCTAACAGTTCCAAAAACAATTGACTTTGAAGAGGCATCTTCACAGGTATTAAATAAGAAAGAAAAAAAATTATATTGCGAAAACCACCTGTTCTGTGGATCAACAGACAGATGAATGAACTTCACTGAGGAGATAGAATCAAACCTGTCATGGTTAGCAACAAAACTTTGATAATTTGCATAATTTGTGCTAATGCACAAAATTTATTAGTGATAACCTTGACATGTGTTCCATAAAACTACCTGACTTTCTATTAATTTCTTTTCACATAACTTTAAGTTCTGACTCAAACCACTAATTATTACCTACCATAAGTACTTGCTTATAAGTCTAATTCAACTGCAAATAAATATAGACCCTGATATGCTTTCTCATAATATTTTGGCAGATCAAGGTTTCTTTTATTTGTTCTACTGATTACTCCTAATAAATTGCATAAACATACATCTATCATAACATTATGCAATGGCAGGTCTTGGTTTGTACAGTTAGACTTGACTTATAAGCAAGTACAGATGGTGCTCTCTTTGGAGGTTAACAAACTCCAATACAAAAGGGTGTTACAACATAGTTGTCTCCCTTTGACAAGCATTTTGAAGAGGAAATGCACAGTACAAGTTTATGATAGCATTGATCAAGTGGACCATGCTATAAAATCACCATATTTCAGGAGCATAAAAATGTTTACAAATTTGTGGAGAAACTAAAATTGCACAAATATTAGTATTGGTAAAGATTTTGAATTATTGTATATAGAATAAGTTAATATTTTATGCTGCTAGTATACCACAATATGAAGTGTATACAAATTTCATGAAGCTAAAACTATAATGATTTATTGTAATATGTTTCCTGAATTTGAAGGAATGAAAAATTGTATTTCGGAAAGTTAAACATTAAAATTATGCCATCAATTAAACAAGTGTAATTACTCCATCCACATTGTCTATCAGAATACATGATTCACGATGATCATGAAAGATATTTACAAATTTTAGTCAGAAGACTGAAACAAATCTTTAGTTTTTTACATGCCTGCTAAATGAGGTTAGCATGTTTTAATGAAGTCCATCTGTATTTAACCAATTTCATTTCTGTAGAATAACTTAAGATGTCCAACATCAACAGTTTCCAAACTTTGTGAATGGTTTATACTTGTTGTAGGAATAAAAAAACTAAATCACTTTTGGGATAAAAAGGTCAAAGGTCAATGTTACTACGACTGAAAGAAGAATAAAAGTTTCTGCACAATAATATTACATCACAGACCTGGGCCAATGTTTGTGGATGGCTTGGACTCATGGTAAGGAAGAACCTTATCAATTTTATGAGGTCAAGGGCCAAGGTCATTGTGATCAGAAGAAGAATATTGGTTTCTGCACACAAATTTCAGTTATTGACTATGCATGGATGACTTACACTTTGAGTAAGAAAGAAGTCTAATGATTAGTGTGTTACAAGATCCAACTTCTAGGTTATTGTCTGAAAGAAGAAAAGATTTTTTGCATAATAACTTTAGTATCTTGATGATAGTTTGTGGAGGCCTTGCACTTAGGTATGGAGGAGGCCTGTTTCTTCTAGGGTCAAAAGGTTATTTTGGCTCAAAGAACAATTGGTTTTGCAAAATAACTTTTATTCTGGAGTAAGTTCCTTGACCAAATTTTTGGAACAGCTTGCACTTGAAGGTCAAAGGTCACAGTCATGGTAAGTCTAATAAGAAATAATGGTTTCCACACATTAAGTTTCAATCAAGACTGCATAACTTGACCAGAGGTTCAGGTCATTTGGATCCTTTGGTCAGTAATCTCCAAATTACCCATAACAAACTATGGATATTATAAGGTGGGTATATAATGTCATGCAACTGTTAAATTGTGATTTTCTGTTACTTGTTGTTGCTGTTGTTGTAGGGTTTAACGCCATTTTTCAGCACACAATAGGTTATACATGGCAGCCAGTATTAATGGTGGAGGAAGAACCCGGGAAAACCCCAGAAAGAACCACCAACCCACGAGAAGCTACTGGCAAGCTTTCTCACTTATCCACATTAGCTGAATCCGAGACTCGAACCCACGCAGACAGAGGTGAGATGGCAGTAATCCATAACAAAGAGCGATTTAGACCACTCGGCCACTCGGGGCCCCTTCTGTTATTTGTAAAGGCAACACAAGAAAAATGTTCATAAATACATATATTGATCTTAAGTCCATATGATATAATTCGGTGAATTTTTTCATTTGGCTGCAAACAAAACATTGTGCTAGGCAAAGGTATAGGTCAGGGACAAGTTAAACTTCAATCTAGCAAGATATCCCTCAACTTTGAATTTATACAGAATCCAAAATGTTCTTAAAATTCAGGTAAAAATATGTTATTATTATTGCTGTGTTTATTTCTCATCTCACTGGCAAAAGCAAAATGTAGTTTGTTTCATCAGTTGCCTACAGCAGCAAAAAACAACAACATAAAGGTTTTGTGTACAAAATTTTCAAACATCATATGCCATTCATCACAGTATGGTTTTGTTGTTTGCAGAACTGTTGGACAAAGGCTTGTGAAGTATCTTACATTAGCTTTTTTGTACATGTATGTATATATATTTTCAGGTGTCCGATTCATATGCTGAAATTAAGTGTATTATACCTGACAGCAGAGTTGATGCCAGTAGAAACTGTTCGGTCAGTAAGGATGGTTTTACTTTCCAGTCACTTTTGCTTACAGGTGAGGCAAAATCTGGACAATGGAAATAAATACAAAATGGTTAGATTATCTTGTAGAGAAATTGTGTGATAAATTGACCTTTTACAGATAGACTAAATATATTTCTTTTCATGACATTTTAAGTCTGTGCCATATTACTATCTTGACAACCAAGGAGTCAGTATGGGTATCTTGATGAAGCTTCAGTCAAATGCATTTTGTGCGACTTATTTTTATTTTTGCCAGGTACTTTGAATACACATTATATATTAAATAGTAGCTTTTAGCACATAAGCATGAGTTGCATCTGGTAGATGCATATTATATTGACTAGAATTAAGTTTCCCATAATAAAAAAATGAGGTACAATTTATGATAAAGTGTCTTTCCCAATTGGATACATCTGAAATGAAGGCATGAATAACTTGTGAGCTGTCTAATAATGCAAAGGGTTGGGGAAAAAAATTTTCATTCTGTCCCACTGAAGTTGATAATAAACCTTAATGGCAACTAATCTTCAGGTTGAGAACAAATTCAGTTTAGTGTTCTTTCTTTTACCTTTCAAATCTGTTTCATTAAGCAGCTGTTTCTGTTTCTTTTCAGAGCTGAAATCAAGTTTGGGTGCAATGTCTGCATTTTTGTCCTCATCTTTTGTTAATATGAAAGAGCATTTTGCATCTGGTTTGTATTTTGATTTCAAAAGAACAAGAATTTACCATAGCATTACATTATAGTTCTCTCAGGTGTGCAATATATTCCCCATGTGATTATTTACATCCCAATCAGGTATTGCTGAATCCTTTTAACACTCTTACAAACTTAACGATATACAGGAGACAATCATAAAACATGTTGACTACACAGATTTTGCAGTGAAAGTTTTAAAGGTGCCCACATCTGTTCAAAATAGGAACAGAAAAAACACAAAATTAATTGCAAAAGAAAAATGTATTTAACATATTGAAAAACTAAAGATTTAAATTTTTATTTTATATTCAAAATAGTAATAGAAAATCCACATCATAATAAAGGCCACATCTAGACTGACCTCCACTTTTGGCAAGCAAATGACTTCTAGCATGTCTGTTGCTGTAACGTTACATCTCCACATATGTATTAGAATCTAATGGCACCTCTGAATGATAATGGGTGAATGGTGCCGATTAAAACTAAAGTTAAAAGAATGTAAAGATAAACTCAGCCTAATGAATGTTAAGATAAAGCATAGCAAGAAAAGCCTAAAGATGTGGCAAATGTTTTTATTTTAGCTTGGGAGAACTGGATCCACAAGATAATAGACATATTCCAAATTATTATGATTGGTACTGTTATTGGAGAAAGATATTTTACTCGTAACTTATTTTCTTTGGTTAATTGAAGAAAATCAATTATTTTTGTTATGTGATAAATTTTTGTCAGCATTTAGTATTAAATCAAATGAAGTTGATTAATTTAACCTCTGTACCCACTTTTATGTCGAGTCCAACTCCAAACAAACATTGATCCTGATCTGCTGGCACATTTTGTGCTGGCGTATCTGGCTGTGTGCAGTTTGCAGTTGGATTTGACTTGTATGTGAGTATATAACAACCTTTATCTGATGATACTTAGCTTTAAAAAAATGTATAGAGTTTTTTATTTCAGTCATTTTATTTGTATCAGAAAGTTTTAAATGATTTTCAACATTTGAACTGATGCAGAGAAAATGTAAAATTTCAGTAATTTATTTTTGTTTTCGTTACTGGTATACGTGTAAAAGAAGGAAAAATTAGGTAATTTTCTCGATCTTACACAAATTTTCTCATTGCAAAAACTTGACAATATCTGATTTAGACATTAGTTATTTCCCCTGCAGGGACATGGAGGGAAGTTAAGAATCTGGTGAAACAGTGGATTGATATCTACAGTTATGTCAACATTATGACAGGCCCTGTTTTTGACACCAACCATGATGGACTTTCAGATGCAGCTAATGAAATACACAGGTACATCAATTTGATTTGATTCTGACAATAGGCATCATTCAGCAAATTCTTTTATATTATTAGTTGACAAGTTGAATACCTGTGGAAATTATTGTGCATTTTTTTTCTTATTCCCATGTCTACCAATCTTTTCCATACACATTCATAAATTTGCAATTTAGAAATCTCTTGGGCCAAACTTAAGTATCAGTTTCCAGATTTTCTGTTTGTTTGCAAAGCTGAATATTTAATTAGATGTAGAATATATTTTGAACTCTGAGACCATGGCATATATTTTGTTGGCTTAGAGCATGTAATGAATGGAAGTACAACTCTTCCACAATGACCTACACCTGGATAACTTGCAAACCCACTTATAATGTGGGATCAGGTGTGAATCATATTTTATTTCTTCTAGAAAATACTAAAAACAGTTGGCCTATATTTGTTGAACGCAAAGTAAATTGTATTCAGACCTGGAATATTTTATCATCGAAAGCAGCAGTTAGTACCTGGAAATATGAATCCGCCTCATGAAATTTGCAACTTTTAATAAGTAATATATTTTGTTAAATTATCTTTACAAGCAAAATTTTCAGTATGCTGCAAATAACAATTTTCAATGATATTTTGATTGATGAAAATGTTAATTATGGTTACTTGGACAGCACTTTAAGAAATAAATACCAATTAATTTTTGGGCCAAGTGAAATTTGTGCTTTAGTTCTGTCTTTTAATTTTGTTTCAGTGTAATCATCTTAAATTCAGTATGCCTTCTTGTATTCCAATGTGAAAAGTCTCAATCTACCATCACAACTATGTCCACAAGCATTTCTGAGATTCTAATTAAGTGCCACTGTTTTGTTTTGATCTCCAGTTTGCATCAAAAAAACTTACACAGTTATGGTTCACTGTAGAGAAATGAGTTCCAAAGGATGAGCAGAAATTTCACTATTGCTTACAATGAAATCCAGTCATCAAAATTTTACTAATAGAACAATAAAAACAAAAAAAAGTGAACTTTGACCTTAATGTTCATTGTTTCACAAATTAAGTGTCCCTAGTTTGTATAAAAAGGAATCAACAATAACGTTCATATATATCCATATTCACATGCAAAAAGCAGTGACGTAAATGTTTTTGCTGAATGTATGTTGAAACCTCCTGGAATAATGTTATTAGCAATCTGGTTATCTTAAAAATAAATGTGATTTATACAGAAAAGCAAACAACTTTATTAGAAAGAGCATTTTATGGGCAATTATTCCCAATGCAATTATATAACTAAATAAGGGGTAGATTTTCATTTATTATATATTTTTGAGGGCAAAAACTGTCAACTTGCATAGATTTTCATTTTGTTAATGGATGTATTACTACATCATTAACAAGAAGTTTCAAAAGTTTATAATGATTTACAAATGTGACCTTTTACAAATATATCTCCTATATATAATTCAGATTGTGTATTTTGTCTAATAATGACTGTTTTTGTACTCAAAATTAAACAGTTTATTTTTGCAAACACGTTATTGAGTGGATTGATACATTGAACATTGTTGGGGAATGGGTAGATTCATCAAAGAGTGGTCAGATCTGACAGACTTCAGAGTGCAGATGTGAATGATTGTAAGTTTGTCTATTAGGGATTTTGCTTATTTACTTTCTTTTTATTTCTGCATTTAAACATGAATTAAGTGGTCTTGGCTTGCTTGCAGTCTAGTTCTGTAACAGACACTGCAGCTAAATTTAGTCAGTAACTTAATTTCAGTTTGCAATCAACACTCGTCAATCCCTTACTTCTCCATCATTGTCAAACATGTTTGTGAGTATGATTATAGTTTGAATTGCTAATTACTCAAGTTTATTATTTGATTCAGATTTTTGTCCAAACGATTTTGTCAGAGGATGTAACAAGTATTGCATACATGCCATCCACTGTGCTTATGGCATAATCATTATGCTTTTTTTCACTAAATTATGCCTTACGTGTAAATGTATTTCGATACATCCCCCTCCCAAAAGAATTAATAATTTGTTTTCTCATTTTTATTAACATCCCTATAATCTTTCAGACCATATTCTAGAAAAGACAACATCTATGCAGTTTCAACATAAGAGTACACTTGTTTGAAGACTTGCATGCACTTTCCCAACAGTATTATGTTCTATTTATAGCAGCTGCCCTATTTCCAAGAAACATGCTGGTTTCTACTTAAACTTTTGACCACGGTTTCTAATTATAGTAGCTGTATGGCTTAGTTAGGAGAGAACAGACTGGATTTCTGATTTTTAATCTTTTCCCACAGATTCTTTGTTCAAATTCATATCTGGTACAGAACCATTCTGTAGGTATTTGGCGCTAAAATTCAAGTAAGATTTATTTTAGTCGATGCATGTGTTAGAGCAAAAATGTTTTTCAAAATAATGTCACAGATGGATTAGAAAAAGACGAAAAACAATTCAAAGATGAATATATGAATTACACAATACAGTGTTTCATTATATGTCAGCTTCATGCCCATTGCAGGCTGTGTGTAAAGGATTATTATTCATGGTGGTAAATTTGATGTGGAGCAACAATAGCTATGTGCAAGGTATTTTGAAAAATGTGGTCATTGTGGTAAAAGAAACAAACTTGAATTAGCTTGTTTTACTAACCCAGTACTAAGGTAACTTCTTTTGTACAGCAGAACTAAATTGTGGACACAAATTTTATAAATGCAGATGTGTTATTTACCGAGTTCTTAATAAAACACGGACTACCCCTAGTAGTAGAAGACTACATTGATCCTTTGTTCCAACGGATGTTTCCTGATTCCAGAATTCTGATTGCAGAAAACATGAATGTGCAAGAATAAAACCATCAAATATTGTTCAGTGTTTAGCAGAAGATATTTCACTTAAAAGTGCAGAAGCCATGACAATTTGGTTTTAGTATTGCAACAGACAGGAGCAGTGATTATGATGACAAAAAGTTGTACCCAATCTGTTTAATAGACTTTGATAATGAAAAGGGCAAAGTCAGAATGCTCTTCTTTCATTACCAGAATTAACAGTAGATTCCACTGGAGAAAACATTTTTATTTGCTTAATAATGCTTTGAATAAACATAAGTTGGCAGAACTGTGTGGGGTTTTCAGCTGATAAAGCATCAGTGATGACTGGAATTCTATATTTTGAAAAATGTCTCCATCAGTGAACATATCAGGTTATCCCTGTCAAATGATGCACCTTGCCATAGGAAAAGCTGCAGATAAATTAGAAGAACTCCTGAAGTATCAAGTTGGCATTCTACCTGACAATGTACTTCATGCGGACAGAGTTGATGTGTAATGGCACCTTATTTCCCATCTGAATGATCCAATAACTGGAAGATATAAATTTCCTCTTTGTCAGGTTATGAAAGGCGTATTGGTTCTTTACCATTCTAATGCTGACAGTGAGAGATTGTTCAGTATTGTTAACAAAAATAAAACTGAATTCAAATCTAGGTTCTGTAACCCAGCACTTAGTGTTCTGCTGTTGTGCAAAACATTCATAGTTTCAGCTGGTACAAAGTGTTTTGTAATGCAATATGAGAGGCTGTAGCTTTCTAAAGCTCAAAGTGCAATAAAAACATGAGGCAGTAATTGATGTTAAAAGACCAGAGGGGTAAATAAATCATTTTGTACATATGCTCATTGAATTTTATATGTGGATTACTCTTTTTCTGCTCGGATTACTCCTTTTGTGTACGTAGAATACACTTTTTCCTTGCCAGGGGATGGCATGCATGGTATTGGTTACACTGAATATCAAATAGAAATGGGCCATATATATTCAGTTAATGACAATTTGCACCTTTCATTTGAAATTTATTGTTAATAAGTTCATCTTAGAAACCTACTTGTTTTAAGTTTATTTTTAACTCATAAACCCCATATTGATACTCAGTATGATCTAATAGTGTATGATTTAATAGTGATATATTTCTAAATCTCATTATGTATAATAATATGCAATATCTGTGATAAATTGATTATTTAATTAATATATAAACCTAATAACCATGCCAAACTGCTTCTTGATTATTGCATTTAAATAACCAGCAAAATAACAAATTAAGGGTCAGTTTAAATATAAATAACCAGCAAAATAACAAATTAAGGGTCAGCTTAGATATAAATAACCAGCAAAATTACAAATTAAAGGTCAGCTTAGATGTAAATAACCAGCAAAATAACAAATTAAGGGTCAGTTTAGATATTAGCATGTAGAAATACAATCTGTGTGGTCAGGTAATGAAAAAAACAAATATTAGTTTATATTCATTTTTGCACAATTCACATCCAGAAAACAAATTACTTAAATCTTACTGTTACTGACCCTGCCACAATAAAAAGTTACACACATATATATATATATATATATATATATATATATATATATATATATATATATATATATATATATATATATATATATATATATACCAATGAAAAATGATACATTTTTTTACATTATTTATCACATTTTCTCTAGTATGAATTGTCAAATGCCAATCCACTTAAAATTTCTTGTTGAATTATTTGTTGTCTTTCTCCACAGGTATTTCAATGGCAGTATGCCTGTACCCACACATCTGTACCTGGTGCTAACAAGGTGCAACAGAACTGGAGAGTCTTTTCAAAACTGTGCAAAGTTCCAGACTGCTTCCTATATTTTACCTCATCAGTTCAATATCACCAAATGCCAGGTATGGTATGGTTGCTATATTTGTTGTATTTACATTGACATCAGATACAGGTATGGTATGGTTGCTATTTTTGTTGTATTTACATTGACATCAGATACAGGTATGGTGTGGTTGCTATATTTGTTGTATTTACATTGACATCAGATACAGGTATGGTATGGTTGTTATTTTTGTTGTATTTACATTGACATCAGATACAGGTATGGTGTGGTTGCTATATTTGTTGTATTTACATTGACATCAGATACAGGTATGGTATGGTTGTTATTTTTGTTGTATTTACATTGACATCAGATACAGGTATGGTATGGTTGTTATTTTAGTTGTATTTACATTGACATCAGATACAGGTATGGTATGGTTGCTATATTTGTTGTATTTACATTGTATCAGATACAGGTATGGTATGGTTGCTATTTTTATTGTATTTACATTGACATCAGATACAGGAATGGTATGGTTGTTATTTTTGTTGTATTTACATTGACATCAGATACATTTTCAGTACCATGTGTACTCTTTTAGAACTTGCTTCAAACTAAAAGCTAGACCCAGATCTGATGTTTCATAATGCACCAGCAGATCTGGGTCTATGTAGTTTGTTAGAAGTACCTAATGAATAAAACAAACAACATACCCAGATCTTCTGGCACATTATGCAATGGCAGATTGGGGTCTGTGTTGTTTGCAGTTTGACTCAACTTTCACTCGAGTATATACAGTAGGTAACATTTTAAGATCAAACATTTTGAAAAGTATGATCTTTTTGGAACATTGAAATCTATATATGGATTTTTAGCTAAAATCCACCTACTCAGGACAATGCACCACCATCTAAAACCATGATTGAAATACTGAAGTTGATATAGCAATCTTAGATTTATTGCAATGATTCTTTTCTATGTCTCACAACAAGGTATTCCACAAAATGAATTCCTGTGGAGTCAGAGATCATGGCTTAAGGTGACTGTCGTTATATTCCTAAACAATAGACAGATGAATGTGGGGATAAAAGGTTATGGGGGGTATAATGGCACTTGAACAAACAACATAGGGGAGCCAAGTGGACTAAAGCGCTTTCCATTACGGATCACTGCCATCTCACCTCTGTCTGTGTGGGTTAGAGTCTAGGATTCGGCTAACATGGATATGTGAGAAAGCTTGCCAGTAGCTTCTCGTGGGTCAGTGGTTCTTCCCAGGGTTTTCCCAGGTTCTTCCTTCACCATTAATACTGGCCGCCATGCATAGCCTATCGTGTGCTGAAATATGGTGCTAAACCCCACAACAACAACAAACAACATAGATCCTGATCTGTAGGTGCATTATGAGATGGAAGATGAGGGTCTGTGTTCTTTGCACTAGGCCTGTAACTGAGTATATATTTTGGGTAGGTTCCTGCAACATAATTTAATGGAGAATTGTTGGATTTTAACTACATTTGCCATGTAACTTTATATTGACATTTAATGACTTAAATTTCCAGCAATCTATTCATCAGTAGATGTTATTATTCCAAATTGCATACTCTCTTAGGTTGGGTTTCAGCAGTATAATTTTACCAAGACCTTTCTATTCCATACTCAGCTGAGTTGGTTGCCGATATATCAATGTCCGTCCATCCATTGATTTGGTCATCAAGTATTCACACTTTCATTTCCAGAGCATTACTTGAAAACCATTCAAGAGATCTCTATGAAACTTGGTAAATATATGAGGTTAATGCAGACATGCATTGTGCCATTAACAATTCTTCATTTTCAATGTTTTTGTTATTTTTGTCTTCCATCCACCCATCCATTAGACATTTTTGTAGTCAATTGATAAAACTCCAAAACTATTTAAATATTTGAATGAAATTTGCTTCTCTGTCCATTAAGCTGTTTTCCTCAATTTCATTTTCATGTCAAAACACCAAAAAGTTATTTCTATGAAATTTGATACCTGTATTAGACTAGTGATCCAGATGTGTCTTTTGCTGTTCACAATTCTTAAGATTCATTATTTTTAATTTTCATCCATCTATCCACTACTGACACTTGATTCTGGAGCAGAACTGTTCCAGATATAATACCAGTGGTCCAGGTGTGCCTTTTGCTATTCACAATTGTTCACTTTAAATATTTTTAATGATTTCTGCTATTCGTATGCCCATCCATCTATCATCCCTATTTTCATTTCATTTGCAAAACTCCAATTCCTTTTAATACTGTGAAGACCTCCTAAACATTGGTTCTAGCTGCATAACTTTACAAAGGATTATTGGATTTATTATCAGAAACTCAACTTGACCTCTTGGGAATCGGTTAATATTTCCTGATAGCTAATCAGTTTCTTCTAATAAATCTGGACTCCAATTACAATCTATCCAATTGTGTGTCACTGTATGAATTTTCATGGTCCATTGTTCTCATGGTCACAATCACAATCACGTTCTCATGGTCATAATCACAAAAATATTCTCATGATCTAATGATCTCATGGTCACAGTTACAGGAACATTCTCATGGTCCATTGTTCACATGGTTATTTACAATAACATTCTCATGGTCCAATGTTCTCATGGTCATAATCATAAAACATCATGGTCCAATTTTCACATCATCATCACAATCACAAGAACATTCTCCTGGTCCAATGTTCTTATGGTCACAATCACAAAACATTATCATGGTCCAATGTTCTCATCATCATCACAATGACAAGAACATTCTCATTGTCCTTTTTGCCAGAAAATGAAGAATATTGTTCTCAGGCTGTGAACTTTGAAGCAGGAGTGGACACCAAGTTGGCAAAACATTCCATCTCTGTTGTTCTGAGATTACAGGGTATGTTCAGTTGCCAAGGTAAGCACACCTGAGAAAGGAGAATGTGTACTTGGATTACAGGCAAAAATTCCAAAACATGTTATCCAAGGATGGCCAAAAGCTGTAACATTCATCATTCATTAATATGAACAAAGTTCAGTTTGGTCAGTTCAGTACATGACATTTATACCAACTTTCATAATTGGGGTCTTACTAAGAGTTTCATATCAACTTTCATAATTGGGGTGTTACTAAGAGTTTCATATCAACTTTCATAATTGGGGTCTTACTAAGAGTTTCATATCAACTTTCATAATTGGGGTGTTACTAAGAGTTTCATATCAACTTTCATAATTGGAGTCTTACTAAGAGTTTCATATCAACTTTCATAACTGGAGTCTTACTAAGAGTTTCATATCAACTTTCATAATTGGGGTGTTACTAAGAGTTTCATACCAACATTCATAATTGGGGTCTTACTAAGAGTTTCATATCAACTTTCATAATTGGGGTCTTACTAAGAGACTTTTGCAATTAACCAGTGAAGATGCTTTTAATGATTATTTAGTAATTAAAAGTATTTTACCAGCTGCCTTCTCAAGGTTGTACAATGGTGGATGTGTAGTTTTCATTATTGTTGTATTGTCTCTGCAGTTACACGAATAAGAATTTGATATCGAGTCTTCTATATGATCACTTAAAGGAGTTATAGCCCCTGATTGCCTGATCTTTTAACTTAAGTTTAGAGAGCTTACATACTGATATGGTTTTGCAGGAGTTCTATTTCCACTGTTCCTTATTATACCATTTACAGGAGTTGTGCCCCCTGACTTCAGTTTCTACAGCACTTTTACCAAGGATGTTTGGGTTTCTGTTAAATTTTGCATGAGCATAAGACCTTGAACAATTTAATTTCAAGTGTTCTACATTGTTTGCATGAGTTGTTTCCTGTTTGCCCATCCTTCTGGCATTAGTTCCATGTAACTTTATAATGGTTCATTGGATTTCAGCCACATCTGGCATGCAGCTTTATGCAGAGTTATGCTTCTCATTTATCCATCTTCCTTACTTCAGTTCAGCAGCATTACTTTACCAAAGATTGTCGGATTTAAAATTTGACCTGCAGCCTTAAATTGAAGAGACCATGAATACATTCAATTTCTAGCATTCTACAAAATCATTTACAGGAATCTATGTCCCTTACCATCTGTCCTCCCTACTTTCCATTCTGCAGCATAACTACCAAGCTTTGTTGCATTTCAGCTATATTTGGTTTGCAGCTTTATATTAATGAGACCATTCATAAGCAATTTCCAGTGTTCACTGACATTTAGTTATGCCCCCTGATTGTCCTTCCACCGGACTAGTTTCTACATTTATCAAGGATGGCTGGATTTCACAAACTTTGGCATGCTCCTTTAAATTGATCAGACATTGAACAAGTTCAATTTCAAGTGTTCCACAGCATCATTTACAGGAGTTATGGCCCCACAGTCACTGGTTATCTTTCCATAACTTTCTACCTGATTAATAGACCTTTATATTGATGAAACCTTGAATGAGTTGGACTTGAAGCTTTCCATTGCATTATTTAGAGGAGTTCTGGCCCTTGAATGCACATCCTACTCACTTTGATTTTCCTATCCAGGTTAATCTGTTTAAAGCTGTGTAAACTTGAGTGAGCAGAGCCCAGTGTTACCCATCACTAATAAATCTAGCATCACATTGTTCAGAATTTATCTTAACTAGATGTCAGACATTACGTCTATTTTCAAGATTGATCCTAGCAAGATCTTTCATATATCCAACAATAACAAATTCTGATATCTTCAGTAAGTAAGACATTGTTAAAATTATTTAGTGTTAATGCTGATAGCATTCTCACTGTTAGAATTTTGTTTTTATGTTGGGATTTCAGTCATTTTTTTTTAATTCTATCACACTTCATATTTTATAACATGGTGGACCAACTTCTGTGGAACAGTTGTCACACAACCGCTCTGGTGGCCTAGTGGTTAGAGTGTCTGCCTTGGATGCAGGAGGTCGTGGGTTCGATCGCCGGCCGAGTAATACCAAAGACTTATAAAAATGGTACTAAAAGCTGCCTCGCTCGGCGCTCATTGTTAAGAGGTTAGTGTTAGGACTGGTCGGCTTGGTGTCAGGATAATGTGACTGGGTGGGACATGTATGTGGCATGATGCCCGAGTGCTAGACATCACTATAAACTGCCACACTGCAGATATCATAGCTATATGACTGAAAAATTGTTAAAGTTACGTTAAAAGTCCAAGTCACACACACACACACAATTGTCACACAAATCCCATTTGTCAATTACATACCTTATAAGAATGACTCGTAACAGTGTGTATATGTATGCTGATAGGTATGTACTTTTATGTTACTGTTATCTCTGTCCTTTTGTTCCAGAATATTAGCAGTTACATGACAGATAATGAGGCTCGAGTGCGAGATGTGGAGCTTATCTCTGGTCTGGAATTCTTTCCAAAAATGGAGAAATCCTTGTCAGTACAGTTAAAAACTTACCTTCCAAGTGGACTTTGGACAACAAAAATGACCCAGTCATAATGGTAACTAAAATATAAATCCTCCATCAGTGTATATAACAGGGCCACATTTCCTGTGAAGACCTGGTGTATTTTCATTTTTTTAAACTTTTATATCTAGATTGTTTCGTCTCTCATTATCTGACAAAAATGTTTGTGAAACACAAATGCTATTGCTAAACACAGCCATACTTAATTTCAGAAAATGCACATACACAAAATAGAACAGTTTTCCTACAATGATATGAGTGTTCTAATATTAAATAAATGAATGTATTTATTAACAAGACTGATGAGTGAACATATATGAGATAACCAATTTTCTCCAATTAAGCCACTGATTGCAAATAAGCAATTAATGGTTTCAACATTTCAATATATTTGGTAACCAGGAAATGCAGCTTTTTCAAAAAATGATATGCCATGATACTCAGAATTCGATATAAAACTAGATTGTATCTATGGGTGACTACTTCAGACTGATAAAGTGCCTTACCTGGGTCCCAAGAATCATTTACTGGAACAGCCCTCAACATTTTAGACTGAAATTTCATATTTATTGAATATCTATAACAATGTGATAATTGGTAAAACATTTTTATGCTGCTTTGCATTTTTGTGGCATTCAGTGGTTTTCACTGCAGCTACAAGACAACTCTGTACGATTTTTGACACATTTTACAAAGCCCAAAAATTTCTGAAAATATAATTAGGTTGTCAACATGTTGATATGAATAATAGAGTACATTTTGAAATATTGAAAGTTAATTTCTTTCATTGGTGTATTTCACATTACAAACTTTTCACCCAAAGTCAAATGTTCAGTTTAGAAAATCTACCAACCATTAGCAAAATTTCTATAAACTGTGTAAATATATTATCAGGTTAGCTAGATGCTTGAATGAACATTTAAAAATACCACTATTTTTTGACTTTGTAGTTTGCTCATTAACGAATGGACAGAAGGACAAACAGATAAATGTGACAACCAATATACCTCCAGGATCCAGTCAATTTGTCAAGAACAAAAAGCAGCCATCTTTTTGAGTCATTAGTCAATAGATACATGTTATACCTGTACTTTCAACTAAAATGCAGATAATTAGTAATAATAATGGTGATTTTCAATCATTCAAGTGGTTATCAAATGCAGGTATTTAGTAATAATAATGATGATGTTCAGTCAGTCATTTATTGGGTACTGAATGTTGACATTGCATTATACAAGGGCTTAAATATGACCATTACACACGATTCTTCTGGTCCACATCTGGTCTTTCTATATCTTACTAGTCACAGTGTATCCAAACTAGTTGTCACATTAAAAGATTGATATTTTTGTATTTAACATTTTCTGTTTTTTATTCTTCCTTTTGTTTTTTTATATGTATTCACCAGGTTAAAAAATACACTGTGATTCTGCAGAAATGTCTAATGTATCCTATTTAAATTGTTTTATGCATGTTTGTCAAGTGTTGGAGAGAGATTTTAAGTTCTTGATTTTTCAGATAGCAGTAAATAGAGATTCCAATCTTGCAGTGTCATTGAAGTTGGACATTGATTTCAAGAGCTTAAATGATATGCATCTGACATATTTTGAAAAGAATTCTTTGCCGTTTTATTATAATTAATGTATTTTGTTGTTGTGATATTACCAGGTACACACATATCCAAGTTAAAGCATCATTCAACAGTCTTCTAATTGTTAAGCATATTCAGAGTATATTTTTAATGACATATTTAAAAATTGTATTCAGAATATTACGAATAAAAAGATCCATAAAAACTTGCTTGTATTTTATATTTAAAATGTTGACAAAGATAGTGCACCCCAAGAAAATGAAAATATATTACCGTATTTATTGGGACACGATAAAAAAAACATTTTCCTGTCCCAGAACTTATGGTGAAACTTTTTTTCACCTATGTCATATATTCCAAGACTTAAGAAACGAAATAAATTTGTATTGCATTTGTGCTCCCCCCCCCCAATGCACACTGCAATAAAATGCTTATTTGATAATAAAAAAGAAAAAACTAACCTTGTATTGTTTTCGTTTATACCTTTTTGTTCAACATGAGCATTAAAGAATAAAATATAGGCTTCCATAATGTAGCGATGTATCGCTTATGTCCAATAACACACACCACATTGTTACATGAACATTGAGAAACAAATTGTGTTTTGTTGTGCTCAAAGGTTTGAACATGTTATCTGACAGAAAACTGGATCCAACAAAATCGCAAACAAGAGGGAAAATAATCAACTGATATCTTGAAGACTACTGTCATTCACACATGACATGGTGCTAGATGCAAATTAATCAAGAATGAATTATATCCAGGTCTCCTTTATTACAGGATCTCGCAAAATAAAAGTAATTATCTGAAAACATGTTCACTTGAGTGTAAGTAACAATCTTTTCTCCAGCATGGGTTACAAAAGTGTCATTACTATTTACCCGCAGACATCAATGCTCATTTGTATTAATTATTACTACAGATGCCAGGCACATAGAAGCCTGGGTGGTGAATAAACACACTGGCAGCAAGCAGTAAACTTCTTTGAACTTACCAACAGGACATATAGGTTATTTTTATTGCAAAGCAAACCAACCTCAGAAGCCGACTATGGATTCCTTTAGGTGCGTCAGATTTTTTTTTTTTTTCATATACAAAGACGGCCGAGATATGGAAACAAACTTTGGTTCCTTTTCACCGGTATTCATGGAAATTTTGAAAATAAATTGAAACAATGGAACAAAATTTAAAGTGACACAATATAGTGCTACGTGCATGGACGTCCATGACCCAGTGTCACCCAGAATATTTGGAGAAAATAAAATCATGTGATGAATTTGTGCAGGCCAGAAGAGAAGCAGATGATTTTGCAAATGAGAGGGAAATAATCAACTGACATATTGAAGACAACTGCCCTTCATGCATGACACGGTGTTAAGTGCAAAATGACCAAGATTAAATTATATCCAGGTATACTGTATGACAATATCTCGCAAATAAAAATCATTATTTGAAAACACATTCACTTGAGTGTAAGTGACAATGTTTTCCTCAGCATGGGTTACAAAAGTATCATTACTATTGACCCACAGACATCAATGCTCCTTTGTATTAATTATAACTACAGATACCAGGCACATAGAAGCCCAGGTGGTGAATAAACATAACTGGCAGTGAGCAGTGAACTCCTTCTTTGAACTTATCGACAGGACATCAGTGACAAAGGTTATTTATATTACAAAGCAAGCTGAAATTGGAAGCCGACTTTGGATACTATGAAGCAGTTTTTTTAAGGATATAAATACAAAGGTTATTTTATTGCAAAGCAAGCAGACGAAGAATTCTTTTAAGTGTGCCAATTTTTTTTTTATATAAAAAGACGGCCAAGATATAGAAGCTAACTTTGGTTCTTTTTCACCAATATTAACAGGAATTTTGAAAATAAATTGAAATGGAATATTTTTTTAAAGTGATGCAATATAGTGCTTCGTGCACGGACATGGCTGACCCAGCATTGCCGAGAAGATCTGGCAGAAAAATATATGTGATGAATTCTTGAAGGCCAGAAGAGAAACAGATCATTTCACTGACAATATGAACATTAACATGGATGAAATTCTAGTGTACTTTGATCACATTCCTGGACTTGCTGACGATAAGATGGGGGTCAAAAATGTGAAAATTAGACTGGTGCATATTTGAAAAGATTTGACTCTAGTCCTTGCATTTTCTGCTTCAGGTGATGTGTTGTCTCTAAACATTTTTCACGGTGTGAGAAAGATAAAAAAAAAAATATTCATGCACCAAAAGAATTGATTGTTCATGTGCAGGAGAAGGGTTGTGTTGATGAGATACTGCTGCAGTGGATTAAAGAATTTAATCTCAAGTACAGTTTTATATTTTTTTTAATGAAATTTCAGTTGGAGTGCATTTTTCGACATGTAATTTTCAAATGATCTAAAAGGTGTCCCACAACTTTCACCTCAAAAATAAACGATGTGTCCCAGAACAAACAGTACACAAAAATTTACTTTTAAAATTAATTTATGGTGTCCCAGCATATATGGTGTACCAACATATGTGGCAAATATGGCAAATCCAGCTATGCAAGATGGAATCATAGTATACTTGTCCTGGCCCCCGTTTCACTAAAATTCTCCTTGGATCGAGATGTTACTTTATGACACATGACAATATCAGTATTATCAAAGGACCATATATACTTAAGTACAAGTCAGATCCAACTACTTTATATATCCAGATCTGCCATCACATAATGCACTGTCAGACCTGGGTCTGTTCCATTTGTTAGGATTAACAAGTACAGCAAACAGCACTGCTAACACTTATATATATACAATATATGAGGTCCATATTATTTGGACTCACCTTATAGGCTAGTAAAGGCATTGGATATTGTGGTAAGGGTGCAAAATCACTTTGTTTAACAATTTAGTACACAGAAACCTTTTTACTCTTGAAAAACAGAAGTCGAGGAATTCATCAATCCTCAAAATTCCTGAGATATGGCAAGACTCCTTTAAGAAATGCCAAGACTTTGCAACTTAATTTTTGTTGTCTGCTAAATAATAAGAAAAATAATTTTTGCCATCCAAGCAATTCTGTTTCAAGGAAATGTTGAGATGTTAAGTGAAACTTGTGCCAGAGTATAATTGCCATTCCAGCATGGGTAAGGTTACTTACACATTACTGTAAGTGTTTTCCTGGAGGATTTTAGTTCCTTCCACCACAGGCAAATACACATGAGCCCTTTTTAAGTAACCCACAGAAGTCATTCAAACTTCTGTGCAATCATAAAAATATAAAGCTCCAACCTAATGCCCACACCAAGACTGACAACAATGTGATAAAAATCAAATTCAATTCAACAGTTAATGCGAGTGTAAAACAAGGGTTCTCTAAATGTTGTCTTGCTTTATTTATATCCATATAGTAACTTTTTAATACATTTTGTACACATAATCTTCACGGGAAGCAACAACTGACCTGAGGCTCAAAGGATGCTTAAGGAATAAAGGTCTTTTAATTTAATTTTGTACTCTTAAGCAGTGTTTCCCTTTACACATATTTGTGCGTCAGGGACGCATGCTGGAGAAAATTGACGCACGCATTTTGTTGCCGTGCGTTTTTTTGACGCAAAGGAATTTCATAATATGATCATGATTTATTTAATACCCAATGCATTGGACAATGGATGGCATCGTATATACTTCGCATATAGGCATTTACTGGTTTCCCACTTTGTTTGCTCCCTGCCTTGCGCTCCTCTATTCGTATAGCAAAGTGCAACGCAGGGAACATATAAAACAATGAACCAGACTAGCATAGGCAATGTTATGACAGAGTAGCTTCCCCTAATCTCGCAAGGTTCTCGCGATTTCCATCGAGCTCAGCAAGCTGTTCTAGATATTTAACATTAAGACTTGTTGCACTAGAAAGTGATTGCCAGATTAAAACGTCATGCACTAAAAAGCATTAGCGAAGAAAGTGAAAGAAGCAGAACACAAAAGAGTAACTGTGGATCTAACTTTAATGAAAAATGGAGAAAATTATTCCCTTGACTGGAATATTCATTATGATTACCGGTGTGACTTCTGATCACGTGATTGCAAAGACTGCAAAAGTGAATAATCATTTTGTGACAGGATTTTAGAATTTGTAAAAATAGGCCCTCGTTCGCCATAAGATATCTGGAGAACACATTATAACCTAAGACATTATTTCACAACATAGAAATCAGTAAACTTGCAGAGACAAATGCATTATTTGGATTACAAAGTCAGCGGATCATTGCAGATTTTGTTGGTTTTTAACTTTTACTGCAACAAAAGAAAGATCTTAAAGTTCAAGTGTAACTTATTGGAAAGAAGATGAATCAGTATCCTCCTTGATATTTGGATAAATGTGTTCTAGAACGAAGTACAACGAAACCTATGATAGTACACATTTGATGAAAGGCAGTAAATTAACTCCCATTTGGTTAAAAAGATTTATTTGGCTTTTTGTATTGGCTTATATGTAATGTGTTGGGCTATAATACTGTTGAGGAGACTGTTAAAAGTACAACTTTAAAGGAAAAATGAACTAATAAAATTATTCTTTGAATGGACAATGCATTTGTTTGTTAATTGTGCATGTTGGTGTATTTGT
Source organism: Sinohyriopsis cumingii (assembly GCA_028554795.2). Classification (NCBI taxonomy): domain Eukaryota; kingdom Metazoa; phylum Mollusca; class Bivalvia; order Unionida; family Unionidae; genus Sinohyriopsis; species Sinohyriopsis cumingii. The sequence continues at coordinate 121,618,560 of CM068824.1, read as the reverse complement.
ATGTTTAGAGAGAAAGAGAGATAGAATGTTGTGCAAGTTGCAATATCCTATTTCAAGCTGAAAAAGTACAAGTCGTATGAAAATTTGTCAGTACATTTTTGACCCCCACATTTTTTATTGGACCCCCAGTTTTGACACCTAGGAGTTTTTTGTACCCTCAAATTTACACCCCTGGGGGATACACTGCTGTTAAATCTCTTTACCTATGTAAAACGTGTGCTAGTTCCATTCAAGCTATCTTGCCTAGCACAAATTTTTTTGTTGTCTGGGCCGTTTTCCCCAAGACTTACATTGCTACCATTACCACTAGTAAAGCGATGCAACTCTTGGCACTCCATAACATGGGCACAACAGAAGTTGGTCACTGCATGGCTTCAGCATGAATATACAGTGTCTGTTCCAAGTATCTTTGCGTTCAAGTGGTTCAATAAAAGAAGAAGATTTTTTTATTTTATCACTTTATTTTGTGACAAAATGTTAAAATGTTCATGGTAGATGATTTCTTGACATATGAGACATTTAAAAAATAACATGATGCCATCAAGATCCCATTGTTTCTGTTCAATGTTTACAGTGAACAAGGATATGCATCAGCATTGTTTCTAAAAATCCATTAGGAGTAAATTGGTACCAATGTGTCACACAGCTGTTCATTTTCTAATGTCTCTCTGAATATTTAAAAACATTACTTGACCACATATGGACATAAGAACTTTTCTTTACACATTAAAATTTAAGTATTTACAACCATTCTTTCTATTTTTCTGGCAAGTCATCAGGAATTTATAAATGGACGCTACCATGTACTAAATTCACAGTCACTGCAATTAATTCAGATGTAGTGCTATCTATATAGTGCTATCTACTGTACTCATAATAAATTTTTCAAATATTTTGACAATGCTCTTGATATCATCACTAAATACAACTTAAAATAGTTTGTTCTGCAGAAAAAGTCATTCCATTAAACAGTATTTTCTAGACATCTTGGGGCAAACATAAAATCAAATTAAAAAAAATATATATATTTTTTAAGCTCCGATTCTTTTATTTAACACAAACTGTGCCTATGATTCAAGTCGTTCTTTATCCAAAATCCACCTCTAATGAACATGATCTGAAGGTCCCAAAGAATGAGTGTAACTGATGTAATGAGCAACCACAGTCACCATGCTAAATGTTAGATGGGCTTGATCTTGAAATGAAGTCCAATCAAGGAAAATACCAGACACTTAAGATCCTGAATCAAGTAGTAGAAAGATCGCAAACCCTCTGGATCTCTGAAATAAAAAAAATGGGTCATAAACATATAATCAGGATAAAAAAAACATTTACAAATCATATTATAAAAGATGGTGATTGTAACAGATATGAAAGACACTAAATACTGTGTCTAGATTACATTTCATTTAGCTAGAATGGAAAAATCATTACCACAACCAGTGTTTCTCTTTACCTCATTTGCGCTTCAGAGACCCCCAATTTTTTTATTTGACCCCCAGTTTTGATACCAAAGTTTGTTTTTTTTACTCAGTCTGACCCTCAGTTTTGACACCAAGGAGATTTCTGACTCTCAGTCTTGCACCCCTAGGGGACACACTGCTACAATTTAACCTAAACAAGCATCCAAAGTGGTCCCCAAAATCACTCACCTGACAGCCAAGAAATCTGGGCCAGTAGGATGCTTTCTGTAGAAATTTTTCCAACGTTGTTGACTTCATATATCATGATAATAAATCTTTCATTGTTTTCTTAAGTTTCTGTATCTACATTTGTATGTAATCACACATCAGCATCATTTGTCTATTATTGCAAAATCCCATGCCTGAATGCCTTTTGGCAAACTTCATCAAATTCTATTCAGAAATATATAGACACAAGTTTTTCTTTTAGTAACAATAGTTATATTTGATGGAGTAGCAGTATCTTTTGTATAATTCTGAAAGGTACTTAAGTTATGACTTTCCATTAAATTTGGTAAAATTCTGTCATGGTTATTTAAAAATTGTTTTATTTTTAGTAACAGCAGTCATTTTATGGCAAATTATTATCATTTGTATAAACTATAAAGGCCACCATGCAAGGTTCTATTAAGGTGGCTCTGAAAAAACACTTGGATTTGCTGCTTTTAGTAAAAGTAGCCATATTTGAAGGTTAGATTGGAACTATTTGTACAAACAGGACTGGACTTCATGCCAGAATGCTGGTTAAATTCTTAACAGCGATTTTGGAGAAGTCATACAAAGAATTCAAAATACCAATAGTTGATGGATAAGGCACAATGGTTATTCCGTAAGTTCAATTGGCCATGTGAACTAAGAGCTTTAACAATGACTTTAATTTAGGGTCCTGATGGACTATGGAGATGTAAATGGATGCGAAGGTCATTGCAATTTGTTGGTACTTAAATCATGGATTGGAGAATGTGTCAGATTGTTCATGGTGTCTTCATGTTTGTGCTTTGTAGTAATAAAAGTGAATTAACTGTACCTTATTTTAAATGAATACATCATGCTCTCTTTCTCGCTCTCTCAGAGAACATGAAGAGATCATGAACTTTCAAATTACGTACATTCATTTATGTTCCATTTTTAAAAAATATTGCACAAATGACGAATCAAGTACATTAAGCTCTGAAATCAGACCTTGCAAATTTAGATCTATTGTTTAATAATTGGTAGCCATAGTGATGATTAATGGTAAAAGAACATCAATCTTCATGACCATTGGAACAGTAGTAATACACCTGGCATGTGTTTCTATATAAAACACCTGTCAAGAACATTGGTACAGTAATCATACACTTAGCATGTGATCCTACAGAGAATATATCTCATGTCCACTGGTACAGCAATCATACACTTGGTATGCGTTGCTATATAAAACACGAATACCACAATGCCTTAAAACTGAACTAAATTACAAACATATCTGTAACCTTATCTGTGGTGGAGTATACTAAAAAATATTGTGGAAAATGACTTGGACTGGACTTTGTAATGATCTGTAGTAATGGGGTTAGGAGCTTTGAAAAGAAGCAGGTGAAAGGCTGGAGCTCTTGTTTCTATCATTTACTTACTTGCTCTGGTTAACATCTACAAGAGATCCAATTTTTGATGTTGTGAAGGCAATGTGTTCATCCCCAATCACAATTTCAAGCTCCTGAAGAAAAGAGAATCAAAATGGAAAACAATTTTGAAAGTACTTTATCATAAAGATACTCTAATCATCATGCCACCAAACATTTATATGGCCTAATATTTTCTACTACTCTGAAAACATCAATTCTGGCAGTGAGTATTGATAATTAGTAAAAGATTTGTATTGACTGCAATCTTTTTTTCTCTTTAAGTTTATCCGATATAAATCTAAATTCTTGGAGGAAAACATTAACTTCATGTGTGTGGCTTGAAATGTAATGTACCATGATCAATTAAGTTCTGCTTTACTGAACTAACACTAATAGTACAAATTCAGCAGTTGACCACTATAAACCCCTCGTTATATCACTGAGTCTATTATTAAACTGAAAATAAAAGATGAAATTTCCCACTCTATTTGAAAACAAGAGTACCATAATTTCCATATGATACACCTGCCCACTATTTAATAGCCCTCTATGTAAATGACTGTAATCTGTGTGCTTAAACCACATTTCTTCTTTTATAGTGAGCTCAACTTTTAACCTTATGACCACTACATTAACAGGCTTCTTCCTCAGCACTCATGTAAAACATCTGCAAAAGGATTGGTCCAGGTCTGTGATCCAGAAGTATCATTATTGCACATAAACCATTTTTCTTCCTGAAGTTAATGTGAATTTGACTTTTAACCTCAAAATCATTAGGCTTTTCCTACCCCAGGTGCAATCATTGCAGAGTTTGGTCAGATATTGTGCTGAAAGCATTATTATTCCATTAATCACAGAGACCTTGACCTTTTAAACATAAAAAAACAAAGCTGCCAACATGTTTGCTGGGCGTGGCAGTGTTTTTAGACGCAATCAGTTTACCAGTAAATAATGTCTGCTTTATTAGCTGGAAATTAAAAGGGTATATAATTGTACATGCATTCAGCTTTTAAAAAATATATAAAATAGACTCATGATCATTGCAGGCCTACTGCACTTAGTTCTCTGGTTTTACATGTGTATGGTGTTTGTCTATGAACTAGTTATTAATTTCTATTTTTTATAAAAATATTTTACTGTTATGGAAAAGCAAGTTCACAAATGCAAGTTGTTCTCTGCACTTTGCGAAATGATGAGCATAGTACTTTTCACACATTCCCTTTGATATTCCCAAAATCTGAAGTAAAGGTTTTATGCACGCTGAAAGCATGTGTTGATTTTTAATTATTCTTCCTGTAGACATTCAAACGAATAGGCATACAAGTGTTAATTATTGGAAATTTGCAACTGATAAATATACATGGAAATGCACAAGAAAATTTCTGCAGTATGAAATTTGAACATACATCGTTCATAGACCCTGGAAAATAATGAACCATACACGTGCTTCGTCATTCTTAACCTAATTTTGCTGTTAATTTTTCCCAATGAATTCAGACACGTAATGATGTGACAAAATTATTGAATAGTTTAAATATGTATGCAAGTTTTGCAATGAATTACATGTAAAATGGATTAATTGTAAGCCCTGACAGTACAATATCAGATGGCAAGTAAACGGTGCTAATACTCTGTTCATGCTGTACATCAGACAATGAATTCAGACACAATGATCTGGGACAAAATTATTGAATATTGTAAATATGTGTGCAATTTTCAATGGAATCACATGCATTATGGACGAACTGCATGCCACGATAGTAAACAGTGTTGTTATCCCATTCATCATATACATTAGACATGAATACACATATATGTGCCAATGAGTTGTTCTCTGAGAAAAGTAAAATACTGTAAAACCCCGCATTAATGCGACCCCAATATTAACGCGAGCCAATTTTTTTTACCCCAATTATATAGTGTTTTAAAAACCCATATTGACACGACCCCGCTATTAATGCGATACAATTTTTGGGACCCCAATTACCACATTATAGCGGGGTTCCACTGTATTAGTCATTTTCGTCTAAAGTCTGTTCACCGAAAAATGAAACAGATTTGGCTGACTCATTTTTAGACTTACTTTTCTACACTCTTTTAAAAAGTGTCTACTGATCCTGTAGTAATTTAATATAAATGACACATACTGCAATTATTATTATTATTATTATCCCATAATAATTGGATAATAATGTCCAACTCAAACTCTGAGATAAGTTTTGACGACTTTCAAGATTGATATACACATCATCACTAACTTAAATACCATTAAAACATCAAAGGTCATTGTTTATTTGCCAAACAATCACAGGTGCTGACATACACATTCAATATAACCTTAGTTTCTCTGAAGACATTAAATCAAAGATGGACTGACTGCTGATTAGTCAAATTGGCATTATGCATGTTTACCTAAGTATATCCATTAGCTATTATGCATATCAGCAAAAACCAACCTAAAAAATAAGAATGGGACCATCACTTGAATGAATTACATGGAAAAACAGTGCATCCTCTAAGAATTTCAAGCATATTTGACCCGAATGTTTGGGTTCCTGAGAGCCATGTATATCTCTTACTGAACAGAAATCAGTACAGTCGAGACAGACATTTTGGGAAAGGTGGAACAATGAAACTTAGTAATGGAATGTAATGAGCAAGAACCTGTCTTCCAACTCTATCTGGTGGCGGCCACAAAGAGTCATCCTCTTGCATGATCTCAGAATCCTCTATAATTCTCTTGAGTTCCTCCATCACAGACTTGTGTGCATATGCCTGTTCACAAAGAAAAATAAATATGCAATTGCAGTAGATAGGATCTGAAATACATAACACATGGAATTTGTTTTGTTTTTAGATTAAATTTAATGAGGCTGACATTAATTAATACAGTGGTCTCTCCCTATAATAAATTACTTCAGGTCATAATTTTCCTTTATTTGACAGAGATGTTTAATATAGCTACAAATTTTATGGATATTTATGTGGCATTAGGATATGAAGTCGGCATTTGCTATGTCAAGAAATATTTAATGGCAAGATTTTTTATTGGAAGCACCAACACAATAAGATTTTCTCAGAAAACAAGATGTTGCAATACATTTCACAACATTCTAAAGTCTGCCTCAGGAGGATTCTTCCCATGAGTTGGACTATTAAATTCTTCCCATTAAAACAAGGTTGTTCAAGAGCTTAAGACAAAATTCAATTTTAGTTATGTTCAGTAAAACATACTTGAAACTTAGAAAGGCACTTTAATGGTAGAGTAGTCACCCAAAGATGTAATTTATAATTTTGTATCATTTTAATATGAATTCTGTGAGTAACCAAAATATGGCAATTCTTTTTTTAAAACTGCCTTGCCTGGGTATAATGCAGAAATGAACAACCCTTACCAAGTAAATAAGAAAGTTAGATTTTCACTTTTTTAAAGATTTGTTTTGTACAGCTAGCCCTTAATGACAATCAAACTGGGGCTAGAGTTACAATAATGTTTGCACACAGTACATAAGGATTTCATGGAAGTGAAAGAGTGGAATGTTTTTTTTACTTGCCCTGAATAAAAAGTCTTCCTTGTCCAGTAAGATACACAAATAACTGATTCCATAAGAGATGTTTAAATTCTATTTTTGTTTGCTAACTATAGATATGAGATTTTTTGTATACAACTCCGTAATTTGTTTTATTCAATTATTTTGCTAACAGTATTTTCTTTTATTCTTTTCTACTACACACCAGATATTCTCCTTATACCCTCTGGAGCATTTTTGTTACAAATCATCATATCATACTATCTGCCTGCCCAATAATACTGCAATCTAAATATCTACTGTGTGACATCTTAAATTCCAGTACTTACTTTTTCAAGCACCGCCGAACACTAATTTTAAAATTAAAAATTACATACTTTTGCTCCACCTCATTAGTTTTAAAGACTGATGAGAGCAGTTGTATAACTTATATCAAAATAAATAAAAGTATTTTGTCAAATAACTCAAGGACCTAATTTGTTATCACCCCCACACATGCTAACCTGAAACAACAACATCTGACTTTAATTTCGATTTGAGATAACATCATCTGAAAGAAAGTATTTTGCAACATAAAAATTAGTTATTTTCTGAACAAAGCACCGTTTTTATTCACAACAACTTGGCTAATGGGCTGAGTGGTCAGATAATTCAATGAACTGGTATAATATACAGATGTTTCTTCCCTCTGTAAATACTTCAAAAGATTCAATATTCCCACAGACATGTAATAGTTCTTTAAATATCCCATTTTCTTACAGCTAGCAAACCTAAGATTTCATTTATTACATCAAGATCTGGATTGTTACTATGAGAGGGAAAGAAATTATACACTAAATACATAAAAGTACTGTACATGTTATGTTATTGCAGTGGTCTATGAACATACAAAATGTTCATGGGTACACACATCAAAAAGGGAAATCCCAACACCTATTATCATTATAATAAATTAGAACATAAATTAATTTGCTTCACAGGGGCAACAAGTTACCATACCTCCTTCCTGATCATTGTGTCGTTCTTGTAGTTTGAATTATTTGCATATCGCAGCTTACCTGAAATCATAAAAGAATAAATGCACTAAATTAAATCACCAGTACAACATAACCAACTTCATAACTACTTCACTGAATGCAGCCAGTGCTTATGTAAACTTTTTTTTGGTCTGAAGCCCAATTGCTTTCTCAAACTTAAAATCCACCTTCCCAAACGGGCAACATTTTTTGGACTATCATTTTTAAACTATATTTTATATTTTAAAAAAATGTAAAATGGACATATCAATCAAAATAGTGTACTTCTGAAGAAAATTTTCATTTAATTACAAGCAACATATTCTCCAGCTTCCTGAAATATAGAGGTCACATACACAAAGTTTACAGCTTTTCACAAGACTGCACAGTGTACTGATAAGATGCTATTTAATCAAATCAAAGAACTTTTTCCCAATCTTCATGTTAGGTTTAAAGATGACTGCTATTTATATGTAAGCCATTGACAATGTATATGCAGTAAGTTATTCAACATTACATTTTTTCATTTGCTATATGCTCTACCTCTTATTACAACAGGATTAAGTTAAAATGTGCAGTGCAATAAAATTTAAAAGTGTTTATTGAAAATAGTCACATATAAGCAAAATAATTTAGGAAAAAATAAAAGCCTGGAGGAAGGGTGGTCAGCTTATGTGCAGGACAAGGTCTGAACTTGAAAATGTTTAAGTTTTCTTGTTGACTACTGAAGACGAGATCACATGTCTAACCTGAACCACAAGGACCCCATACAAAGATGACCAATTTTTCAATATGGCTTGACTTGTGATTTGGCTTTTGCACATGTCATGTATTTTTTCAAAGTTTAACCTAATTTAGTTTTTGGGGGAAGGGGGTGTAAATGGGCTTATATGAGTATATATGGTACATATTTTATGAAAGAAAATAAAGCAGTTTCTCAGCATGATCACTAAATCAATTGCATAACCAATTTTCTTTAACTCTGGGATTTATAATGGCACCACATTTGATGTAAAACTATACATAATTTTAAAAAAAAGGGGTTTAAAAAAATCTTACTAAAGAAAATAAAAATGAAATATGTGGAAATAATTAGGTAAAACAGGTTGTCCCTGCATTATCGACAGCCAAATGCTTGTTTGCTTACATGGTTACCAATTTTGTAAATGTTCTGAGGCATTAAATGAACTTAGTCTACTTACATGAATTATACAAACACTTCAATCTTTAGATACCATTAATTACATCATGAAATCACAAGGTGGAGGGACCAACAAATGAACCCCAGCTGAGGGATGAATATTAATAATTTAACAGTGTTTTTCACGAGCTTCAAAATAAAAATGATACATTTTGACAGTGCATTCTATGATTCAATATTTCTTTCAAGCAAATCAAATAACATTTTAATTGGCAGCCAAATATGACTATGCTTAGCTCAATGCTTTTTGAAAACAAATCATTTAAGATTTTTTCAAGTTTTAGAAACAGTGGCTGGATTTTATGGCTGATCAGCATCATCTGTACAAATCTGAAAAGCCATTAAGCATGGATGGTCTGTGCTACGGCTTGCTTAAAATTTGTCTGGCAGTTTTCTTTTTAGAAATTGTTAAAAATAGCAATTTGACAGGCAATGGGCAGGTTTTTATTTTGGTAACAGTGGGTGTATTTCATGGAGGGATAGCATCAGAGTATAAATCTGAATGCATTTCATGCCATGTTTTCTGTCTAATTCTGTTCAGTGGTTTTTGGGAGATGTGCAAAGGTTCTTATATATTTAGTAATGGTGGCCATATTTGAAGGTGAACTGGCATCATTTGTACATAACCTAAAAGTCCTTTAAATCAGATGCTCTTTGCCAAGTTGAAAAGAAATTGCAACAGAGATGGAGATCCTTCTAAAAATGTTTTCTATTTTATACTGAAAAAAAACCTGCGATCATTGAATTATAAACATTTGCTAGTTCTACTGAAGATAATGTATGATAATGCCAAATTAAATTTTAAATAATAACAACACAATGACAATGCCGCATAAACTGTATTAATACTACATTTTGTGCAATGAATCTAATTTTTTTCAATACTATGTTATCCAAATCAATAAATGTAATCATGTTTTTATTTCTGTTGTGGTTTACAGAATACCCTTTCTTAATGACCATATCAAAGTCAGTGGCATTGTGCTCCTTGCTGTGAAATGAATAAGTACTAAAGAAATTATTTACAAAATCACATTCATATCTGACTGAAGTGAAACAAAATGCACAAGCTCCAATGGTTACTCCACGTTTGAGTACTCATTAATACAATGCATAATTTCTTAAGACGTCCATTCACAGGATTCTACAGTGGTAATTGAAACTTCATCTGTCAGATCTTCTAAGCTAAGATCTTTTGTTAATGAGGAGAGAAAGCTCAAAATAAAATTAGTTCTTTAAACTAAACAATGGTCTTCCTCCAAACTACTTACAATGATGTAATAAGACCTTCTGTTTTTAACAATGAGACCTACAGCACTAAATTATTTGACTGTACAACTACCTTGTATCAAACTCGTTTCTTGCCTTTTATATTTCAACCGTGGAAGACATCAACAAAAGCAGCAGTCATTTGAAACTGAACCATCCACATCTCATAGGATTACCTTTTCTTTGTAACAACGGAATAAATTTATGCTGTTCATAAGAAGCTCAAGAAGATGAACCTCTCATCAAGTCAGTGCACAAGTTTGTTCATATTTCAATGAATAAAGGAGAAGCATGATACTATTTCAAAAGGAGTAAATAACTAAATATACATAAACTGAACATAGAAGACATTTAAAATTAATTTTTTTGGTCAAAATATTTGACTGAAATAAAGATGACTAATTCTTCAAATGGTATCTTACTGCAAATCCTTCTTGACGTCTCTATCTTTCCATGGGAGGTCTTCATTCACTGGCTGTTCAAATAACAATCAGTAATGTCGACCAGCCCCTCCATGTTGGAGTTGCCATCAGTGTGCATACTGATGCTACTTATCCCTCCACTGTAGAATATTACCACAAGCAAAAGTGGAGGGGATTTAGCCCCCACGTCAAAGAGTTGGAAATATAACAAAATTGTAAACTGTACTGTAGCTGAAAACCAGTGTCAGTTAACTATGGTATATTTTCTTTAACAAAACAACTGAAAACATTTGGCTTCAATAATAAGCCCCGTATTTGTTTCATTAAAGAACATACTTCACAAGTTATCCTATCTTAGCACATTACAGCTGCCAAAATGGAATGGAACCTAACAGAGTCTTCAAAAGCTAATTAATCTCTGGCAGGTTGTTTCTTAGTGCCATTCTGATTTTAAAGTTCAGATGTATGCACTGAATTTTAAGCTTGTTCATTTTTTTCCTGATTGATCCATTAATTTAAACGTATTGCCAATTCAAGCACTGGCTTTGTATGAAGCCATATATTCCCATTTTGTCTAACTGATTATAATTTAAAGTGCAATCTAACAAATGCCAACATTTTATCAGAAATGAATCCAGTGAAGTCACAATGATTCCCAACTTTTAAACATCCGCTAAATGAAGCAAACTGGCAATAAAACAATTAAAGTTGGTCCACTTCTGTTGACAACCGGCTTCACAAGCAACCATAATGATATTCTCTAGTTCTGACCAGTTGATTATAATATGATGTCCAAGCATACCAATGCTGATATCTGATCAAAAGGCAGTCCATTCATGTCAAAATTGTTTCCTCTTCCTCCCTCATAAACTTCAAACGTAATCTCAAAACAATCCAACCTAAGTCATTTGAATCTAAGCCTGACTTCAGTGAACTGTTAGCTCCACCCAGTTCATATACATCTTCCATTGGTGTGATATTATTGGCCGTCAAGGTCTTAACAATTGTCGAGCAGATGTCAATCAGTGCCTCCTACAGTAAATTTGTTATGAACAGCATAGTTTTAGTAAGAAACTTGGCTGGCAGTGAATCAGGGGTAATTAAGATTGATGTTCCAGCCCAAATCAATGTGTGTCAAAAAGACATACCTCAAAACACAAGGGTATTCGTCTATTGAAAACCCTGGCACCCTAACCCCACACATATATAGACGTATCAAACACTTTATGTATAAAGCTGTACCGATTAATCAGTCATACTCATAACCAGGCGAACAATTGGTATAATCGGTATCGGCAGAAATAATCAGTGTCGATGTAAACAAATTTCCAAAATATAAATTTAATCATAACATTCACCATGACATGGCTTGAATTTTAAATCAGAATTAAATAGTTGAAATTAAGGAATAAACATTTGATTTGGGAGTTAGCTGAAAGACAATATATTCTTAAAAGTAAATACTTTTTAACACACTTGCTGTAAACTACTGCTGATTGTCTGCAAACAATAAATTATCATTACCACTGATGCACTCATCCCAATCACAGCAGTGAATGAGACTTCGTGTGGCTGTTGAACGTCCAGCATACACATTAGCAGATAGCTAGCGAAATTTCCAACTACTATGAAACTATGACTCACTATAGATAATCTGTTCTTAAGACAGTCCTGCAATGCTGCTAATCAACAAACAGCGATTGCACGATCAAGCAGCTGAACACTGACATACAAATATTATGCAGCATTGATACTGACATGCCAGCGCCAGCAATATTACCCCTGGATACGTGAGCAGTGGAGCTGCTTCATCGAGCGACTCACAGCGTGGTGCATGCATCCTTCCAGCCACATGGACAACTTTGTAGTAACTTACTTGATTTAAAACATTGTTTCAAGAGAGTGAATATATTGGATTTTTAATACTGACTAACGAATATACACTATTAAATATATTACCAAGCCTATGTATGATGTCAAACTAGAAACACTCAAGTTTAGTCTGGAATTACTTCAAAGTAAACGCAGTCAAGAAGTCCAAAGTAAATTTCACACTTTGCAAACGATGCATTTCGAGAGGTGGAAAGGATTCTAAACACTATATGACATCAAATCTTGTCCAACACTTGCGCTGCAAGCACACCGTCGAACATGGCCTGTTTCTGGCAGATAAAAAAGAAAAGGATGCTGTGCAGTTAACCTCAGCAGCTGCAGCAACTCCTTGTACTCTGGCTACTGATGCCATGCTGGACCGGAAGCAGCCATTTGCATCTGACAATCTGAGAGCTGGCACAAAACTACTGCAGAGTTCATGGCAGTAGATGTGCAACCATTTTCCGTTGCTGAAAACATTGGATTTTGACCAAGGCAGAACTGCACTATAAAATTCCAAGTCAGAAGTACTTTTCCACATCTTCGATACCTGACAGGCATAAGGCTATACAAAGCAAGGTTGGTGATTTAGTTTCTGCCCAATCTGACATTAGTTTGACCTCTGATTTGTGATCAGACTCCATTCATCAGCGTAGCCCTGTTGAGTGTTACGGCACACTGGCTGACGGAAAAACTTTCAGCAGAAGCAGAAGGTGATTTTAGCAGCAACTCCCCTCGACTCACACAAAAGAGAATATTTGGTGAGCAAACTGGACAAATTATGTGAGGAATATGACATTCCAGATACTCGTATCCATGTTCTTCTGTGTGATGGAGGTGCAAACATGGTTAAAGCAATGTGTCTCTTTGAAATCGACACAATCAGCTGTCAGTGATAGCATTCTGTCGCAACAAGCTGTCAAAGATGTTCTGGCAATCTCTGTTTCCATAGTCAGCAAGTTCAGGCACTCCATCCTAGTACAGCAGCAGCTCAAAGAGCAGAATGAGAAATTTGGTGCAGATCATAAGAAACTCGTCCAAGATGTCCAGACATGCTGGAATTTTATATACAATATGTTGGTTTCATTATATGAACAAAAACAAGTCTTGGGGGCTTATGCTACTCTCTGTGACCTGCCTAGCCTAACAGTGGGTCTTGATTAACAATATTATGGACACATTAGGCCCATTAGCCAAACGTCAGTATACGTCATTCTTACAATGCTGAACATGCTCCAAATGTTGCTGGCTATAGAGCATGAAGCAAGTCAAGGTATTAAGACAATGTGGTGTGATATGTTGATGTCACTGAACACATGCTGTGCTGACACTGCCAGCAACAAACTTGTCTTGGCCACCATCTTGGATCCATGATTCAAACATTGCCTATTCAGCGAAGAATTACTTGTGACCAGATCCAAAGAATGGCTTAGAGCAGAATGCATCATAGTTGTGTCAGCTGACAAGGAGGAGAAACCCTCGACCCCCACCAAAAACAACTGAAACTGAAACAAACGCCACTGGACCATCAGCATCATTTCTCTGGGATTTGTTTTCTGCGGCCTGTAATGAACCTGTCTGTACCATCAGCAATACAACCCACATGGATGACGTCATTGACTCGATGCTTGCATTGTATCTGGCCAGCCCTCTGTTGCCACGAAAAGAAGACATACGGCTGGTGGAATGCTCACAGGATTCAGCTCCCCATCTCGATCAAATTAGCTAGATGCTATTTGTCTGCACCAGCTTCAAGTGTTCAGAGCAAGCAGCTGTTTAGTGGCACATGCCAGACTTTTTTGGATTGTAGTGGATCATTACTTGGCGAGAAAGGAGAAATGCTACTGTTTCTTAAATACAACCTACCTCAATGAGGCTTTTAGTATTAGCTGCAGCCAGTGTACAGTGACGTCTAACTTTAGTCTTAAATCATGCATATTATTAATTTTAATTATTATTGGTCTATCATTATTAACATTTTTCAGTCATTTAATGACATCTAGTAAGGGTGACCTGGATCACATACATTTTCATTCATTTATATCTTGAATTGGCAAACCATAAGTTTTATCAGTGTTAAATTTAAAGTTTTTCAAGTTTTATATTTGTGTGATCGTTGTTTTCTATAAACAGCAATGTACTTCTTGTCCGGTTTCTGCTTGTTTTTGTACAGAAGTTCAAATTCACTTGCCATATAAACAACTTTGTTATAACTCACACGGCAAAATACATGCTTGCATGACATTAATAGGTTTCTGTTTCTGAACCAGTAATTGTTATAAAACAAATAATAATCAAATAATCGGTCTCTTAATTGGTATCAGCAATTTTAAGAATCAGCTTTATGCAGTATCGGCATAATTGGCAAAAAGTGAAATCGGTAAAGCTTTATGTACCTTTAAACAGCAATTGCTCACTTTATTTTGATCCTCATACAATAACATTCCTTGGAAGGTTGTTATACATATACACCAAAAAATACTGATAAATTAATGCCAAAGTTAGTGCACAGTTTTGAACTAGGTCAACGTAAAGATGTAATCCAGTACAATCTAATTGAACATCGCAAGCTGTAGCATCACAGTGAAAGATGTTGTTGATAGCATGCTTGTATCATCATTAGTGGTGATATCTTCAAAAGAATAGCTCGTAGACGAAAACACAAGTCACGTGTTTAATCAACACACACGAAGGTAACTCCTTCAAGACCACTACAGAATAGAGAGTAACAGTTGTCTTTCTTAGATCATATCAACATCCCTTTTTCTCTAACGAAACTAATTGAGATCTAAACAAAACATCAATTTATGAACAAGTTAACAGGTTATAAAATTTACAGTTACAAAAAGTACTGGCTTTGGATTTTTTGACTTAGATAAAAATTACTGACTAGACTTTAACTGAAAATGATTTAAAGAAGACAGGATTTTATACTATGCAGTCATCAAAATGCAATGCAAATAAATTCAACTAATTTAGCTAACAATAACTGTAACACTTGAAAACATTTCTAGATCACTACAGGGGATTATTATGTCCCTCACAACTGCATAAAACTGACTCAAAACCTCACATAGTCTTTGAGAAAGGTTGGCGTCTTCACTTCGCGCCTGGGTCTTATAACTGGTGCAGTCGCTGATTCCAGGCATGTCGACTCTGGTACGGGACGCCTCTGATCAGGTTCCTTTACATGCGTGTCAGCCGTTTGCTCCTGTACAGTTGTTCTTTCCGGTGATTTATCGTGGATTTGTACTGGGATTGATGTCGGTCTTATGTGTTCACTATTTCTCTTGTATTGAACACCATCCGTTGAAGTTACAATACAGTTTCGGTCGTTTGATTCTGTAATAACACCTTTTCTCCAGGGTTTATCTGGTTTGTGTCGGAAATATACAGGCTGACTGTTTTCAAGTTTTAGTTTAATTCTAGCACTGCGGTCATAACTTTTCTTGATACAGTCCTTCCTAGCATCTCGCTTCTTGTTTCTGGGCGACTTCTTTTGAACCAAAGGTAGCATTGATCTTGTTTCTCTCCCAAACATCATTTGGGCCGGACTTAGACCAGTGTCCTGTCTTGGAGTATTCCTTAGTTCTAGCAGTGCTTCGTACTGATCAGTCCTAGAGTTCAGGCATTTAACCATCATGCCTTTTATAATCTTCACACCGGCTTCGGCTTTGCCATTTGACTTTGGGTGATGAGGAGAAGTCACATGATGTTGAATGCCCCACTGTTTCGTGAACTGACTGAATTCGTCAGACGTAAATTGTGGTCCACCATTGCTGATGATTATTCTAGGTATTCCAAATTGCGCAAACTGCTTCTTGAGTTTGATAATGACTTGACTTGATGATGTTGTGGTGAGTAAATCAACGTCTATAAAATCTGAGTAATAATCAATCGCCAGCAAATAGTTTCTACCCTGTATTTCAAACAAGTCTAACCCAATTTTCTCCCATGGGTAGTTGCCGTCATCATGTTGCCGCAGGGGCTCTTTCTGGAGTTTTGGCTTTCTCTCTATGCAGTGTTCACAATTGTCTGCTAATTGTCTTATTTCTTGATTCATTCCCAGCCAGAAAACGGTTCCTTGTGCTCTCCTAACCATACTGTCAAAGCCAAGGTGGGCACTATGTAAACGTTCTTTAATTTGTCCTCTCCAAGCTTTTGGAATTAAAACAGCTTCCCCTTTCAGTATTATACCGTCATAAAAGCTCAGTGTGTCTCTGATAGAGAAATAAGGTCTCACTTCAGGCTTCAGGTCATTTTTGTTTTTGGGCCATCCTTCTATAATACGGTCAATCAACAACTGACAAGTTGTGTCTTTGGCAGTTTCTCTCCTGATTTCTGTAATTCGCGCATCCGGAATTTTATCAAACATTTCGACCTCACATACTTTCAGCCTAGTCAGTTCAGTGTCATCTGACAAACTATAAGCACAACTTAGTGTGTCCGCAATGATTAATTCAGATCCTTTGACGTACCGAAACGTAACATTGTATCTAAACATCTTCATTAGAATGTCTTGTAGCCGCTTTGGTGCTTGACTGAGTGGTTTCTTCAGGATGGTTTCCAGAGGTTTATGGTCGTTTTCAACAATCACTGGGCGACCATATGTGTACTGATCGAACCTCTCTAGCCCATACAATACTGCAAGGGCTTCTTTTTCTATTTGTGCCCAGTTCCTTTCAGCTGGTTTCAAAGATCTTGATGCAAACTCAAGTGGGTGTCCATCTTGCAGCAGAGCAGCTCCTAGGCCATCTTTACTACTATCAACTTGTAGTACCAAGTCCTTATTTGGATCGTAGATTGCTAACACATCTGTTTGCTTCAACAGTTGTTTCACTCTTTCAAAAGCTTCCGTGCATTGTTTTGTCCATTTCCACGGTGTGTTCTTTCTAGTCAGGTTTCTCAATGGTTCAAGAGTCTCAGATAGATTTGGCACAAATTTAGCCATATACTGTACCAATCCACAAAATCGTTTTATTTCAGTAACGTCCGTTGGAGCATTCATTTCAAGAACAGCTTTGATTTTATCGTTATCTGGCTTGATACCTTGTGGCGTTATTCTGTGTCCATGGAAAGTGATTTCAGGGCCCATATCCTTCTTTCCTTCATTCAAAACAATGTGCCTCTCTTCACAGCGTTTGTAAAGCTTTGCCAGCTTTTCATCATTGTCTTTCTGAGCTGCTATTTCATTATCACCACAACCAACGATGATCATATCATCCGCAATTGTAAATATGCCTTCAAGGTCGCTAAGAGCTTCATTCAGTTTCCGCTGAAATATTTCACTGGATACATTCAGTCCGAACGGTAGTCGAGCCCATCTGTATCTTCCAAACGGTGTTATCATAGTAGTAAGTAGACTGGATTTTTCATCAAGTCTAATATGCCAATATGCTTCTTGCACATCGAGTTTCGTGAATACTTTGGCATTATGTAATCCTGGAACTACGTCATCAAAAGTTGGAAGTCTATATCGTTCTCTCACTAACACTTTGTTCAGCGGTTGAGGATCTAAACATATCCTCCACTATCCATTGCTCTTCTTTGTAATTGCCATCTGGCTAACCCATTCAGTTGGTTCTGTAACTGGTATTAAAATGCCGCGTTCTGTCAGTAGGTCAATTTGTTCTTTCACCTCAGTTCTCACTGCCAGCGGTATGTTGCGAGCTGGCAGTGCCCTGGGTTTTGCATCATCTGTGAGTCTGAGGTTCACTTCACCAAGATCTCCGAGGTGGCGTTTGACGCTTCCGATAAAATTATCGGTGTTAATTGTGACCAGTTTCAGTTCTTGAACCGCTTTCAAACCTAGCAAGCAATCTAGCTCATTTGGCACAATTACAAAAGTTACGTTATAAGTTTCATTGTTCACTGGGTTTGTCACTGTCAGAGTTGCCTCCCCTAAGGATTTCGCTGTTGACTTGTTCCACATTCTGAGATGTGACACTTTCTGTATTCTCTGAGATTTTCGGACAAATCTCTGTTGGATTGTATTTACCTGGGCCCCAGTGTCAATGTGAAATGTTACATCACAGCCATTTACAATCATTTTGGCTTTTGCCTTTGAATTGATCGAACTGTCAATGTAGTTAAGCCAGAATTCTTCTTCTGTAGCTTCTTCGGGCTTGTCATTTTGGTCAACTGTTTGCACTTTCTTGCAGCATGATTTGAAATGGTTCTTTACACCACAGTTGTTACATCTCTTTCCCCAGGCTGGACATTTTTCTTTGCTTTGTTCATGAAACAGTCCACAGAAACCGCACTTAAGTTTCGGTCTTACCAATCCAGTACCAGATACACCTGCTTGTGATCGTGGTTTCGCGTTATCAACTTTGTTCACCGAATCATGTACTTTGTCTTGTCTGATTTCTTGCACATGTCTATTTGACTGTTCAAATGCTCGGCAAGTTTGAAGACACTTGTCAAGTTCAAGTTTTTCTTCTCTCAACAACAATTCTTGGAGCTTACCACTTGTGCTGAGTAAAATTTTATCTCTTATCATTCTGTCTTTTTCTTTGAAATTGCACGACTCTGCTCTTCTCCTAACTTCGGTAAGGAAATGTTCGAACGATGTAAAGTCATCATATTTCACACACCAGAACCTGTGGGTTTCAAGAACTTCATTCCTCCGTGGATTACAGTAGGCTTCAATCTGTTGCAGAACTTTGTCTGGATCGTTTTTGTCATCTTGATTTGCCCATACAAACTGGTCATAAATGTCAATTACCTTCGGTCCTGCACAGTGTAAAATGATGCTGGTTCGAACTGTCTTGTCTTTGTTTTGGGAACCACTAGCGGTCAAATATATTTCTATCTGTCGCTTCCATCTCTTGAAGTTTTCACTTATGTTTCCTTCAGTAATATCTAAAGTCCCAGGTGGCTTTAACGAGTCCGCCATGTCGAACGAATCAAATCGGGATGAATGTTCAATTAAATGTGATCTATTTTCGCGACCTGGCTTGGTCAAATTTTCGGAGTTTCTTCGACTCTGTGCGTTTATCCAGCGAAAATCAACGTTGCAGACGTTATCAGGATATGCGTTCACCGCTGCCACCATGTTGATAGCATGCTTGTATCATCATTAGTGGTGATATCTTCAAAAGAATAGCTCGTAGACGAAAACACAAGTCACGTGTTTAATCAACACACACGAAGGTAACTCCTTCAAGACCACTACAGAATAGAGAGTAACAGTTGTCTTTCTTAGATCATATCAACAGATGTATTTAAAAATGTCATGCTATGCTGTTATTTGCATTGATTAAATCCGATATCCTCTTTTTCTTAAATCCAGTCTTTAATATTCACACACCATCCGGTTTGTTTGTACTATCTAGCAATTATAAAAACAGTCGACAGTCAGGAACACCTTGGGAAGTCTAATCGAGTCAGATATTATAAATCAATGAATGAAATTACTAAGTTTTGTGCATTTTTATATCGTTGATGCTTTTTGTTTTAAAAATGGGAGGGGGAGGCTTACAAACAAACTGGACGGTGTGCGAATACTATAGTTAGTACCACCTGACACACACACGCCCACACAAATATAATAAAATCTGCATTAAACAGACCTTGCTTAAAACATATTAAAACTAAACTTAAGAACACCAAGTTAAGATGGCAAATGCGCATACATGTATATGACCACGCTGACATACATTTAGCGGTTTAGTGTCGGCCTAAAATCAAGATTTCAGACACACAATGCCCGCCCAAGCAACATTTGTAACTATTTACAACGGCAAATGTGAAATGAATGTGCTGCTTACCATCGGGTCTGAATTCAAATTCGAGAAATTCATGTCCGAATTTCCCTTTGTGCCCAACGTAATATCGCAAATAAAAATCTGTGGAGGACGCCATTTCATCACAATAATGCTAAGCTATTTTACCTTTCCAAGCTATAGCTTCGTAAACATTTTTCAGTGTTATGATTTATTTACAAAATATAATATAAATTATTTGTTTTAATTATTTGCTATTTAAACTGGACAACTTCATTAAAGTGCCGTTCAAGATTTAAACTAAGGATAATACGAATCTATAGATATACTAAATAGTTGTTGCAATCGGAACAATATTGGGCCTTCAGCCAATGAGGTTGCGCTCTACAGTTTCGCATTTTGCATAGGTTAGAATTTTAAAGAAAAAGAATTTCCTCATTGGTTATACTGGCTATTTAAACAAGACCTCGTATATGTTAGTTATAATTCAAAGAACCTTTAATTCCCTTTATTTTGATGTATGATTGATGGGTGTAATATGGGTTATAGAGTAAACAGCTTGGCCTTACTCCAGATGTGCATCTTTCAAAAAAGTGCTAGCTCTACTTGGTAATCTTCACTTCCTGAACTTAGAGGTAAATTGTATAAAAAAGGAGCCGATAACTTTTTTTTTTACATTTTATATATTTGGTAATTCATTCATTGCACTTTCAGAAGCTGGTATTGTCTAGTCTGGCAAAATTCATTTTCCCAGTTTTAATAGCTGCTATGGATAGTGTACTTTAGACTAAGTCAGGCCAATTTTTAGCACAAGGGAGCAGTCATTTTAGTTAGTAGTATGCTTAAATCGTGTACAATTTCCAAAAGTACAATATACAGAGAAATTTCATCCACGTTACATTAATGTAGCATAGAGGTATACCAACATTATCTCCACTGTACATGTTTTAAATGCGAATAACTTCAGCTTACATACCTCACTCTCTCAAAAGTACATACAACTGGTGAGCGCCCCCAGAGCAGATATTACATGGAAATAACGATTGTAGTTAACACTAACATTTGACATGCCAGAGCGTCGATAAAATGAGTCAAGAGTTTCCAGATAGATTGGTTCATACTATAAATTGTAAACAAGGAGCTGTGAGGGCTGTGAGATTCAATGGTTGTTACAGAAAAAAGTGTTTGTTTTTTTTTTAAATTTTCTTCCGTGGTTTCCATAATTGTGTCACTTAATTTCGAGTTTATTTAACAGCCTGCATTATTAAAATAGAGACAACGGCCCACTTTTAAAATGTAATCTCATGTTCATAAATATGGAATTTTTGTGAGGGTCAAAGCGTCAGAAATCACAGATTAGCAAATATAATCCTTTGCATAGTATTTGCTCATTTTAGTGCAAACAACTTATTTTTTGCCTGGAATTTTTTTTTCTCCAGAAGTGAGCATTTATTGTAAAGTGCATATAATAAATACAAATAAGGTAATGGAATTGGGGGTGGGGGTATTCTTCAAGTAGACTGATGAATATAACCAGACTGTTCTATAGGGCTCATATTGTTGCCAGACCATTTTTCCAGGCTACCTCTTGGAACGCGCCTGCTTAATAACAATAATAATGATGACTTTGTATAGTGCCTAATCTTTAGAAGCTCTAAGCGCTTTACAACATTAGACAACACCTATAAGATAAGAAACATAATATTATTACAAAAACAAACAACATGAAATTAGAAAAACATTAAAAAATAAAAAACATGCTGAGAATATTTCAGGTAGGAAACATTATTAGGTCTTTAAGTTTGTTCTTGAAGTCGAAAGAAGGGAGTTTTGAGAGCCCTCTTGAATGTGATCACTGTCTTTGTGTTCAAGTTCAGTGAGCAATTCATTCCATGTTGCTGGGCCCTGGTATGCAAAAGAACGCTGTCCATATGACTTTTGTTTTCATAGTGGGAATAATGAGTATGCAGGTGCAACTCGCTGAATGAAATACTTTCATCTCATTGCAAAGGAAAACGGCATTTATAACTTACTTTCAGTTGGGCAATGAAAAGGCAGTATTCCATTAAGTGCATTGCACTTGCATATTAAGCTGATGTGATCATGGCCATGTCTAACAGTTGATTTGTCAGCTACACTGCATCACCATCTATACAGTAACCCTTCATTTTCCAACAGAGAACTGTTTTGTATTGTGAAGTCTGCATGACAGCTTCACTTAATTTCTTAATAAAATGTATATTCAAGCTTCAGTACTGATTTGTAATTTATCAGCATCAATTTTCTGTTATGCTTTTTTGTTGATTTGCCTAGCATTATAAGTTATGGTCTCTAACTTCCAGTCCTTCTATTACTTTTTAAACAGAATAAAATAATGATAAAGGCACAGACAAATTAATATTTTTCAGTTATGAGAGTTATTCCAAGAGTGAATATTTCCAGCGAAACGTCTCAAAACCAAAATCTCATCAAACCAAAATTCAGTTGAAACTGAAACATTTTTCTGGTCACAAATTTGAATTCTTTAATTTCAGTTACAAAATATTCTTTAACAGGAACCCTTCTTCTAGTGTAAACTAAAATAAATTTTCAGTCCCTGATTTCATTTTATGCTAAATTCAACCCCACGAAACCAAAACTTACTAAAAACATGGCCATGTAGTTGCCAGATTTCACTTGTGTTGTCAGTCCATGTTGCAGAAATATCCTAGGGCCATGCATGAAGTAAACAAAGCATGACACATTTACTGCAGCAGACTGTCCAGTATCATCACTGGGCCAATCAGTAGTATCTACACCAAGTTTTAGTGACGACGTTCAAAGTTAATTGTTTATATTATAGTGCCAGGGGTTGCACAGATAAAAGAATATTATGTTCATTTGCTGATCTTCTATGTCGGATACTATAAGCTTAAATGATCATCGGTCTACTCTTTTGAACTTGCATATAAAACAATGCTATGTTATCACCTTTGATGTCACTGCAAAGAAAGACTAGCAAAAGAAAAATTTTACAACAATGTATCTTAGTTTCCAGATAAATATCATTTTATCAAATCGTGTGATTTAGATAAAAGCTTTAATGCATATTTTTAAACACAATTTCTTGTAAACACGTGCACTTTAAACATAAGTAGAAATGGGATTAGTATTTGAATTAAGCACTTTATGATATAACTAAGGGGACATAGCTGATTGCATCTTGTTTTATTTAATATTTGAAATCTTTGGTTAATTGAAAGCTCATTCAGATCCAAACTTTTACATAGCCCCAGTGCTTTTTGGTCTTTAGATATATCACTATATTTGAAATAAATTAATAATGTATTTAGCTCACCCATAGATAATAATAATGTCCCATTGCCAGATTTACACAAACATTTAGGTTAATGCATTATACATTTTGTAAAATGACTTTACATTTGTTGTATTTCATGTATCAGTATATGTGAAATGTCTGATGTTTCTTCATAACTAATAACTTCATTTGATTTCACCTCTTATTTTTATCACACAGTACATTTATATGTTTAGGAGATGGCATCTATTGTTTGACATGTGGAAGTGATAAAAGTGTGAGGTTATGGAACCCTCATCGAAATATTGCCTTGAAGACCTATTCTGGCCATGGCTATGAAGTTCTGGATGCACGAGCCTCCTGTGACAACAGTCAGATCTGTTCTGGTGGCATGGACAAGACAGTGGTGCTTTTTGATGTGGCGTCAGGAAAGACATTAAGGAAATATAGAGGGCATGCAGGTACTGTGTACCATATTTATCCATGATTAACCTACCTAAATCAATGTCCTTATGAAAGGTTCTTAGCTCCTATTTCTTTGGCAAGATTTAGTTAATAACATGTTAAATGTGCCATCATAACCAGCAAAAATAAAACAAAACCAATGATTAATCTTTTTATTACAAACATTAGGCAAATATTTACTAAGGATATCTTTGTCTGGTAATAAACCTGGCCCAGGGATCGTCCTGGGCTTCGCCAATGTCGCAAATTGCGATTTTTTTTCCTTATTGGTGACATAAATATCCCATCTGGCGATTTTTTTGGCGACAGACTTTTTGGTTATTTAATTTGTACATACAATCATGGATTTTGACTGGATAAATTAAAAGGGAGAATTAAAGAAAGCCACAAACTTGACTAAGCAATGCATTGGAATCAATCTGTTACACAAACGATCCTTTGTTCGCATTGACAACCCCATCTTTAGAGTGTATTGTTACATCATAATCTGCTTATGCTGACATCTGGGCTGAGTACTGTATGCTGTGTGATACAGTCAATCATGCTACCGAACTATACCTACAACTGACCGACTTCTGAAGACGCGAATAGAACAGATACAATTAATTGAATGGCTAATCCTTCTGTTGTTGTTTTTTTTTTGTTTTTTTTTACATATACCAATACAATAATTTTGCTGAACCTTCATAGAAAACTGATAACCTTTGAAGTACCGACTATTGCGTATAAATACAAAGCAAATGGAAAAAATCTCAATCACAATTATATCTGTCAGTGCAGCATTTTACTCATTGATCTTTTCCTTTTGCCATCAATCCGTGTTATGGCTGCAGAGACTTAAACTCCGCAACAAGAAATAGCAACAAAAAAAAACAGTTTTTCATAATTAATAATAATTATTTATTTCTCAAAATACAGGAGTGAAAGAATCCCTAAATTGGATGTGAATTTATGCTTATATATACTGTCCAATATTGCTAGGTGTTGACTCATGTAAGTTTCATTCGTGGGAATGGAGATCCTAGTTTGCTTGTCGAGAAAATTTATACAGCATTCAGTGATCATTCTTGGGATTTAGGAAGCAATTCACTTCAAGCTTTGTGAAGCTAGCCATAAGGGGCGGGGAGGGGGGGCTGCCAAGAGACTACTGGTGTCACCTGTCAGCACTGTAGACTGTGAACGTGGATTCAGTAAGATGAACCTCATAAAAACTGACATCAGAAATAAACTCTGCATTTCATTTCTCGAGAATTTAATGAGAATCAGCATGTACAGATGTGAAAAATTAGACTTTGTAACATTTTGTTAATCCTTATTGTAATTAGAGTATTAACTAACCCATCTTTTGTAATTTTCATTGCCTGTTACATTAATAGACTAAATTAACACTTCAAAAAATGTACACTACTTGTTCTGGCGACACTTTTTGAAAATTGGCGACAAAATGTTGTGGTTGGCGATTTTTTTGGCGACAGCTTTTTGAAAGCCAGGACCATCCCTGCTGGCCCTTACTTTGTCTGGTAATAAGCCAACCCCTTACTCTGTCTGGTAACAAGCCTACCCCATACTCTGTCTGGTAACAAGCCTACCCCTTACTTGTCTGGTAATAAGCCAACCCCATACTCTGTCTAGTAACAAACCTACACCATACTCTGTCTGGTAATAAGGCAACCTCTTACTCCGGTAACAAGCTTACCCAATAATGTCTGGTAACAAGCCAACCCCATACTGTCTGGTAACAAGCCTACCCCACACTCTGTCTGGTAACAAGCCTGTCCCATACTCTGTTTGGTAACAATCCAACCCATTACTCCCTCTGGTAAAAAGCTAACCCCATATTCTTACTGGTAAGAAGCCAACACAGGGCCTCCCTTGGATTTTTTTATTTTTTTGCCATGAAATTTGCCAAATTAAAAAATTTGGAGCAACTTTTCAGTCAATGTTATACCATGATGCTGGCACTTAAATATATGTGTACTATTATATTGGCCCTATTTTTAATCTATATAAAAATGACAATAAAACAGTTTTTATATGTTTTTATTACATTTCAGAGCACAAGAATGATTATTAATAAGTATAACAATACCATTATAGGCACATGAAGTTCAATGTTTAGCATATGAAAAGGAAGAATGAATAAGAATGTAACAAGTACCCTGGTAGCTGCCTCAGATGCATCTGGATATCAATCTTTGTTGCTCAGAGGTAGATTATCCATATTCATAATAATACAGACTTTGTTATAATGTGAATTTTTAATTTGTCATTGATAGAAGCGACTCTGGCCCATTACAGTTGATGACTGCCATCCTTGTAGCAGCATCCTGTGTTACTCACTTAGGTTCAGACCACAAACATGTGTTATATAAATAAATAATCCCTACAACTCTAAGCAGTCCCAGGTGTGTCTCACACTCAGTTTTCAATAAACATAAATTAACAACACATGCAAATGACACTGAATATTTTTGCTGACCTTCCCCTGTTATTCTTTTTTTACTACTAGTCACATTTAATTGCTTCTCAAAACCAGCTGACAGCTTGCAGTTAGCTGCAATCATGTTCAAATAAAGTCTTATTCATCATCTACTGACTGCTGCAGATAGTGAAAACTGGTATTAAGTGGCCTGAGTCACCTATATCAATGAACAATTAAAAATTTACTTTATAAAAAGTTGTCGCCAGAAACTTTCGCCAGTTAGTAAAAAAAATAGTGCCACTTTCAAATGTCTTTCATGTTGGCAACAGATGTGAAGCCTAATGGAGGCCCTGTGATCCCTTACTCTGTCTGGTAACAAGCCAACCCCATACTGTCTGGTAACAAGCCTATCCCATACTCTGTTTGGTAACAATTCAGCCCCACACTCTGTCTGGTAACATTCCAACCCCATACTCTCTGGTAACAAGCCAACCTCATACTCTGTCTGGTAATGAGCCAACCCTACACTCTGTCTGGTAATAAGCTAACCCTACACTGTCTGGCAACAAGCCAACCCCATACTCTGTCTGGTAATAAGCCTACCCCATAATGTGTTAGCAAGCCAACCCCATACTGTCTGGTAACAAGCCTACCCTATACTCTGTTTGGTAACAAGCCAGCCCCACACTCTGTCTGGTAACAATCCAATCCCATACTGTCTGGTAACAAGCCAACCTCATACTCTGTCTGGTAATAAGCCTACCCCATACTGTCTGGTAACAAGCCAACCCCATAATCTGTCTCGTAATAAGCCAACCCCACACTCTGTCCAGTAACAAGCCACCCCATACTGTCTGGTAACAAGCCAACTCTTACTTTTAAATAATTTTTCAGGTAGCAATGTTTTGATTAAATTTAACAGTTTTGTAAATAAGTGAAATTATTTGTTTTTTTAACAAAATTCATTTTATTGGTCCTTGAGGCTTCATTACAAGAAGGTCAGGTTCAATTTTGGAAGAAAAATAGATCTTTGAGATTACACTGTCATGTAATTGTAAAACAAAATGTAACAACTATTTTTATTTACTTTTTATATACCTGGGTGTTGACAAGACATCGTGTAACTGTTGAGATAATGTGACTGCTTTAAGATCACAGAATCTGATTATACTGTACAGATGGGTAAAACAAGTAAACCTTGAATATCATATTGTGGAAATGCAACTGAAACCCAAATGATGCAAAGTGAGTGCTTTTATTTATTAATCTCTCTCTCTCTCTCTGGGTATTATCTTGACTGGTTCAGTACCTGCATAACACTAGAGGTCCTCAGAATTGATTTTCTAATTGGGGAATGCTAAATGTTATTTCTATGCAAGGCAAGTACTTTAATATAAAGTCACACCCAGGTTTTTAAGTTAATATTTTTCAGCGTATGATGTTGTTAACAGAATTATAGGAACAACACTAAGACCAAGAATTGTATTGCACTTGTTTTAAAATAGGGTAGACATGTCATTTTTTATATATTTTATTGTTGTTTTTTTATTGTTTTTCTTTTTTTAACATTGTATTTAATGTGATTTTTTGGTGGGGGGTTATCATGGAGGAAAAAAGTGCTAGTGTTGGCAGTGAGAAACAGGGAAGGTCAGCCAACTGGAAACATTTCTTTTTTGGCTTAATACCATTGTCATGATCTTTCTTTCAGTAGATTGAATTTCTTTTGCTAACTGTCCATATATACTTCAGTAAATCCATCCTGAATCACACACTTTTTAAATTTTAAGACATGAACTTTTGCACATTTTTAACCGTACATAAGTACACCTCTCCCTCGATAACTCACACACAATGGGGTCCACAAAAACATGGACCACACTATAAGTGAGAGCACGAGTTACTGAGGGACCTCCAGAAATTTAAAAAAAACTGCTTATACATCGAGAAATCTGTGGGGGGGGGAGGAACTGGGCTGTTTAATGACTGAATCCTCGTTTTACAATCAAATCAATAATAATTGTTATTGACGTGCTTTTTGTAATGAAGTTGTTCGTTATTCCGTATAATTAACATTTATTTTCAAAATGTCAAACATGTGAAAGATCGTTCACATGTGTTTGCAAAAACATCTATTTATTATGTCAATGCTTTTTGTTTTGTCAATTAATCTGATTCCCGGAGTGGTATTAAATAGTATACTAAAAGTCATGAGTCAACGTAAGTGGGAGCTAGACTAACTGTTGATACACCATCAATCAAGATTCCTTTTTTTTTTTAAATTAGCAACATCTATTTTGTGAGACAAACATCTGTGCCGAAACTCAATTTTTGTATTGTTCAAGTAGTACATTATTGATGTCATGATTTCATTGAAAATAATAGTGAAACTTCTTATCAACATTGAGGATATCTCTAAGTACCAGTTCAGGAATTGTCTGAAAATCGCTTGCCCACAATGGTCTGTATCTGTTTAAACCAAGCTCTTAATTTTACAAAGTATTCATTTCATGTAGCTACCTTGCTATCTTTGATCACAGTTATGTAGGAGTCAGTTAATTTAAGTTAGTTTATGTTACATACACAATAACAGTTATAACAGTGTTCGATTGATCAACTGAAGTGAGTTCACCTGTCATATGACCTGGACAGCTAGATTTTAAGTTTGTAGGATTTGTGTGCCTTTCAACATTTTTTAAATTCTACTTCCTTTATTTGATTCAAAAGACATAATTAATGTGATAATACAAAGGAGGCCAGCTTTTAATTCAGTCCAACAATACAACAAATACTTCTGCAAGTCAGTTATCAAAACACTGTTGGCACTTTAATTAGATTCTTAGAGAAACGCTTGCGGATATAGTTGTTACAGTGGATTGACACATTTTACATTTAAATACACACTGCATTTATGATAATTGCACTTAAGTAGAACTAAAAGATAGAATTAAAACACAAATTTCACTTCATAAAAACTATTTAATTGGCATTTAAATATTAATGTACTGCATACACTAGGCGTAAGTGACATATTCATTGATAACAATTTCCTTGAATATCTTTAATTATGATGTACAAAGAATGATGTTTGGAAAGAAAATGTAACCTATTATATGACTTCTTATTAAAAGTTCATAATTTTACAATGCTTATTAAAATTTCCAGGTTATATCTACCGTTTTTGACCATAAAATGAGCGATATTTCAGCGTTTCATTTACCAGTTTTGATCGTGATATTTTTAAAATTCAAGAAATAGGGATCAAATTTTTTTGTATTTTCTGGTTTTAAAAAATGGGATCAATGCATGACCCCGCATTATAAGCGGGTTCGCAAGTTATCAGGACACGAGTTATCAAGGGAGTGGTATGTATGACTTCATTAGATTTTCAGACCACTATAGCAAATTTTCAACTTTTTATACATCTCTTTAACTTTATGGACTTAAGCAATGTTAACAAAATTAAATTTAGCATGATAAAGCCAGGTGAGTAAATGTTATGGCCCTGCATCCATTGTCAGTTGTCAGTAATCAATCTTCCATCAACAATTGCTTGTTACCACTCTAGAGTCCATATTTCAGATCCAGTCATGATCATACTTGGAATGTGAGTTCATATCATTAAAAGCCATGATGAGTTTGATAGTGAATGAGATCCATGCATATTAATGAAATGATCTGACAGCTAATTGGCTGACCTTGCTTCCACTCTTGAGGACTTATTTCTGATCCAATTTTGATTAAACTTGGAGTATGGGCTCAGGGTTCTCTGGGACACTAAAATCTGTTTAAAAGTACAAGTACTTTAATCTTTTTGCATGAAAATTCCAGCAATTGTGTGGAATATATTCTAGTATCTTGAAGATCCAAGACAGTTTTTAGAATGATTCATACATATTAATGACATGATTTTGTATGAGATTGGTTCAGCTTGTTGTCATTCAGGAAGCCATAATTCCAATCCAGTTTTGATTTGGTTTGGAACATGTGCTTATATCATCAGGATTTGGTTATGATTTTGATAATGAGCAAAATCTAGCAATATTAATGAGGTGATTTTACATCTGATTGGCAGAGCTTGTTACCACACTGGAAATAATATTTTTGATCTAATTTTGATGTGATGTGATGTGTTTTGGATTTTTAACATAGCTTTAACAATTTTTCAGTCAGATTGCTATGATGTCTGCAGTGTGGCAGTTTATAGTGAAGTCAGGCACTGGGGCATCATGCCACAATCATGTAGCATGATGTCCCACCTAGTCACATTATCCTGACACCAGGCTGGCCAGTCCTAACACTAACCTCTTAATGCTGAGCGCCAAGTGAGGCAGCTGTTAGTACCATTTTGGTAAGTCTTTGATATGACTCGGCCGGGGATTGAACCCACAACCTCCCGCATCCGAGGCTGACTCTCTAACCACTAGGCCAACGGAGCGGTCAATCTAATTTTGAGTTAAATAATATGATGGATGATTATTATTGAGGTAATCTTGCATGTGATTGACTGAGATTATTACCATTTTAAGAACTATTTCTGATCCAGTTCTGATCAGTCTTCATAAATAGCCTCAAATGATTATGATGAATACTTTTTAATAAGGTGATTTGGCATCGGACTGGCTGAGCTTTTCAGAGGATCTATTAACGTTAATATTTTTATCAAATGTGTGGCTTATATTATTAAATTATATAATATGTTTTATTATGAACAAAACCATGCATATTAATGAGGTGATTTTTGCATGTGATTGGCTGTGCTTTTTTCCACTTGAGAGACAATATTTCTTACCTGATGTTATTCAGATTTGGTAAGTAGCCTAATAATGTCGAAATGCTGGACAATTTTTATCATAAGAGACACCTATAAATATTTTTGAGGTGACCTTACATCTGATTGGCCTTTTTTGTTGGGGTGTTTTATGAGCCATACTGGGAATAAGCATAGAATATGGGAGGGGCCTGACCTAACGCCAGAGAAGCCACAGATGCTGTTTTTAAGGGCACTATGATCTGTGTGACAGCAAGAAGAAAAAGGTATCAACAAGATCAGTTTTTTTTTTCAGGCACAGTAAACTGTGTTCAGTTTAATGAAGAGTCTACAGTGGTTTTGTCAGGGTCTATTGACAGCTCGGTACGGTGCTGGGATGTCCGCAGCAAGAACATGGAACCCATACAGGTTCAGGGATATCTTCAAGCAGGACTATATCTTTCTTTTTCTTTCTTTTTTCACAATATCGGGATTGTCAATTTTGTATTTGTTTTTGCCCATACTAACAAAGTATGTAATTAACAAAATATAAGCACAAGGTATTTGGTAAATGGAATTGCTGGTATGTAGACTGAATTATGGTCTCATTTGGATAACAAGCTTTCAGAATAATCATTAATGCAAAGTAAATTTTAATAGTGTTATTGCTTATCACTTTCTTTGTTACAACTATCAGTGTTATTTTATTTTGTCTTAATACTGTTCTGGAAACATATCTATATATTTAGAAAATAAATATTCTAATATTTTTTGCACTTTCACATATCACAGGTAATGGATGAAGCTAAGGATGGCGTGACAACTATTCAAGTTTCAGATCATGAAATTTTGACAGGATCAGCTGATGGAAATATCCGCAGATATGACCTGAGGAATGGGAAGCTCTTTACAGATTTTATTGGCAGTAAGTTTGATACATAACAGTGAATACGATTTTGGAGTCCTTCCTACATGGCAGTTTTGATTGTTTGGATGGTTGCTTTTTAAAGAAAAACAGCAATTCAGATGAAATTTTACAAGTGAAATTCTGTTATCAACAGAGACTGGAGCAGTACATCACAAATGGAAGTCTGGGATCATTTTTCTTCAAAACCTTTATGTCCATTATAGAGAAAACTATAGAACATTTTTTTTAAATTTGGAGAGAAGTAGAAAAAGAATCAGCTGTCCTGGAAGCAGGAACTCTAACAGCAAGTGTCAGGCCAATATAGCACAGCTTCAATTTTGCAAGATAAAATGCCACTATATTTTTTATAACCAAGCTACATCTAAATCACTTGGCTAAAACTCTATTATGTTTTGTAAAGTGATTCTTTTTTTAAATTAAAAAATTCTTACTGATTAAATGATTATGCTAGGATGTCAGATTCCCAATATGTAACCATTGTTTATCCATATGACATCCACTATTGACATAAGTGCTTTTTTACCCCTGAACTAGATTTAATTGGTCTAAAGCGCTCTCCATTACGGATCACTGCCATCTCACCTCTGTCTGCATGGGTTCGAGTCTAGGATTCGGCCAATGTGCTGAAAGATGGCATTAAACCCAAAGACACAACAATGATGATATCTTCTTTTGGAGACCCAGAGTAAATTGTATCATCTGGGGTCCATTGCAATGCATCCAGCACTATTAAGTTATTACTTTTCAAAGTTTTCTGACATTCATTTATTTAAGTAGAGATAAATACATTTAAATTTTATACAGTATTTTTGTTTTTGTAATTATGTAATGTCTTTTTTCTTTTGGTTGTAATAAGCTATTTGTTGCTTCACTACTGCAGGTCTAATGGTTTGGTTTGGTTTTGTGGGTTTAGTGCCATATTTCAGCACATTTCACTCTATACATGGTGGTCAGTATATATTGATGAAGAAGAATCTGGGAAAACACCGCAAGAACCACTGTCCCACGGGAAGGTACTGGCAAGTTTTCTCAGATAACCCACATTGGCCAAGCCAGAGTTGGACCCTAATCCATGCAGAGTGGCATGAAGTCTACAGTGGCCATGTCAGTGATCTGTAAAGGTGATCTCCTTAGACCACTCAACCATCCAGGCCCACAGGTTTAATAGATTTTACTTTTGACTTTAGAGCAGTTGTTAGCACAAACTTATATCGGCATTGAACATTACTTGTCTCCCTTCTTTTATACTTTTTCCCATTTTTGTTGTTTGTTTCTTTCTAGGCTGCATCATTACCATGTATATCTTGATATATTTTTTCCTTGTCAGAAGCTGTTACGAGTGCAAATTTTACTAGAGATGGGCAGTGTATACTGACCAGCACACTTGACAGCAGTATCAGACTTATGGATAAAGATACAGGGGAAATGCTGAATGAGTAAGAACTAATAAATCATTTTCAAACATCAATCATTCTTGACTATTTTGAAATAGGCTGTGTATTCCCAAAGAAACACTCCCAGGGTCATTATGTTTTCCAAACGTGGCATTTATTAAAGCACAATAATGAACGCTAAAGTTGTTCATGGAGTCTTATAAAGAGTACATGTACATCTCTGGGTCTTTCTCCCTCTGAATTCAGTCACTGTAAATATCAGAACTTTATATCCCACTCAGCAGTTAGCTGACGTCTTTGAACTTGCTGCCCAGCTATTGCATCATGATCTTATGCCATCTTGGGATCTTTCATCCCCAGAATTCAGTCATTATAAATATCAGAACAGCCAAAATGATCAATCTGTCAAAACATTTTCCACTCAGCAGGTGGTTGAAGCAAGACTATAAAGTCTTCGAATTTGCCACCCAGTTATTGCATCATGTTTAACACTACATGCGTGCCTGTGACTTTAGTAATTTATACATTGATATATACATTGTAACAGTGTGATCTACTGTGAGTGCTGCAGTCCAGATTGTACATTGGCATAAGTATGAATTACACTGAATATACGAGGTACTGCTTTGTAGGATTTATGAAAGGCATCAGTAATGTCATGCAGCTGTATTATGTGAATGGTACAAAAAGTTGCATGAAAATGTATTATGACTATGGTTTTGAACTAAGTAATAGAAAAGAGTGAAATCCACCAAGTTTTGTATGATTCAACAAATAATTTATTTTCACTGAATACAAAATTAAAAATTTATAAAGAAGTTATAGTATTGCCAATTGAATCCCAAATAGTCCAAAATGTGCTATCACGAGTCCTAACGAATATAGTTCTAATTAAATTCTAGTGATGTACAAAATAAGATCCAGCACTAAAGACCTTGATGTACCCATAGTCATGAGTGCACTAATGTTCCAGTAGCCTGAAGTGTGATGATGAACTTACAGTCTCCCAATTATTCACAATAATATAATCCCAAGACGTCCTTGTCTGAATTAAGTATAAATTCCAAATTAATGTTTCTGTCCAAGAATATTATTTTAGAGAATTTTGTATTTCCAGTGAATACAAAATTTGAATAGTTTCACCAAAATCAAATACTGAACACAACAATAAGACTGATTCTGCCTTAAGATATGAAAGCAAGAATGAGTAATTTCTCCAGTCACCAAGATTATAAACCCCTTTATCTGACCTAGGTCACAATTAGCATTTTCTGGAAAATATTATGGTTTAATGGAATTTTCCATTCTAGAAAATTCCAAGATGTTTACAAGATGAAATCTGTTACTAATATTATAATAAGGATGTGGTAAACATTAGGCAGGCTAGGTAATTTTATGGAGAATACCATACCAGTGACCTTGACTCAGACCCAAATAAATATGCTTACTTTTATTGATAATGATCTTAATATTTAACCCACACTTCTAGTGAAGTATTAACTAAACATTATTTGTTTACAAAATAAAAACATCATCAGCATCTTTAGTCAGGAAAATAGTGAACCTAACTTTTGGACATAGTTAAGTCAAAAATACAGTTATATGTACCATATAATAATTGTGGAGAAAATAAACAAACAACAGTACAAATTAAATATACATAACAAATGTGATTATCTTAAAATTGTCATTTTGGACAGCTTAATTCCTGTATTGCACTTATGGACTAGAGAACAGTGATGATTCTTGGTAAGTTTTAAATTTCCTGTTCTTAAAAAGGAGAAGGGGGGGGCATTAATTCAAGTAGGGGTGCTACTTAGGGAGTATACGGTAGCTACAGACTTAAATTTTGTAACTCACATAGTAAAAAACATTGATGTCTGTGAAGATTTGAAAGAATTAGCAACTAATACAAACACAATCAGAAATTCATGCTATCCAATCGAAATAATTGCAAATGTCTGTTGTTTCAGTTATTGTCATGATGAATAATGGTGCCATCAGAGTGTATGGTATACTTGACTACAGTACATTTAGTGACCAATGTTTCTTTCTCAGGTAAACATTAGATATGATAACCACTTATTTGATGCTCATAAAGCTTTAGTTTTTATAGTATGAAAAGTGCACACATATAATGTGAAAAGCAGTATATCTTCCGTCAAGCACCTGTTAATCTGATATTGTATATTTGCTCTCTCATTGCAGATATAAAGGGCATAAAAACACGGACTATAAAATTGACAACTGCCTGAACTGTAAGGACACTCAGATTCTCTCAGGATCAGAGGATGGTTATGTCTACATATGGGATCTTATTGAGGTTAGATGTCAAGGACTATTCAATTTAAATCTATGGGGGGGGGGCACCATTTTGTTAGTGGTAGCACCATTAGAAAAGAACTAAAATTATATGCTATCACAAGAAATGGTTCAGATTCCACTCCCTATGTAGAAAATGTGCATTCCCCCTAACCTGGGCACATTGAAAAGATTTAAGGTATCCATGTATAGTGGACCTTATTCAAACATGGATTCAGCATATTTCTCAATATCAGGTTCTTTGTTAACTTTAAAAATTTAGAAGTCAGGGATTTCTGGGGTTGGAAATTTGGTTGTCTGTTATTTTGAACAAGGATGTTCCCATTGCATGGTAGATATGATCCAACCTACATATAGTTACTAAGGACCAGAACAAAATGGCCTTTATAGACAGGTGGTCTTTATATACATGAATGAGTCATGTAAGTAAATTGAAAGATGGAGAGCAGGAAAGAAAAACCTACATTCGGCATACATGCATGCATTCATTTGATCTCCTTTGCTATAACACAATTCTGTACCATGGACCCCAATTAAATTTTTTAATAATTTCTCTGGTTGTTTTATGAAACAATTTTTTTCAAGTTGGGCATTGACAGAACCTTTTTTGTGTCTTTTTTAATTTTTGGGTCGTTTTTCATTAGTTAACACAGTATAGCCACAATGGTAAAGTTTGAAAAATGTAATAATAGACTGCACAAAAATTTAGAAAGATAAACCCATGCAAATGAATGTAAAAATGAAGTGCAAGATATAAAATGTGACGATGTTAAGATTTTGTAAAATGGATATAAAGGAAATAATAAAGGTAGCAAGTATAAAATCCTT
Organism: Sinohyriopsis cumingii; assembly: GCA_028554795.2. Lineage (NCBI taxonomy): Eukaryota > Metazoa > Mollusca > Bivalvia > Unionida > Unionidae > Sinohyriopsis > Sinohyriopsis cumingii. The sequence continues at coordinate 121,582,049 of CM068824.1, read as the reverse complement.
AAAGCATATAATCAAAATTTGTTATATAAACTGTATTTACTCAAAAAGTCCATGATTTTGTCAGCTGGTACATCATCGTACAGTTTCTTTGTGCATTTTACATTACAATACTGTAATACTCAAAAGGTGGAAGTCAACACACTTGACAAGAATATGCTTTCGGTTAGAAATGGGTGGGCAGCTTTTGCTGCCTTATCCGCTGTATTGTTACCCGTATGCCAATGTGACTAGGCAGCCAAAGTACAGAATATTTTTCCTAGGTTCTATGAAAACATCATATTTCTGTAATTTGGAAATCAAATTGGTTGTCAGAGATTAGATTTTGCAAGGCTTTCCATGTATAAAAAAAAAGGACTCCAAAAGATGATGAAATGTTTCAGGTTTTTGTATGACTGATTTCTGCTGTAAACATTGTCAGGGGCTTTATGCGGTAATTGACTAGAGACAGTGCCATTGTATGTTACAATGGCAGGTCCTTCTTTATCGTCATCTTTCAAACTCCGTATACATGGACATATGGCTACAGTAAGAGGCCCTGATTTCATTGAATTTACTTTGGAAAAAGGAGAGGATTTGTGAAGGACTTGTTGAATTTACAAGGGTTAAAATATTATTTTGGGTGGTTTGGATAACCATGTTGGTGATTTGAGAATACAACATTTTGCAGTATTCAGTATTTAGGTTCTTTTTTTAGTGAGATAAATTGATGGTTAATTTGCCTGAATATAGAGGATTTCTAAAGGGCAAGCTCTAAATGCACCCTGATTGTGCATCGGATCAAGCATCTGCAGGTATGATTTATAAGCTGAATCATACAAAATCAAGCCAGAGTCAAGTTTAAATCATAGAGCTTACTAATGACCTGTGTAATCTGAGCAAGATCTTCCAATCTGCTCCACAGTCTTTGTTTTCCATGATTCAGTCTTAAATCTGGGGCCTTTTTTTTACATTTGTTCTGAAGTCTCTGATATGTGGAAGATAAGTTAGTTAACTGTTTAATATAAGCCCTTAAAATTTGGTCTCTTTCATACCAGGAATAAGGCAAACTTTGAGACAACTTTGGGTCATCATGAATACAGGGTAGTCAGTTGAAGTGCTTTGGTGCTTTGGGTCATCATGAATACAGTGTAGTCAGCTGACGTGCTATTTATGATTTGGGTCAGTGTAATCAGCTGCAGTGCTTTGATGCTTTGGGTCATTATAAATAGTGTAATCAGTTGAAATGCTTTGGAGTTTTGGGTCATGAATACAGTGTAATCAGCTGCAGTACTTTGGTGCTTTGGGTCATCATGAATACAGTGTAATCAGCTGCAGTGCTTTGGGTTATCATGAATACAGTTAATCATTTGAAGTGCTTTGGTGCTTTGGGGTCATCATGAATACAGTGTAATCAGCTGGAGGGCTTTGGGTCATCATGAATACAGTGTAATCAGCTACAGTGCATTGGTGTTTTGGGTCATCATGAATACAGTGTAATCAGCTGCAGTACTTTGGGTCATCATGAATACAGTGTAATCAGCTGCAGTGCTTTGGATCATCATGAACACAGGATAATCAGGGGAAATGCTTTGGGTCATCATGAATACAATGTAATCTGCTGAGGTGCTTTGGGTCATCATGAATACATTGTAATCTGCTGAGGTGCTTTGGGTCATCATGAATACATTGTAATCTGCTGCATTGCTTTGGGTCATCATAAACACATGGTAATCAGCTGAAGTGCTTTGGGTACACCCATCCCTTGAGGTTAGCTTTTAGAAAGGGTGCTGAATATCCGTAACTCTGAAGTTTCTGTGTTTCAAAAAATTGGAGATGAAGTTAGGTAAGCAGCCCGTATACCTAGGTTAAATTAGATTATTCATTATGCTGTACTTCCACAAGGTGTCATAAGCCTTTTCCAGGTCAGAAAAGGTGGTAACTAATTGTTTTTGCTTTATAAAAGCAACTCTACTAAATATTTCAAGTCTGACAGGATATAGTCTGTTGTGCTTCTCTGTTGTCTCAATTTAGACAGAACATCAGACAGTGGAGTCAAGATACCATTCTATCATTTATTATCCATTCATGTTTTTGCAGATACCAGTCTATCACTTATTATCCATTCATGATTTTGCAGATAATATTGTCCATTCCATGGTTTTGCAGATACTGCTTGTTAATGGTATGGGATGATAGATGGAGGGGTTGATTTGGTATTTTCCAGATTTGGATAGAGCAGTAATGTGAAAAGTCGCCAGTTTCCCAAAGTTTTTAAAAATGTATAGCGTTGTTGTTAGAGCTGAGTCATGTAAATATTTCCAAAGCTGACAGTGGTCCTACTCAGCATTAATTGTAATTGCCCGCATTAACTGATATGCAATTTAGAGTGATATTTTCTTTTACGGTTTTGAAAACTGAACAGAACAATTCTTTTGTGAGGAGTTCTTCAAGAATGTTTCGGCCAGTGTATTTGAGATTTCTGTTATGCAGGTTTAGGATCAAAGTCCTTACTTTCAGGGCCTTCCAACATCACCCTTATCAGTTACACAACAACTTCTTGTTTGAAACATACAATTGGCATCATAGTTCTCTTCACCTGATGTTTTTAAATGGCAAATAATTTTGTTTTCTTTATCAAAGTTAGATATATATTGTTTACCAGTCTTACAGGAATCAGGCTCATCTACAGTTTTGCACTTGATACCAAAGAAAAGTAAATAAAGCTGCCATCAGGGCACATATCTGATAATCACTCAGTTATGATATTGTATAATGACACAACAATATGTGCATAATGTACAAAATTTTTGGGACTTTGGGACTCATTTTACGGCTGGGACTCTATTCTTCTTAAAGAGAAATGCCATAACTCCTGTACTGAATACTGTGTATGCGTTTTTCTGTGATGCTTCTTTGTCTATATTTGTGTGCAAAATTACTTTTTAAACCGTAATTTTAGTCATTACTTCCCCCTGAAAAAAATGAAATTAAACAAATAATATAAACTTTAAGTAGAAGGGAAGTGTGGCGCTTGTACAGTCATAATCATTAAGAGTTGGCTTGCTTTGTTGTTGTATATCTTGACATTAAAATTCAAAATTGTTTTAATTAAGTCGTACCTATTAAACAGTATTTATCAGATATCTAGATAAGCTTCATGGTTGTGTATTGTAGGCAAAAAAATGAACTAAAAAATTCATACATAATTTTTTTCATGCATTAAGATTATGCAAAGCATTTTTTAAGCATTTATTCCAAAATCAGTGTTGTTCCTGTCATAAACACAGTCCATGTTTTATGATAGTGTGTTCGATCCATATAAACTAAGCAATCAGTTCAAGTTCCAGATGTTTCATGCATAACAATAGTTCAACTCTGAGAACACTCACTCAGTAGTGCCATATAATCAAATGCACCCAGAATTAGTCTTGGTCACCAAGCCATTTGATGCATTCAAAGAGTTATTTTTAATGTCATGATGTTTAAGAATCAGTCAAGTACCAGAAGTTCTGCAGTTTTCACAAAATACACCATCAGATTTTTTAAAAATACAGTTTCAAACCAGGGAGTAAAATACACAGTTTATTACATTCTTATCTTGAACTTGGATTGATTATCATATTTTTCCTTAAATTTAAAATACCTTTAAAAGAAAATAACTTTTATAGCCAAGTGACTATGTATACTAGACAATTTTTTATTCATTACACAGTACCGAATCCTAATGCCTACCTGCCATACCTGACCTGGCATGCAGAAAACCTAAATCTCAAAACCCTGACTCACGATTTATTGTAATCTTATTTATTTTAAAGAGAGATCTTTTTTGACACCATGATACATATATATAACTAGTAGTCTGTAAAAACCGTATACAGTTCTGTTTAATGCTCATGGAAGACTATTGCCACTAGGCAGTTTATACAGATGATTGTCATAGAGGAGATGAAATGGTAAAGACATCGGATATAAATCCATTGAGAACTGCGTAATAAACTAATTTACTTAAGTAAGGTACATGAAGTGGTATTACCCAATTCATTTGAAGTTAGGTAAATTGAAAAGAGATGTTTTGAAGGAAAAATATTAGTAAACATTTTTGCTTTTATCAAGAATGTTTAAGCCATTTTTTAAAAGGTTATTGTTTTGTTTATATTTGGTGCAGTGTTTCTTTGAAGTTGGAATTTACTACATATATAAAACACAAAACATTATTTCACTAGTGGGAAAGGTAATTCTATTTAAAGGCAAATTATTAAAACTGCTATGGTTCAGACCAGGATAAACCATCTGGGAAGTGAGCAAAGCCCAGCAAAACTAATTTCTGATCTTTTAATTGATCGAGTTTCTGATGAGTGCAAAGATAAACACTAATGACACTTGTATCACCTTCAAACCCCACACTAATCTATTGAGAACAGAATTGATTGCATCAAGTTGGAGACCGACCATTTCATTTTCTAAAAGGGGGGTAGGGAACTTGAATTTTTGGAAACCATGTCTGACCTAACAAATTGCTTTTGTTCTGATCTGTATTTTATCCATCAAATTGAAAAAATTATTTTGAGATCATATAAAAAAAGTATCCTGATCACAGAAAATATTAGTCACCCCCTCTCCCTTCCCTGCCAGTTCAATGGTCAGTCCCATAAGACTTAATTCCACTGTTGATTTTTAAGATGGAGATTTTTGTTTCTGATATAATGTCTGTGTTGTGATTAAGTGTGTGCATTTGGATGCATGTGTGATGATATTTGACAATGTTAAGCCTACTATTTGATTTGCAAAAGTATTAAATGCATTTTTTAATATAAATTTTTTATCCAGTTTTAATTGCCAGTAATTTTCTGTTGGCTTGTACAAATAAATAACTTATTCTCAGTTGTATGACACTGCCTTTTAAGGTTGTGTGAAAAGACCCCAGTAGTATGGCAAGAAATTCTGCCACCTTCCATAAGTTAATTATGGAACCCAGCCCTAATTTAACAAAACATTATGGGAATTTTGGCACACACCCCCACCCTGCAGTTGCAGAGATTGTTAGGCCATTGCTATGACAATGATAGACCTCCCTTGGGACCACAACACTTATTTGCGGCCTCAACGCAGCACATAGACACTGGAGGTTGGCCAATATGGTAAGGTCAGAGACAATGCCCCATCCCTCACACCTTGAGACATAAAAATCCCATTTTGGGATGAAATATATTAGTTGTGTACAGCAAACAATATAAAACTGATTGTGAAATTTACTCTTGTACAAATTTTAATTTTTGGTCTGAGTTCAAATATTTGAGCTTGAGGCACTTGATAATATTGTGGCCAGATTGCCTGCAGATCACATTTCTAATTCTGCACTGTTTCGTTTTCAGCCAAAAGTGATCAGCAAGCTAAAGCATGAGAATCAGCGAGTGATTCATTCTCTGAGTTACCACCCAACAGAGATATCACTGTTGACTGCAGCAGGGGACAAGATGTATGTTTGGAAATCGAAGTCTGCAGCAGATGAAGATACCTGACTTCAGGGCAATAAATAAGTTTGGCAGAATGATGCATTGACCCACTGTGTGATGTAAACTTAACTACATCAGATAAGCAAAAGCTACTAATTGTCTGTTACAAGAAGAGTGAATCAGTTGAACTGAATTCATACCAGAAACTGATGGACAAATGGAGACAACCTACGTATGAATTTTTAAAAGATCACGGAGGATAACAATTCTGAAGAGGCCTAGTAACATTGGATACCATATATACTCACTTATGAAACAAGTACAAACTGCACAGACCCAGATCTGCTATCGCATAATGCACCAGCAGATCTGGGTCTGTGCAGTTTGTTAGGAGTAATCAGTAGAACAAACAACATAGACCCTGATCTGCAAGCATATTGTTCTATGGAAAATCTAGATTTTTGTTGTTTTGCAGTTTGGTTCAACTTATAGGCATATAACGATACTTGTGAATGTGTTTATGAGATTGCTTGTGCTTTGACATAACTGTGTGCTGCAAGAAGACAAGTAAAAAGTAGATGATATTGGGGCCACCTTGTGGGAACAATGTGCAAGCAATTCTGTATTGGATTCAGATGCTTACAGAATTTGTAGTTCAATGAAAAGTCAAAGTTGGCTTCTTCTAGCACAGAACATGAAGCTATACACAGCACACACAAATTGCAAAAAAAAAAAGTAGATTTTATTATCAAGATATTAGGAATTTTTAAAGAGAAAGAGAGACCAGCTAACAGGAGAAATATAACCTCAAAATGAAAACATTCATAATTGCCACAAAAACATTTCTGAGCCTAAGATTCTTAGTGGAAAAAAAAAGTGTTCCCATTGGAATCAGACCAATCATTCACTGAGCATCATGCAAGTCTCAGAGTTAAGAACAGTGGATACCACACATAATGCTTGGAGATCTGATCATTGATTGTAATGTCAGCATGGAATTTTTTAAATAATTTTTAAAGACTTTTATCAGAACTTTCAGTTTTATTCATTATATCTTGGCAAGTACAAGATTTAATTTTGTTCTAGCAGGTTAAATTTTCTTATGCTGGACTGATTAAAAAATGATTAATAAGTTAATAAGATATCTCGATTACTAACCCACCTAGCGACATACATCTGAAGAAAAATGCCAGAAAGCAAATAATTTTGATTGTTCCATATGTTTACACCTACTTCAGTCAGGAAATGTGTTGCTTTGTGGGTTACCTTAGTGCAGCAAATAGTTCTGTTTTCTCAAACATTATTATTGATGATTATAGAAAATTAATTAGTTGTCTGATTCATATAGAGAATGTACATGTCATCTCTTACATCCTGGATAAAACAGATACAGCTGTTATAAACTCATTAAAGCTGTCTTTAATGATATATTTATAAACAAATGTCATATAATAAGATGCTTTGTTGCAAGTTGATGAAAATATGATTTTTAATTTGGAAAATCTGGTCATGAAGTACCTGGAAACAACATACATGAAATTGTTGTAATATTCATATTGGAAGCTTTATTATTGATAGAACTTTGCTCAGTTTCATAAATGTAAGTAAAATGTGAATTTTACACATCTTTTTACCTTTTGTCTTGCATATCTTTGGAAACAAATTTTAATAAAATGATTGAAAATAGTGCATTTTAGGCCAAAATTTCTACGGAAGAAAATAGCTTTTTTTAATAAAAAACTGTTGGATATACCCAGAAGTTACAACAGAATAAAACAAGGTTTATCAATAGCCTATGTTCTGAAATGGTTGTACAATCTATTAGTAGTTTAAATAGAAGCTGTCCCCATCTTTCCCATGTTATTATGCGTGCATCAGTTTTCAGGATATCCTCAGTGTTGCTACAAATTGGAGAACTATTGCTTATTTTAGAAATAACAACAGATTATTATAATATTCTTTATTTAATAGGAAAAGCTGCAAAGTTTTGTGAATAGTGTGGTTTTTGACACCATGAAATACAGGAGTAGTGGGCTTGAAAACTGACTTAACTCATCCTGATGGCTCATTACACAATCATATCTATGACACTAATGGAAGCCAGGTATAGACCGCAGTGTATGGGCACTGAATTTTTTGGATAGAAAAGTATGTTGATATCATTGTTATGACACTAATGTTGGCCATTTAAAGACTGCAGTATGTGGGGCACTGAATTTTGTTGATACAAAAGTATGTCAGTATCATTGTTATGGCACTAATGTTAGCCACTTAAAGACTGCATTGTGTGGGGCACTGAATTTTGTTGATACAAAAGTATGTTGATATCATTGTTATGACACGAATGTTAGCCACTTAAAGACTGCATTGTGTGGGGCACTGAATTTTGTTGATAGAAAAGTATGTTGATGATATCATTGTTATGACACTAATGTTAGCCACTTTAGGACTGCACTGTGTGGGGCACTGAATTTTGTTGATACAAAAGTATGTCATTATCTTTGTTATGACACTAATGTTAGCCACTTAAAAACTGCAGTGTGTCAGGGCACTGAATTTTGTTGGTAGAAAAGTATGTCGATATCATTGTTAGGATACTAATGTTAGCAACTTAAAGACTGCAGTGTGTGGGGCACTGAATTTTGTTGATAGAAATATATGTTGATATCATTGTTATGACACTAATGTTAGCCACTTAAAGACTGCAATATGTGGGGCACTGAATTTTGTTGATCGAAAAGTATGTCAGTATCATTTTTATGACACTATTTTTATGACACTAATGTCAGCCATTTAAAGACTGCAGCGTGTCCGGAACTGAATTTTGTTGTTTGAAAATTATGTTGATGTCATGACATAGTTGCCAAAATCCTAACCACCATTTCCAGGATTGTGTGCTGTTGACTGATCAGTGTAAATACCACAGATTAACTCCCTTTATGTATGTCCTTTGCTTACTAGTGCCATGAACTAACCAGAGCAAGACATAAAAAAAAGTATCTGCCTTTGTACTTAGACCAGTCAAGAAGTATATATGTTTCTTGGTCGGACATCTAATGCAGAAACAAGCTGTTTTCACAAACATTTACATTGATGTCTACAGAAAATGAATTAGTGGTGTGATCCCTTATAAAGTGCATACTATCTAATTGACCCAAATATAACTGGAGAAAAAAAAAATCAATGAAGAGTGGGAAGTAAAGAAATGAATAAACAGATACTTCTAGTCCACTTTTACAATACAAATAAATTATTAATAAAGTATATTTTTGATGACTTTCTCTTTATACTCCTTTTTTATTCTTTTATCCCTACTTCAGTATTAACCTTACCCTCCTCTCTCTCTCTCTCACACACACACATCACTCTTTTTTTCTCTTTATATTATAACCCCTGTAGATGAAGAAAACAAGTGGGCAAAAACACTGAACTTACATGCTATAATTTATTATTTGAAATGAATTACACCTATAGTTGTTTATGTAAGGGGCACAATCATGGTATCATTGTCCAACATTTTTAAATAGTTATCTACCCTGAAGTCATAATCGGACCATTGACTGGTTTGACTGCATCAACATCAGACCATGTGTTCTATTTTTCTTCTTCAAAACGTTTTTAATAGAATTTCACATCATGCAAGCAGAAAATGTATTTTTCCGTGAGATATTTGACTACTGCATATCATGAGATGATTACCCATGTTGAGTTTTGTAACTCAACAGCTATTTGTGTTTATGATGAAGACTCTGCACTGTATCTTTAGTGATCTCTCTATAATTTACTTTGTCTCAATGACAATGAGCTATGAAACCATCTAAAACATCAAAAACAACAGTAGTACTAAGATGTAAAATGTTGATGTTTATTATTATTATTATTAATATTAATATTATGTTATTATTGTTGTTTTTGCTGATGTTGTCTGGGACTGAACCTCTTGAAAAACATTTTGAGAAAGAGAAATGAAGTTGAATTTTTGAAATTTTACCAAATTTTCTTTTTTTTCAACAGTAACTTTTTGTAACTATATTTATAATGATTATACACTAATTAAACTTCTTACACTCCACACAGATTGGAAAATGCATCTCATTGTTTTTGCATTGTAAAATTATGTGTATTTGTTTTCTTTTTACAGACCATAAATCAAAAATCACATTTCACATAGGTAGAGATATGGCATCTTTTCACCAAAGATATTTCAATTTCTGTAAATGATTAATTGAAAAAATGTATAAAAATAAAACAGTAGGAGAATTTTGTGCTTCTTTATGTACTGTATAGACTTGCTTATAAGTTGGAGCCAATTGCAGGCCAATGCTTAACACATGAACTGAGTTTGGAAATATATCACAATGTTTGGGTGGTCTGGCTTTGCCTGTGTAGAAAAGTACATGAATTTCCTGATGACATGTTGAATACCAAATGTATAACACAATCATGTTTTCTTAATGTGCGTGATGCCTCATTAAAACTTGTACTGCAAATTCAACGTGATTTCAAGCACAAGTTGTGATTACTGGAAATTGTTTTCAATGTGGAAGAAAGAAGTGGGACCTGGTGAACACACCCAAAAGGTTGGCTGTAATATCACTGCTGCATTAGTGAAACTACCTGGGATCCTGTGGAGCAAACTTGTGAAAAACATACCTCTGGATACAATTATTGTAGGCCAAGAACACAGCAAGATGAATAACTTGATTCAAACAATCAACTGAAGCCTGGAGAATAACCTATAAATTGCTGTTGACTGTTACCAACATACAAAGCTAGACTACCTACTAGACTTAAGCAAAATGATGATATAGCAACATCTGTACAAGACATTGTGGAAATGTTCAACAGTTTCTATATAAGCATCTCCAGTAACAGTATTCAGAACCAGACTAACATCCCAATTGAACTTGATGCTCTTCGATTATTTATAAGAGCTAAAATTCCTGATGATAATTATTGTTCAATAGCTTATGTTAGTGAAGCTGATGTTTTTGATATGCTAATTAAGGTAAATATTAACGAATCCTCTGGACTGAATGGTATTGGTCCACGAATTCTTAAAATTTCTGCATCAGTAATAACAAAGCCATTAATGTGTATCATATTCTTTAGTATAATTAGTGGCAATTTTCCAGAAACACTGAAATGTGCAAAGGTTACGCCTATCTTTAAGAAAGGAGGATCCAGGGAATTACAGACCAATATTAATTCTACCTATATTATCAAAATTATTTGAAAAGCATGTAGCCATTCAGGTCTATACAAATTTTTAAACATACCGGTACTCTCTATTTCATAAAGTGCAATCAGGATTTAGAAGTACCACTCGTGCCAAACAGAACTTACCAAATTAATTGATCCTTGGCTGAAGGAAATGGATAATGGACGTATAACTCGGATTGTTTCCCTTGACTTCAAGAAAGCCTTTGATCTTGTTGATCATGAAATTCTGCTGCAAAAGTTGAACTGTTACAGGTTCGACAATCCTTCTTTAAACTGGTTTAGATCATACCTAAACCAAAGGTTTAAAGTAAGCATTGGCAATATTAGCTCTCAAACTCGCACTATTCATTCAGGGGTCCCTCAAGGCTCAGTTTTAGGCCCTCTCCTCTTCCTTATCTATATCAATGATCTACCATTAAATAATGAATCCACAAATACAGATCTGTTTGCAGATGATGCAATCTTGAATACGTCTAGTTCTGATACTGAAGTTATCCAAAATGAGGTTAAACTCGGACCTTATTAGAGTCTAAAACTGGGCAAAACAAAATAGGATGGTAATTAATGAAGGTAAAACAAAATGTTTGATTTTGGGGACATAACAAAAGCTACACAAGTCAGGGAACCCAGAACTATCTCTTGCAATAAATAATCATCCATTAGAAAATGTCAAAAATGAAATGCTTGTAGGTGTGTCCATAGATAATAATTTATTCAGGAATGACCATAATGATAAACTTTGTAAAACACTGTCATCCAAAATTGCCCTACTCAGCAGAATAAAGAAATATTTACCTATGGAAACTTGAAATCTATACTACAAGTCATATATTCTTCCAACAATGGATTATTGTTCAAATGTATGGGAAAACTGTGCTAATTCTGAGCTTGACAGGATTTATAAACTTCAGAAACGAGCTGCATATGTAATTTTAGATGCATCTATTGATCATCCCTCAAAAGCATTATTTACAGAACTCAAATGGTTCACATTTGTATGACAGGATAGATTTTCACAAGGCAGTTCTTTTATATAAATGTCTACATGGAACTGCACCAGAGTATCTTCAAGACTTATTCAGGCTGAAAATATTAGAGTATTTAAGAAGAGATATCATGAGTATGTATGTGCTTCTAATAGATAATGGAATTTAGTATTTTAATGATAAACATGTTAAAGTGCATTGCTATACTCTCCTTAAGAGGGCCTCAAGGGAGAATAGTCCTTAACTAACGAGTCACCCTCTATAAATAAAGCATTATTATTATTAGTATTAGTATTATTCAAATGCACACCAATGTGCTGATATATATTGCATACATGACTTGAAAGTGATCAATCCTACACTTTGAGCAAGAATTGCCAAATGGACAATCAAAAGAGGTATAAAGGCTAAAATTCCCATTATAGTTTAAACCAAAATATAACAAATTAGTGTCATAACAAATATACCTACTCATGCCAAGAAAGATTTCCTGTTGTTGGTTTTGATGTGAGGACATCCAACAAAGTTCATCAGGCAGATCTTTTGTTTCTCCCACATGATTATGTACAGGGAACATCAATTCACGTATGTGTTAGCCTTTGTGGAGGTTAGAAGGATAACCAAGTAACTATTGTCCAAAAATTCAGCGAGTGCCAGACATGCTTATACATGTTCACTACTAACAACACAGCTGTTGCAAGTGGACCAGGTCAAGAATGTTGTGCAGCATTGCAGTGTTTACAAAATAGGAGGTGCTTTTTTTTAACCAGGGCTTGTTGGCATACATGATAATCAAGCTATCATGGAATGATTTAACCATACACTTGAAGAACAATTATTTGGACATCAGTACATGCAAGAACTGTTAATCAATCATATGGAATGATCTGGGCAAGTGGGTAACATGGATTTGCTTATAATCTTTATCAGCATTAAACAGTAAAATTACATGTGATTGGAATACAACTCACTGAAGCAGCTTGGCAGATAACTCACCATTACCCACAAATCAGTTTACAACCACACAAGTTAGCCCCACTTGGAAACAGTTTTGTCTGGTGTTTGATTGCACTGAGGTAGTTTCAAGGTGGACAGTGTTGTACTACTGACCCTTTATGATCCATTAATGCACTTACAATCTCACACCAGACTGATTTTCCAGAAGAACCAACACTTTACCATTTAGCATATTCTGGTTATCAAGCAGGAGACCAGACTATTCTGCAGTCCAACCATGGGAGGCAGAGCATTTGTGCCTGAGGAATTGCAAGTCATTCCTGAAAGATGGAACTACCACCAAGGTCTATTATAAAATTGTATGTTGATTCATTAGCAGGTGGTGCTTGTATGCATAAATAGTAATCCTGCCAGTGAATATCCATTAATTGGTATTAAGCGGGGATCAGCTTATGACACACACCCATCCAGAGTTTTTTTGATCATGTAAGATTAGCTGTGAGTTCTAATTCATGTTTCTCATGCAAACATTTGACATATATGGTGTGTTTGAGATCTTTGCAACAACAACCAGTGAACTCCTCTTGCTTTGTTAATGTTTTGGGATCTGCCAACCCCAATCAAATACATTTTGGGATGCAGTCTCATGTATTCCTCAATAGGCTTACCTGGGCATTCATCTTTGGATTTTGCTGTGATTTTCCACTTGGTGTTGCTAAACAATGGATGATGTTTCAGATATTCACTGGTGTCAAATTCATTTACCAAAATAGTTTGCCATATCCACATACATGTCATTGGTGGTCATATGCATCAGCATCGAGTCCATATCCATTTAAAGCATCTCGATGTTCTCACAGCACCATGGTTTGATCTTGTTGTGGTAAAACTGTTACATAAGTAGTTTAGACAGCTGCAACGTGGCATTGCCAACATAGATGGGTTTTGCCAACCTCAGCCTGGCTTTCTTGCTGTGTACAGTAACAAGCCCACCATCAAAGATTTTGCGTGGTTCAGATGCCAGGTTCACAATCAGGCTGTCAAGTTTGTCTTGCTCACTGCCCTGAACAAGATCAATATGGATTCATTTTCACATATTGTCCATAATTTTCCCAAACACAGCATTGTTCACCAGTTTGAGGAAGTCTTTTTCAAACCTGTTCATGAACCGTAATGTGTAGATCTGTATTCATTTGTATTGCAGCACCTGGTGGACTTGAAACACGTGCATTCCAAACCACACACACACACACACACACACACACATATATATGAATATTTTGTACAACCATTCACTGTAAAATACTTTATATCTGTGATCATAATTTCCAAACTCTATGCAGTGAGTACTAAACAATGTTTTTTACAAGGCTGTATCAACTGAGGATTACCATCAAATAGATTCTTACACTTGAATATAATTTTCTTAAATTCTGTATTTGGCCAGATCACTTAACTGGTCAGTATTGACCACCACTTGTATAATGACTTCCAATGACGTAAAATGTCTTGCATGCTTGCATATTGATTCCATAGTGTCTGTTTCACTGCATTTAAATTTCTTTCAGCAAAACTCCTGACATTGCGTCTGCATCTTAAACGTTTCAGTTTTAGACATTTTTCATGTTCACATAAAAGTGCTGTTGATATTTCCATATGGTATAATGTTGAAGGTACCTCTCTAATTAATTTATACTTGGTAATCTTTACTACTGCTACAATATTCACTAATTTTTTTTAATGTCATTACTGGCATGTTCATTACTTGTTTCATTATCAGAAATGGGTGGTCTAGCCAACATCAGCGATTTAAACTATACCTGCACAATATCCTACAATGACTTTACTGTTTTTTTTTTTTTTAATAAGCTTGCCCAAGTCTACATTATTGTTCTTCCAGTACAATCATTAAGTTTATTAATTTTAGAATAAGCTCCGGATACGTATTTGAAAAATCATACAAAATCTTTTGAACCTCGTTAACAGATCAGTGTGATGCGTTTAAGAAAATTAGCGATTTCGTCATTTCTGTAATGTTAAAAACACTCTTTGTTTGGGCTGTGTGACTCCCCAAAAAGATATGCTCATAAATACTTTCAAAATATTATACATACCAATATGTGAAATTCTCGCCATTTTTATATATATAAATAAATATTTTCACACAAATAAAGCATTCTCCGTTAAATATAATATAGCATAGTCATGATCAGTAATAATATATTATACTAGCTTTTTATTCTCACACAGAGAAAACAATCTCCTTGTGATATAGCTGCGATCAGTAATCACGGTTATCAGTAGCTAAAGAGTGTATTGGCCTGACTTTGGCACCTATTATAGTGACTTCGCTTTTGGAACCCCACGGGGGTGGGGGAGCTTGCTACGGGTTCGCGTAAATCATGCACTCGCGTGTCATTCGAGGTTAAGTCAATGGAATGCTTTGACCTATGTCCGTAAAAGAAACAAAGGCCAAAAGCCCAATAATGATGGTACCCATTTTTTAAAACTGCTTTCCCACCTGCACAGATCCCTTAAAACAAAAAAAAGAACCGGCGTAAACATATAAATCAGAGAGTAACATATATACTCTTTCTTTGTGCAAAAGTATACATTTTCTTCATTGTTTAATGACGAAAGATTTGCACTTTAACTTTTCATTAAAGTATTATGTTTTCACAAAGATAATGTATTTTACTGGAAGAAGATTTGTCATTTTCATTAAAACTTTGCTATGTACTTTATTCGACGGGTAATTAAAAACAAGTTTCACAAGATTTAGCAATTTACCTTAACCCACCCCCACAGATTCTGTGGATATTTAACTAAACCCTACCAACATCATATATTACCATATCTGTCTTCACCTGCCTTATCCAAGTCGATGTTCTTGGTGGCTTGCCCACATGTCCGTGTGTAGAACAAAAGGGCTCTCAATAAAATAAACATCAGTATGGAACCGGCCATTTAGTGGAGGAGTGAGGGAGGGGCTTGCAGATTTTTCTTTTCAAAAAGTTCCAGCCCCTAAATTACTTGACAAAGAAATTCTCTAATGCGTTTCATGTCTTCTTGTCCATCGTTTTTGTTATCTTGTGATATAAAAAAAATAATACCTGGTCGAAAGAAAATCAGTCTACTCCCCTTCCTTAAAATGAAATGGTCGGTACCTAACTATATTCTAGCCATCCGCTGTATCGGCCTTGATTATGGGTATGTCTGATATGCTGCTGCATATTAGGCAAAGCTGCTCCGTTTTATCTTACCTAATTATTAGCTGTCATAGGTACCAGCACAGATAAGTACGGGTGGGGTCACCCCCTCCCTCCGATTTCACTTCTAAGCACGTTTTGTCCTGCATTCGTAAAACGTAATAGTTAACCACTTCATGTATGCCCCACCCCGAACTAATTTTGTTAGCTTGGTAACCATTTTTTTTTAAACCCTTACCTTGTAAGCCCGTGGGTTCCTGTCAAAGTGTTGGGAGCTTAAACGATACAAATATCCATCAGGAGATTGCTAAAAACAGTGCTATTCGCTTTTATTATAAGATCTTCGTGAAAGAATTTCTTTATTCATGAAAAGGTACCATCTTTGTGAACCTTTATTTGGTTACGTAGAAAGTAGATAGCAACAATTTTAGCTTACGACGTGCCAACATAAAAAATCTCCCAAAAGGAAAATCTTGACCAAAAAATTTTTTTAATAATTTTTTTTTCACGAAGAAAGTTATTCTTCTATTGGACTTTTTATTTTTCATGAAAGGGATTTGTCATATCACGTTTTTCCATTTTTAATATCTGTTAATTTTTAGCTCTGCGAGTCATCGACCAGAAGAACCTATCGGATGGCCTATTGTCTATCATCCATCTGTCAGCCGTCCGTTGGCACAAATGTGCTCTTGCTACTCCTCCAAAACTAAATGAAGGATTGTCATGACACACATTCATCCCAACGTCTAGTTGTCCTAAACGAAAATTGTGCTACTTGAACATGCAATATGAAAATCTTATCACTACACCGCCTGAATTGACTTTAATATCGGCTTGCGGCTTGGACCAAACGACTTGTGATGTTTGTTTGGTCCAAAATAAACATAATGCTGATCTGACACACACTATGGCAGTCATCGTTTAACTCTCATCACCGTTACTTCTTCTGTTGCTATCTCTCTTGCTCTAAAATCTAAAAGTGTAGTTGAATCCTTAACTGAGACATGGCTTGATGACTCTTGTCATTGATAAAATAAAGAATTCTTCTTGAATTATATCTGATTTCAGCTGTAAATTCTGATTAAAACGGATTTCCACGGACTAACCTAAAACAGTAATTAATTATTTATCAAATCCCTATTTACAAAATATTTTCATTTGACCTAGCTCGTAATAAAATTTGAATAGTTCCAATGGAATAACTTAGTCTAACTGTTAACAAGACAGGCCAGTTCTAAATCAAAATACGAAGTTAATATTGTACGTATTTGAGTATAGCGACTGCCAATAACCCCTTTGATACTGCGTATCACTGTAATACCTTCAGCACTAATGTAGCATCTACTTTCTCGGAGAAATTATCACAACAACAGTCAACAATTTTTAACGAATTTTAAGAAATGTTTATAATAACACACTCCAACTTCAACCGGTAAGTGAGGATTTTTTTTTTTTTACAAAGAACTAAGTAACCTTAATCCTTGTAAAGGTACATGCCATGACAATATACCAGCAATATTTATAAAAGATTGTGCCATTATTTTCACGATTCCAATTACTTCCATTGTTACTTTGTCTATATCAAGCAGTACTTAACTTGATGAACTGAAATTAGCTAGAGTTAGATATCTGTACAAAAAGGGTAGTAGGGCTGATGCAGACAATGATAGGCCTGTTAGTATACTCTGTATTCTGTCCATTGTTCTGTGAAGTGCAGACTACATTCAACTTTAACACTTTCTAAACAAGAATAACTTCAGGAAGTACAGTCGAGTTTTAGGGGAATATACATATCTTATACCTACTTGATACGTCTTTTCGATCATAATAAAGTACAAATGTCAAAAGGTTTCTACATTGGAATTATCATGATTGAATAACAAAAATCCTTTGAAACAGTGAAGCATGAAATAAGTATTAAAATATCTTCTTTGGGTTAGGAGGTACAACCGTTGATAGGTTTGAATCATACTTATACAAAAATAGACAAAGTGTCAGTATAAAAAATAAAGAATCCATACCTTCAGTAATATCATGTGGTGCATCTCAGGGTAGTATTTTATGACCTGTTCTTTTAGGGTTTTCACATTATGTGAATGATATGGTAACTAACATGGGCTCTGATTGTAATCTTTCATTATATGCATATGACAGTCATGTCATATTTTCACATCAGCATCTTGCATAAATTTCACAAATGTTTGGGTAAGAAGTCGAATCCTGCAATATTTTTACTCACTGACAACAGACCGTCATTACATTATTCTGGGCAAGACAGATTGCAGCCTATTTGTCCCGAAACGAAGAATTTTTTAAAACAAAATCAGAGAATTTAACATTACCTGTAATGTCTACATTATCAGCTTTGATAAGTGGGTCAGATAGTTAGGTCTCCATATAGATAACTTGCTTTTGGGTGAATGAATAGTCAGTAATATAATTAAAAAAGTAAATGCTAGGTTAACGTTTATCTTTCGAGACAGCCAACGCGTGTTACTGATAACTTGAAAATCATCATGCCCTGCTCTAATACAAGGTCATGTCGACTACTTTTGTTCTTCACAGCATGTCAGAGCTGGTAAACAAACTCCATGTAGCTTAGGGGGGAAAATGCACGATTTATAAGTAATATTGTACCCAGATCACAGCATCTGACACATTATACTTAAAAGTGTGTGAATACTTAAAATGCAGCATAGACTCTGTGTGTGTGTGATTTGGATTTTTAACGTAGCTTTTAATAATTGTTCAGTCATATCGCTAAGATGTCTGATGTGTTACAGTTTATAGTGATGTCCAGCACTGGGGCATCATGCCACAGACATGTAGCATGATGTCCCCACCCAGTCACATTATCCTGACACCATGCCGATCAGTCCTAACAGTAACCTGTTAATGCTGAGCGCCAAGTGAAGCAGCTGTTGGTACCATTTTTGTAAGTCTTTGGTATGACTCGGCCGGGGTTCGAACCCACGACCTCCCGTATCAGAGGCGGACGCTAAACCACTAGGCCACCGGCAACAGTTATGACCAAATCATGCTTACAACCATTTTTTATGAGAAAAATCCATCTTATATGAGCAAGAGTAAATTTAGTTATCATCACCTTGTCGCCACTAGGACCAGAAAATTTTAATGTGTTGCACCACATGTTAGTGGCATAGTTTCGACGACTTTCTTTTATAACGTCATGGATGATTTGAACCTAGTATTCAATTGTCAATTGTATCATACATATTTAAAATATAGAAAACTTCAAACCAGCTATTAAGACAAACCTTGTAAAACAAAGCAAATCAAGGGAGCAGGGTTCAATGATATTTCACTGGAATTATTTTTTAACTTTTTAAATCTGGAATCAGCTTTTAAATTTGTAACACTTACTTTTAATCTCTTAGCTTAGTCAATTATATAATTTTAATTACAAAATATTATATATATATATATATATATATATATATATATATATATATATATATATATATATATATATATATATATATATATATATATATAATTTTTATTATGTCAACATTGTGTTTTCACTTCAAGACGTGGTGCCTTGTTAGTCATTGATGAATAGGATGCAGATTTGACATCCAATATGGCCACCATAGTTGCAGTCATTAAAATTTTACTATAGCTACTCTTCCTGGACGGATGGTCATATCAACATTTGTCTCTCACCAAAAGATATATAGTTGCTCACAGATGAAAATGGTGCCGATACTACATCCAATATGGCCGTAAATCTCATTAAAATCAGATCTCCACTGTCCTATGTGAAGATCTGAGAGCGACCGCTTAGTAGTCATGCTCTAGTGATCTATGCTATTACCATAATTGTCTTATGTTTATGCTTTTTGGAGACTTAGTATGGCTGAAGAGCATCAATATGTGCCGAACGATTTGATTCTCTTTCAGATTTCTGAAAGCCGCATTTCTACCGGCTAATTAAAAAGTCACCAGAATATGACCCCTAATCGGTCGCTGTCAGATCTTCACGTGGGACAGTGGAGATCTGATTTTAATCAGATTGATATGACTGCCACAATGTGTGTGTGTGTAAAACAAACGTGACTGATTATGCCCTGGTTCCTATGGTTCTCATCATCAAATCGGACTTTTTTTTTCATTCGAGGCTTCAAAACTAATGAACTAATAGTCGCCAGCTTGAGGCGAAAGTTTTCGTAGCTTTAAATCAATTGAATAAACCATATTGTCCGCTGTTAACAGCTTGTGAATGGTAGCTTGAAGCAGACTCATCACTAAACACCAGTTTGTTTTATTTAAAAACACTCATCGAGAAAAAGTGGAATCATCTGTTGCTACTGGTGTTTATTGGATACCCTCTGTGTTTGGAGAAGCCATACAAGTGTTTGGAGAGGCCCCGGCAAGACGGACAGAGACGTATTTGATTGACTGTAGATGACCCCCAACACAGATGGTCACTATATTATGATTACCACATGGGGCTTGATACACGGAACTCAATGTTTTGTGGTTACTTTGCTGTGCGACCCCACAAGAAAACGTTTGCACAGGGAAAAATGACTGACCAGCATTTCATTGTCTAGAGCAACTTTTCACTGTTCGACATGCAAAACTGCACGGCCGATGATCAATGCTGTGCTAATTTGCGAGAACACGTACGAACTGATTTCGTTATTTTGTTCCCTAATTTTTCCGTTATAATTGTTGATACGCTGCGAATGTAGTTTACTACCAGATAAGTGTTGTTTGGATAAAGAAATGTTCTGGTCAAGAATCACTTCAATGCCGTGGAGATGCAATCAGGTTAACGTTTCGAAAATATTTAACTAATTAGATCACTATTGTCATTTGGTCTTTTTCTTTGAATGTGTGGTTGTTTATAATTGTTGAGGTAGTTTCTACAAGAAAATAAAGGTTTAGATATCACTGAATTAGTTTTGTTTTGAGGTGGGTTTATTTTGGGGGGGGGGGCGGGTTTCTAAGGATTTAGTGTTTTTTAATTTTGCCACTGTCAGTTTCTTCGCTTAATTGTTAACTTCGTCATTTAAATTGTTGCTTATTTTTTCTTGGCCAGCATACCAGATAGGTTTTAAAGCTACGCATTGTTTTTTTTTTTTCCTCTTGACTCCAAAAACGATGCTGTGGCCGAATGATCTAAAGCGCTCACCATTCCGGATCACTGCCATCTCACCTCTGTCTGTGTAGGTTCGAGTCT
The DNA here is from genome assembly GCA_028554795.2 of Sinohyriopsis cumingii. Lineage (NCBI taxonomy): Eukaryota > Metazoa > Mollusca > Bivalvia > Unionida > Unionidae > Sinohyriopsis > Sinohyriopsis cumingii. The sequence continues at coordinate 121,561,033 of CM068824.1, read as the reverse complement.
CAGGCTCGACTAACGTGGGTACGTGAGAAAGCCTGCCAGTAGCTTCTCGTGGGTCTGTGGTTCTTCCCGAGGTTTTCCAAGGTTCTTCCTCCACTAGTTATGCTAGCCGCCACGTATAGCCTATATTGTGCTGAAAAATGGCGTTCAACCCTACTACAACTAAAGACTCCAAAATCTCTAATCATGACTGGTCCGCTTTAGGACACGCGATACTAATGGTATGGAAAAATGGGAACCAGCCTGGAAATTGGATAACAAAACTGAGTACATATGGGTTAGGCTGATCAGGATTGGTTAATAATGTAGGTTATGTTGAATGGAAAAAGAATATTTTGAGAGATTATCCGAGTTGTAAGTGATTTTTTTTTTAGAGACATTGTTTTATTGATGGAATTTTAGTCCTTTAACAGTCTTGAGTTTGGAACACTCATTACTAAAATTAGCACCTGACTCCTTGGTGCGGAATTGAAAGCACATGTTTCAAACATGAATGTCCAGAAAATACTGCGGCTCATATCTTTCCCTCTACACAGAAGCTGACATTCAGGTTTCATCTATGCTGATAAATATAGGTTTGATCATGAGCACCAAAAGATTTTAAGTTATAGAATTTTGAATAGCATGGTGTTGGGAACTGAATTATTACCACGAGTCATTTAGCACTCCAACAGTGAGCGATTGCTTTTGTCGATGTGTACAGAAATTAAGATGCAGCTGTATGAATCGTGAGAAAAATTAATAGGTGGTACATTTATTGTGAAGTTGCGAATATGGCAAACTACTAGATTATATAAAGTATATTGACGCTAAAATATAATTTTGTAGTCATTTCATACAGCAGTATTTTAGCTGTAAACATTGATACTAAGACAAAAGAATATAACGCAAACGTTATTGAATTGCAAAAGCAGTTTATAGCGATAGTCGCGAGTATGCAAATATGTTTCAATACAGAGGCTAAGTAATATAATTTGACTGAATATTGCATATCAATTTGTATGCAGTGTCGGTCATACCAAAATCTTAAAGTTGCATTTTGTATTTTAATGCTAAACAATTTACAAATTAAATTGAATGTGTTTTTACTTTTAGTTTGAAAAGCTGGTTTGGAGAAATTCTTCATATTGATGTCGTTGACGTTCAAATGCCCAAAAGATTGATACAAGTGCAATTCTATCTCAACATTAAATAACAAAATTTGAACATTTTTTTTTTAAAATATGGAATGTGATCATATCTTCTTGCATTTATTCTGAGATTAGATACCTGACTTATATTATACACAGAAGTTAAAATACAATCTCCTTTCACGAATATCTAGATATAGTTCTTAACCAAAGCGTTGCTTCTTTAATTTATAAACTTTTAATTCGTCTAATTCAGTTATTTTATGGCTTCCTGTTTTATTAGGCAGTATTGGTAGTAAATTCGTGCCTCTATAATTATTTGGGATGTCTTAGTCACCTTTTATTACTTAAATGGGAATGAATATTACTGAACACCAACCTTTAGGGAAATAGCGAGCTTCAAGTACAGCATAAATCAAACGAGTCCAGGGACCAATAAAGTATGATTTGGTAGCTTTAAAATATTTAGACTCCATACCATTGTTAAGGTCGTCCACTTGTTATATGGAGGCTTTCTTTGGTTATAGTTATCTTGGAGATGATCGACCACGGTGTTATAGTTAATAACATTAAATATGAAATTAGTGGATGAAATAAGAAAGATGTGAGCAGAGATATAGAACAACACGAACCCCCTTATGTAAGATATAACAATTTAATCAATTACATAAACAAATGAAATTGAATATTTGAATGATACACTTTCTCTTAGCAATAGAAATGCAAAATTTATAAGAGTTGCAATTAGCCGTTCTGTTACACCGATAAAACAGTTTTCATCACAGAATCCAGTTAACGATCGAACTCATTTTGCTCAGCATGCCTGCACAACTTATTTGGTTACGGTCCTCTCAAAATAAACGTTGGTGGGAGATAAAAGTCGCCGTATTCCTTTTCCTCTTCTCTCTATCTCTCCAACATCTTCTGGCTCATCAACCGCAACCTGATTGTCTTTTCTCCTTTCAACTACGTGGTGCAATTATGGAGCTACATTTTCCCCCTTTAAATAAATAACAAAGAAACCTAAATATTTGTCAGACTTTTTAATTCCTGGATCGAACAATAATCCCCCACCCTTGCTGCGTCAGATATCGTCTTATCATAATTCAACCTACTAATGTTAATATGGGTCAGTTCGCCGATGCACAATCCTATTAACATGACATTAATGTCTCCCCTAGGCGATAACAGCATTCCTAAATGGAACCATAACATAGCTAGACATCTTAGTAAATAGTACTGCGCTCCTGTTGGCTATATATCACTAACTGGACTATCTCGGTCGCCATGCGCCAATTTCTAGCAACTAGCAATTCCTTAACATAACATTTCCAGATATAGCATAATCAATTCCTGGCATATGTTTACATATTATTTAAGACAGCTAAATTCACAAATTCACACAATTCATATCAGAGATAATGCATGAAATCCTTAAAACACATGAGCCATACAACATTCGAGACAAATGCATGCAAGCTATTAACTTGCGAACTCATGGAAAACGGGTGTATGAATTCAAAACTAATACATTCATCAAATAATTTACAGACTTATATTAATGAACATATTGTAGGTGACTGAGATAGACTTTGTGCCGCGCTTCCTTTTCTATAAAGTTTTTCCCCGAGTTTGATTTTCAAACAATAGTTGTTCTCGCTTCATCGTCCTGAATGTGATTGCAAAGCAAGTAATTTTAAGTTGAGCTTTTTTAAGTGTTACACAATTATGTGAAAATGTTTCTAATATTTTATTATAAACATCAGGAAAATGACGAAATCATGGGTAATGGTGTGAATTTTGTAGACGTCATCGTAACATATAACTGAGTAAACGTTGCAGCAGTCAGCGTGACACAGTCATTTTAAGTTGTTTTATGGCGATTATGGACCGTGACAAAATACATGGCAGCTGGCAAGGACAGAGCTTTAATATGTCTTTCGTGGATATGATTGATTTTTTAATGATGTTCCGTTTAATAACTGTCAAGAAATTGGTCAAAAGGAGTTTAAATTGATTCCAGTTATAAAGAAAATGCCAATGCTGAAACGTTGAAGACACAGCGTTTGTACATGCTTAAATATTTGTCATAAGTTGAATCTTTGCAGAGATCGATTAAGGGAAGCGCGAAATATGTAGAATTTTTCGAACCTCGATAGGTGTGTGTTAATTGAGGCGGTTAAACAAACCAAAAATCCTGATTGGCTAAGTAACAGTTAGTGTGTGTTTCCACGCGAAGTTTCGTGTTTCATATTAGTCAGTTTAGCTGAGATCAAGACTCCGAGGAAGTAACAGAGTACTTTTCTCGTAAACAAATAATCCAAGGGACGTGCATTGGCTGTCTTGAGAGACGATTCTAGTAAAGGGGGAGAAGAAGAGCCAGGGAAATAGCTCCACACCACGGGGTGGGGGTGGGGGCGTAGAAGAAATACGATCCATATTACAATTGAGACCCCTAAGAAGCTGGATGCAAGAGAGAGGTCACTGTAGGCAGCATCACATAAGAAGCCAAAAGGAATATGTCGACCTCAACCTATTAGAATCTGGAGTGACCCGCAACAAGTCATATGGTTATGCAGTCATTTGGACAATTAAGTTTGAACGCTCACTTGGTTTTATGTATCGATGGAAATGCTAACTGCATTTTTTTAAATAATTGTCTGTAATTATTTCTTGATGTGTATCCTTCTAGTGTCTTGTATAGTTTTATTTTGTTGATCTAATTGATGAAATTGTTATATTTACGTGTTGTTCTATTCTATATCTCTGCTTAGATCTCCATTTGTTCCATCCATTAATTTTATTTCTTTTTTATTTTCGCTCGATCCGGGCAATAACAACGAGTTCAGTCATCCTCTGGATAACATAACCACCACCACCCACCTCCCCGTACCACCATGCTTCACTGAAATTATTATGTTACTTTAGTCAAAACTGCACATATTTTAGTAGACCCTACAATGTTTTCTGATACTTTTGTCTCCAATGCATCATCTAACTGTATTATTGTTTTAGGAGTGAATTTTCTAGAAGACAACGTTTGAACTGACATATGTAACCATTTTCAGCACCATGGCAATCATCTTTGTCCTGCATTTTTATATGATACATAAAACCACGACTGTTTTGCAGTGGAAACATTTCATTCTATATTACCAAGTATTTTAGCTTTTTTCACCGCCGCATTTTCAGCAGCAAACCGTGGCATATGTATCAATATTTTAAATGATAATTTAAACGCAGATCATGTAATTAAAACTTTCAAAAAGGAAAATGTTTAAACTCTTTGTGCAAGTATGTTTGATAGAACACTACGTACACCTCACCATAGGCTTGTGTCTATTCCGACTCTGAATGTTTGCTTCCGCTTCCGGTTTCATATGATCACTATTTGTGTCTGTATTAGTGTGTTGATAGGTACATTAACAACTAGACGGAATAACTTTTAATTTACCGTACGATACAGTAGATTAATGATACAAATAGCAACCAGACGACACTGGAAGTGACACCAAACATATGGAATTTGAGTGTTCATTGACGGCTCAAATTATCGTGACAGTTTTCTGAATAGTGCGAATTTACATTTCTGTTTTATCTATTGCAGAATCTGGACAAACACAGCACAAATGGTAAATATCTTGACTCCGCCCTTCCTTGAATATCAAAATGTATTTAAAATTCTAAATAGGTTGTGTTTGCAAAACTTTTGATAATATATGTGAATTTTCCAAATCTTCTGTCACTACGAAAACAGACATCCAATTCTTTATACATGAAAACTCAGCAGCCTATAACCGTGGACAGGTACATCTCGCCTATTAAATTATGTATACTAGCAAACGGAATGTATCAACATTATTTTAAAAAAAAACTCACATGAATAAATAAACTCAATTAAATTAAGTTTACAACCATATTAGCTCCCCGCCAGCAACACACCTATGATGTAGATGTTTTGCTTTTAATATGGCAATTTCACCTTCTACAACTAGTATGGTTTTCTCGGATGATTACATGGGACGTTAGCTGTGCTTTGGCTCAAAATTATATGAAAGTTCAAGCCAAATATTTTAGGTGCTAAATATATGCCAGAAAAAAAATATTTGGAAGTATTTTTTTTAATTATTTCTTTTTATTTGTTTTAGCAAGGAGTACTGCTTTCAGTGGTGACTTTGATGATTGTTGCGTTATTCCTGGCGTCTTCATTATCTACACTGTCTCTGAGCATACGGGATTATTATTATTATTATCATTATTATTATTATTATTATTAAAGCCATATGCCGTTATGTTTTGTAATTATCTTTTCTATGACAAACAAAATACTTCTGGCACACTAATATAATGTGCAAGATGCGCCCCAAACATTTAAATACCGCAAGTAAGAAGCACATGCAATGTTTTACAACTTTGAGAAGACACGTTTTCGGCATCCATTGCGGGTCTTGTTTATTTTTCGACCCGTCGAGAATGACGCGAATCTCTGGTCCATCAAGTGTACGACAATGTAAAAAGAGCAATAACATTTTGAGAGAAAACATCCCAGAAACGAACAGCTGGTGAGTGTGTTACCGAATCCTAACGCCTTTTTCTGTGCAAACAATCTGCAATTAGAAGCAAATTTGTAATTGTGTATCGGAGTTCTGTCTCAAATTGTGCCCGAGGTACTTGACAACATCTGATTCTGCTATAAAGTCGTGTTCGTCTTTGTCTATGAAACCGCATTCGGCATTATTGTAATCATTGTAACAAATGAAGTAATTAGGAACAGGCTTGAAGAGTTCTGCAAATAACATCATCCGAATCTCATTCAACAGTCTCATTGCAACTCTCTGAAAATTGTTTCGGAGCTAAAATAAACAAAGAAAATGTGTTGCAGTGCCGTAAATCAAGAAAACAGTCCTTGGGAAAGCGAGAGAAAACCACAATAGTGAAAGTCTGCAAGTCTTCTGCCAATTATAGACTGTACACTAATTTGTTATTCTCGTTATTTTGGCATATATCCACCAAACTAAAAATAAATACAATTAAAAATTAATAAAACTAAATCAAATTACACAATGTTGTCATTAGCATATTAATCAATGCGATACTTTTTCAGGATTTACCGGAATTTTCACTGAAAAGTATGCATTTTAAACTCCAAATTTACCGTATAATGTGTTAGTCTCTTTTAAGAATATTTCAAATGTGGGCGTTCGCGTACTTGCATATTTTAGCTGAAAACAAAATAGTTAATTCACTGTCTTTCGAATTTGTGTTTGGCACGAACCAGGAACTTCATGACCCAACAAGTAATGCTGCTTTTGCTTTTGCGGAAGAAATTCGAGCCATTTCCCAATCAACAAATTTAAATATCGACGAAAATGTTATTTAGACGAGAACAACCGTGTATTTTGACGTCAAAGGTGGCTTTACTGTCACAAACTGAGCTCAACCAGCAACGCGTTAGTGAGTTGTGAAAACGGATATTTGCGACGGGAAATTCACCATAAACGTCGTCAGATCTCAAACACAAGACCGATATCCCTATTCCAACAAACTATTGAAAATTATGCCGAAAATAGCAAAGTACATAAATATTTCTTTGCAACATACGTCACCTAAGAGTCATGACGTCATAACAGCGTCAACATTTCTGACATTTATCGTAGATTTGTAGTGTTCACTGGTACTCGGTCTAAATTGGCAAGCCAGCATAATGGGTCGGTAACTAGTAAAATTTCTCTTTCTCTCTTTTAATTAGTTAGTGACGTCACTTGCACATGAACAACGCCATTCCGATGCCGGTTATTTCGGAAACTTCCTCTCTTGGTTCTTAATTTCACATAGGCGCGGTTTTAAATAGTTACAAAGTACGAATTTATTGTATTTTGTTCAAAGATGGCGGTTGATAGTTACACGTGGTCTCACGACCATAAAATATATGACGCAAGAGTAAACTAATTTTACTGCCGCAAATTATTACGTTTGCCCAATTGTTATGTCATTATTCTAAGGCGATAATTTATCTCGGCGGCATATATCATGTTGCTTAAGAATATCTTATCATGTTATGTAAAATCATCTCTCAGAATTAATAAACTATTAAACGGAAAATTAGGACATAACGACCTATAAATGACTAAAACATACTCATATTTCTTTCAGTAGACAAGTTTCACAATCCACAATAATCAAAGGTAATGTGTTGGAGGGGACGCTGGGTGTATACAGAACAAATCTGTCGACATATAAAATGGAAAGATACAAATATAACCTAACAAACTAGACGGGTGATTAGGCCCTATTTACGTCTAACAGATTAGAATATATGAGAGCAGCAAGTAATGTGTCACCGTGTTTCTTTACGTTGCACTGCTGTCAAGGCAGTGACTTCACATCTTTAACCTCGTTCTTCTATCACAGGAACCGCTCCGGTGGCCTAAGTCGTTAGAGCGTCCGCCTCGGATGCGGAAGGTCGCGGGTTCGAACACCGGCCGAGTCATATCAAAGGCTTACAAAAATGGTACTAGCCGTTGCCTCGCTTGGCGCTCAGCATTAAGAGGTTAGTGTTAGGACTGGTCCATCTGGTGTCAGGATAATGTGACTGGGTGGGACATAATGCTACATGTCTGCGATATGATGCCCCATTGCTAGACATCACTGTAAAATGTCACATTGCAGACATGAGTGGAAAATTGTTAAAGCTACGTTACAAATCAAAAACACACATTATATCACGGGAGACAAGACCGAGTAATCTCCGACTGGAGATTGCGTAAAAGTATATTGACCTTATTTTGGGATCATTGACCAATGCTATTATTTTCAAACACGCAGTTGTGAAAATATAAAAGTTAATATGTGTGATAGTGCTATTTTTAAAAATATTCTTTGCAAGCATTTGTTAAACCCAAACGTAAATGTTGATATTTTTGTCAGCTAAGAGAGTAAAACAACCAATAACACTGTCTGACAAACAAAGAAATAGCAATAATACCCTCAAAACGTACACTTGAGTGGCTACTTTACACTTGAAAATCCATGTTAACACAAAACACAATGGGGCATGTATGTTAAAACTTGGATACTTCAATATCTTGAGTGGTCTGGAGAAAGAACAATGTTAGTAGTGAGGGCACGGTGAATCATAAATGTCTTTTGTACTCTAGACTATCGAAAACGCAGGTGCTGTAAGCTTATCGCGTCATCACAGTGGTACTAATTGTTCTTTGAGTCTATATGCCGTATGTATACCAAAGTGCACACTATTTAACCATATAATTCATGCATTGTGCCAGATGTTCGACATCATCATTCTAAAGATGTCAGTTTTATTAAAGATGATGACAAATGTGTTTGATTTTCTTGAAGTAGTAGTAGTACATTATGATGCCTACAAATTGTATTTTTCTGGCACAAACAACGGGGAGGGAGATATGCAGTAGCGCACTTGCCCTTACTACGCTTTTGGGGATAAGTTCTGTAGAAGCTAAGGGGATAACACTTGTTTAAACTTATTTTTAAAAAAGCAAAAGCGATGAGCGGGTCTAAGGCGGCTGCCTCGTTCACCGTGCCCTTGAACCGGGTCTGGCTGAGCGCCAAGCGAGGCAGCTGTAAGTACCATTTTTATGTCTTTGGTATGTCTCCACCGGGGTTCGAACCCGCGACCTCCCTCATCCGAGACGGACGCTCGAACCACTTAGGTCACCGGAGTGGTCTGGTAAATTTCTTGAAGGTTTCCCCGATACATATTTGTTGACAGATGACTGTTCACCGTTTTAGTTCTGATTTCTGTCTTTCATTCGCCCTCCACTTGCCCTCCTCTTCTATGTGCACACGTTACTTAATGGGGGTGGGGCAGAGAGACTCAAAACTATACACTGAAGTGTCTGGATGAAGATTTACAACTCTGGCATGCTAACTGGAACTGCTTTTTTCAAGAATGAAAAGTGACGATCAGATTATTTAAAATATAATCTCTATTTCTAGTATTTTGCATGGTTAACTTTTATCTGACTGCGGTCGCATCCGTCGCACCTCCTCTTACCGTGCACCTTAATCTCACCCCTTCGTGACTGAACGCAAGGAGTCGCCGCCAGAAAACATAACTGTTTTGTGGATTGCTGACCATCAAGGAAAAAAGGAACTCGCCGAGACTGGAATCGAACTAGGGATCTCGAGTAATCAAGCGATCGAGAGACCCAACACTTGTCATGTCAGCCACTTTCGACTGGGATGAGTTACATCATGATGGAACTTTAATATCTTGTTTTGCACTTTATTGGTATCACTTTGTGCTTATATGACAGTGAAGAAAATCGGTTAATTTTCCTTGAATACGAATGTACCTCCAATCGGTCCTGTTTGTATGCATTTCGATGATAACGATCGGCCGCAGCAGACCGACCGCGGGTGAACTTTTATATTTAGCCGCCCTCCAACAGTGTGCTTGTACACCTCATTGCCTTATCAGATATACCAAAACGTGTGCAAAAGTACATATAGAGTGCCTCCCACCAAGGTACACAGGCGGCATATCGTGCGACATCAGTAGATAAAGATTTAACTGATCAGCAATGACGAGGATCATCATCATCGTGATCATAATGATAAAACACTACAAGTTCAGAAGTTCAAACTTTATTTAACAAAAAGACACACATACCCACCCACCAAACAAACAAAGCTGTAATAGCATTGCAATCTAATACGGTAATCCAAAAAATACGTTCGCAGCTTAATTCGTCTGCTTTATGTAGTCTGTGCCCAATCGTGCTAACAAGGTCCTCGCCAGCGAAGTAAAAAATGTATAAAAAAGTTAGATTTATTTGATTGCAAAATCTACTCAAGTCATTCATGTCCGTCAATAAATTTCACTTGTTCATCTCAACTGATTGTTTTTGTTTGTTTCGTTCCAACCAGCTTCCTATGACAGACATGCTTACAGACGGAATGACGGGTGAACAGACACATAAACAAACAGGGCGGAAAGATGGGATCAACCATAATATTTCTGCTGCAAGAAGTGTGCGCGCATAAAAATAATACCGGTCTTATCAACGCCAATGTTCATAATGAAGTCAGATAGCATCGATGACATTTTATCGAAAATTTAAACGGTAGGAAAGGTACTTAACAAAACTAAATAGTAACAACTTTTGCGCTTCTTTTGCTGTTTGGTGCACTTGTATATAAAAAGGGGACCCGGGCGGCTGGGTGGTCTAAAACGCTAGCCTTTACAGACAACTGCCATTTCACCTCGACCGCGTGGGTTTGAGTTTCGGGCAATGTGGATACGTGAAACGTGAAAAGCTGCCTGTAGCTTCCCGTTGGTCCCGTCAATCGCACCCCCCTTCCTCAAGAAAAACATTATAAAAAATAAATAAAAAAAATAACAAAACAGCATTGGCCGAAACATTTCCCAGTTGTTCATCATCATTCTTTTTGTTCTTGTTGCACTATTCAATGATATAAAATGTTTTTGGTTTTTTTTAAATATATAACAAAAGGTTGTTCGTATCATTGTTGTTTTGCAACTTTGTCTTCTGCTTCTTCTTCTATTATTATTATTATTGCACGCTTTTTCTGCATGAAGGGCTGAGAGTATGTGATACTGCCTGCACTACCTTATCTGTAGAAAAATTAGACTTCAAACATTGGATTGTGATTATGTGGATGTCCACAACGATTTTTAAAATTTTGATTCAACCTCAACCCCCAACACCACGACTCTTTAAAGAGAGTGGAGGATGGAATCGTGGTTGATCTGGGTCTTGGTGGGTTGGTGGCGCGTTAGTATCAATGCATACTAGTATAAAGCGTTTAGTAAATAATAATAATAATAATAATAATAATAATAATAATAATAATAATAATGAGGACTTTGTATAGCGCCTAATCTTTAGAAGCTCTAAGTACATGCCTGAGTTTGTGGTTGGAAGTCGTTTGTTCACACTTGCAATTACTTACGACTGACTGGCAACATGTATGGTGCGTAGACTTAGCATTCAAGAATTAAACAAAAATGAATGTTGATATGTCTTTCAGATTGTCCCCTAGGTCATGACATGGGATAGGATGTCAAGGGTGAAGCTCTAGATAAGTGAGTAGTTATGTCCCAAAATTCTACAAGTAGTAACAACAGTAGTGAGTAGTGGTCATTATTATTATTATCATTATCATTTCACCACCATCATCATCGTCATTATTGGTTTTTATTTCGATGTATTCAATATTTTTTAGGAATTATAAATACCATCAGAAATTTGCAAGTCTAAAATGTTCAACGATGTTAGCCAGAAAGTTAAGTAGATCTCCTGTATCTTCAGAGATTACATTATGTGATGTACTGCTAAAGACTATTTGTATGTGATTTAATATTTTGCATGCTCAGCATTGTTTGTTTTTGTTGTTGTTGTTGTTGTTGTTGCTGCTGTTTTTTAGTTCTACCGCATTGTTCGTACGTTTTATTCATAATCCACCGCGTTTCTGGTCCAAATGAGAGAAAGAAAGAGAAAAAAACACTTCCCCCTCCCCCAAAAAAAGAAAAGAAAAGAAAAGAAAACAACACCACCACCACCAAAAAAGCAGCCCATAGACCATTCCTTCCCGTAGCACGACGGGGCGGCAGGTCAGAGTGTATATTGTTTGCTCTACTGATTGCTAATAAACAAACTGTATAGACTCAGATCTACCGGCACAATTATTATGCGATGGCACATCGGCGTCTATACAGCTGGAGCTCACTCATGCGAGTAATAACGATAATAAAGCAAGACAGGAATGAATTTATGAGGCAAATTTTACGCTATATATTTTGCATTCAGTCCAGATGAGCTGTTATGTGATTTTTTATTTAACGGCGAAAAATGTCTGCCTCTTTGAATTAACGAAAGTAAAGCTTTCCTCTGATGCGTTGCATCCGACATTCTTTGGATGTCAGAACTCAGCCGATCAAGTTTCTTTCCAGACACGGTTCCTCGTCAGGCTTTAGTGATATCCCTTCCCGGTTCTTTCCCATCTAACAGATTTTACACCTGATTTCAATAGAGCGTAGGTAATTTTGCACGACGAATTAAGCTTGTAGACAAGCAACATATATAAACTGCACGCTTGTCTTATGAAAACAAAAGAAATGTATTCCCAATTACATTCCAACGCTGTCTAGATATACTATTACAAAAATAATACGGAAATACCCGTTTGTGCATTATTGAAGAAGAAGAAGAAGCAGAAGAAGAAGAACAAAAAGCTTTAACAAAATTTCAGTCATTTCGCTACGATGTCTGTAGTGTGGCAATTTGTAGTGATGTCTAGCACTGGGACATCATGCCGCAGACATGTAGCATGATGACCCCACCCAGTCACATTATCCTGACACCAGGCTGACCAGTCCTAACACTAACCTCTTAATGTTGAACGCCAAGCGAGGAAGCTGTTAGTACCATTTTTATAAGTCTTTGGTATGACTCGGCCGGTGATGGAACCCACGAACTCCCGCATCCGATGCGGACGCTCTTACCACTTAGGCCACCTGAGCGGTCAAGAAGAAGAAGAAGAAGAATATCATGATGATGGTGACGACGACGACGATGATGCTGATGATGACAATGGTGGTGGTGGTAGATGACCGTAAAAGTGGAAATGGCTTGTGAATCCGTCCAGCTTAATTGTCATGGAAACTGCAAAGATGGAAATGGTCAATATCTCCAGACGCATTATGTTGATATATAAAGGTCTAATTTTGAAATCAGTTTAAGTTGTTACAAAGTATATATCTAATAATATGCCCTGTTTCTCGTTTTAATGTTATAGTTGACCTTCTCTATTTTTCTTTCTTTCCGTATGTCTAAAAATATGCAAACTAATGGAAAAAAGAAAGGGGGGGGGGAGGAGAAAAACAAAACACTTGAGATCTTCCAAGTTGTTATGTTCAAACAGCAGAACTTCTTTTTTTTCTGCTTGGCATGTGACTACTACTGACTACTGTTTACAATGTTGTTTTTACGGTTTACCAAAGAGAGCCTACCCTCTATAAATAATAATAATAATAATAATAATAATAATAATAATAATAATAATTATTATTATTATTTTTAGTAGTAGTAGTAGTAGTAGTAGTAGCACTAGTATTCCCGATTGTAATCAATTGGATATCCTTCATATTTTGAATAAGACTGCAACACGTACAAATGTAATCGGTTTACTTTAGTTTACTACCAGTCAACGTTTGCAAAACAAGTAACAGTGTAAATGGACATGTTCGTAGCTGTCAGTGACGTAGGTACTAGTCATTTTGAAATCTCTGTTTCAGGAGATTGTTTAGCGTGATTTTTTGGTTAGAAATTGTCGTAATATACTTTTGATTTTCACATCGAATATAGCATAGTTAGGAAAAGTTTACGGTGATTAGAAGAGATTGAATAACACATAACACGCCAGGTTGATTTTTTTGGTAACGCTTACAACAATTTCTTAAAGCAGTAGTATTTACTTTTAAAAAACACGTTGATGAATAAAACTTTTGATAAGCAACATTTTATTTCAAGGATGCACCGTTTCAATTTTGTAACCCACTGCAATTTGTTTCTTAGTCACTGTAGTAGGCCTACTGACAAAAGCCATCCATCACATTCCATATAAAAGCGTTGCATTTCTAATAAGTACATTTCGCTTTTTAAAAGCGTCAACTCTTATGGTTCCAGTAAATATACTTATTATCAAATGATATCTACCGTATTTGCAAATTTGTGCAGTGTTTGTTTGATCTATTGCTTCTTGGATCTCTGTTTTAGACCCTTATCGCTCAAATTGGTGATTATTTTTTGTTTGTTGATGTCGCTTCTCTTCACACAGCGGTTAACAAAGTAATAAGTCATTAGCCAAAGATAAAACGAACCTAAAACTACCTTAAAATTAGAAAATATTATATTTCATTACAAAATGAAATAGAAAATAGTTCCACCGTTCAGATATATAGATTAGCTATCGGAAATAATTGATTGTCGCAAAGTTACGCTTAATAATCTTAAACTTCTAGATAAACATGTGCATGCCATTCAGAACAGTTCACCAGCTAAACCAGATATGATGGATATTCCAATTTAGTAATGAGAATGGGCTGCCAATGAGACTCAGGGACCGATCATTTCACTTTCTGTTGTAGGGAGGGGATTTTCTTTTTACCCAGAATATGTTTTATTCTTTGGCTCCAGATAATTTTTATTTTCAACTAATATAATGGATATCATGTTTTTGTTTTTCTTCTTTTAATAATAAAAAAATATCAGAGCGGTATATTATTTTCAAGCTACTTAAGGACTGGAGATTTTTTTTTAAAAAATCCCACACCCCTCGCTAGAAAATTAAATGGGCGGTCCGTTTGTTTGATTTATTTTTATTTGTGTGTGGGGTGGGGTGGGGGTTACAACATAAAGTCGGCCATGCTACTCGAAAAAACTTCACTAGTCTTATTACAGAGGTGTGTTGTTCATTTCGACCTTTTCCGAAAACTATGCCCCCTATAAAGGAAAAGTTAACTGCAAGTGCTTGAACCATAATATTTACAGAGAAATTTAAACATTTAATAATGGGAGTATGATACGAAAATTCGCATACTGGAATATAGAAAGATTACCAAAATATGAATCATTCCTCATTAATGACCAACTATAATATAACGTACTCCAGTTGTAAGGAAAATTAAGGAGAAAAAGAGAGAGAGACAGACAGACAGACAGAGGCAGACAGACCGACAAATTGTCTTTTTAATGAACCTTATGAAACCTGTCGGTTTTGTTCTGTCGCCAATACCGCACACTATGTATCGTTGTTCTTTGAAATTGAAAGCTGAAATACTCCGTTTTCGTTTCTCGTTTCGCGAAGTAAAAATTATTTTTCGCTTTTGTGCGTTAAAAGAATTAAAAATACAACAAAAAATGTACATACCCATATAAGTGCAAGTTTTACAATAGCAACAACAAGGATCAGTGAAAAAGATGAACCTTTGTTACAATAACAACAAGAATCAGTAAAATAGACGAACCTTTGCTGTACTCGCTCAATATTTACATAGTTATGCAGCTACACTATTTTACATGTATGTATGTATGTATGTATGTTCCCGAGAATGCAAGGAGGCTATTATTTGCAGCAGCAGCAAAAGTAGTAGTAGTAGTAGTAGTTATTAGACTTGTTGCATGCATGCAATTTCTCACTTATTATATACATCTTGTCCATTCGAGGCTAGCATCTCACCCACTGCATTCCGTCCATATTTTATCGCGTAGATATTTTCTTACAACTCCGTCAAATGTTGGTATGTAAACGTAATACGAATCAGCGAAAAGACAGATTCCTGCCAGTCCACGCGAGATGTGCTGATATAAAACTGACGCAAGGAGCAGAGAACGGACCTACACATGTGCAACCGTTTAAAAAGTTCCTCCGATTTTACCCACTTGAATGGATGCTTGATTAAAAAGGAAGCACAGTTGGAAAAGATTTGCAGAATCTAACTGGTCACAGCATGTTGAAATTAATTCTTAAACACTGCGTACTTTCTGATGGAGATTACTGTGTCTGTGTTAATTTATCATAATGAAAATGTATTAGATTTCCTGTCATACAATTATATGCAGTATATTTTTCAATCTGTTGTTTTTGTTGTGTTTTACTATTATCATTATGAACATCAAAGCCTATTAATGTTTTCATTAGCTTAACCCAATAATATCCGTTTTTCTTTTATGCATCCATTCTTCTGCCTTTCCTTCTCTCCACCCCTCTGGCTCACATAAATCTAGACAAACATACCGATGCATTGTTTAATTTATCCTATATTTTTTATTAAGACTCTAACACATTAAATGTTGCAAGTAATACTAGTGGTTTCATGCAAGATTAATGTAAAGAAGCTGTCCAATAAATTAAACTGTGGCATTTTCTCTCCGATAGCAATTCTCGTAAAGTTTGTTGATGTAAATTTTTTAAACAATTCCTGAATATTTAAAAAAAAAAAAAAAAAAAAAAGACCTCGCGCACAGCGGTAATGCTAATAGGCAATGCCGTTATTTTATTTTATTTTTTCAAATTTCATCCTTGTATTCTTCTTTCTTTTTTTCTTTTTCTTTTTGACCCCGTCTGACGCGCTGCTTTGGATGTCGATTGCTGATCTCACTGACATGTTGCTTTGTATTTGAATGCAATCAAATTAAAAATGGTGTTTTTCATATACTTTATACCTCGTGTTTTATTGTCACCGTTTTAAAATGCAATGGCACAAAATTATCTCCTCAGCGTTACAAAAAAATGCGTTATTTTGTTACAATGACCTACATTTTCAGGCAACGGCAGTGACAATCATGGAATTCACAGTTATATCAATCTAATTAAAATCATATATCCACTGCCCTTCACGTAGGACAGTGGAGATCTGATTTTAATCAGATTGCTGTTAAATGTAAATCACTGTGGAAATACGATTAAGTTCTTTCAACGTGTGTCTGTAAAAAAAAAAAAAAAAAAAAAAAAAAATCAAATACTGATAACATACAATAAATCACCTAATAAACATTGAAAGATGTTGTGAATTAAAGTAATGGACACAACACTGTGCGTGATATTTATCGTCATGGTATTTCATTGTAAAGTGTACACCAATAGCTCTGTTCAGCAGTCAATAACTGTAAATCAAACATACTGCAAGGCTTGATATAAACTTTGACGTCTGAAATAATACAATGATATTAAAGAAAATACTAATGTGATAATGTTTACTTTTATTATTATATCTATATCAAAAGATAAGATAGAATATAACTAGGTGAATACAAAATAAATACGGAATGGTTTTCAACAGTGCCGTTTCCATTCGAAATATCCCCCAACCCCGCATACTTTACAATGCAGTTGAGTGATGTGTTCTGAATACTTGTGGCTAGAGAGTTCTAGAGTCAAATTAGTCGCATTTTAGATATAAATTATTAGAGGTATGTGATTGCAATCGTTACATTTTGAAAATCACTGCTTACAAACTTGTTGGGGAACACTAACGGGTATTTATAATATATACAAATGCACCAGTTTCCAAAGTGAAAGGTCTACAAATGCAATGATAAATCGTACAGCACTGATATCCTCTGTTAAGTACTTTCGAATAAACTTAATAAATAATGGAGTCTCCCTAAGCGACCACCACCACCATCATCACCAACACAGTCGCACCCCCACTATTGTAATCTGGGGGTTTCGTCTTTAATTTATGCGTTTTGTCTTCGCTTTTCATAACTTGGCAGCAATACTTTATTTTAACGTACTGATTTTCTTTAAATTGGTAAAACGTCTCACAAGTTCCGAGAGTGTGAACTCCACCACCATCACATCCATCATCATCGGCGTCGTCATCATCATCGTCATCGTCCATTTTTTTGTATCGGATTTTAGAAAAGAGTGATAATATCTATCACAAATGAAGATCATTCGGTACTGTGAGTCGGTCTGGTTTATAGCAGGCGCAGATGCCTGGAAATAACGCGTCAGGAAACTCGTCATGAATACGCGTCATGTGTCCATCAATTTGATCACTTGAACGCCTTGCTTCTGGGGAGGTATTTAGCATCCGTATGAAAAGTGCACCTGTACAGAAACGTCCAGTCGCAGTAACTATTCAATAATACATAGAAGCCTTCTTTGCTGAACAGAATTACATTGGGAGAAATTCGTACTGTACTGGGGCAAGACGGTTAAGCGATACACTACCGAACTTGTCACTGATCTGTCGAAACATGTGCTTTTGTTATGCGCACTAAGTGACTATGTTGAGCTGAGCTGCGCACCTAGGGTTGATCGAGTTTACGTGCGGAGACAGTTGTTTTCCGCCTGTGGAATATTTAGAGTGACAAAAAGTGTTATTTAAAGTTTATTTGCTTCTCACAAGTGTCTAAACGGATATTTA
Organism: Sinohyriopsis cumingii; assembly: GCA_028554795.2. Classification (NCBI taxonomy): domain Eukaryota; kingdom Metazoa; phylum Mollusca; class Bivalvia; order Unionida; family Unionidae; genus Sinohyriopsis; species Sinohyriopsis cumingii. Next base: position 121,542,964 of record CM068824.1, on the reverse strand, counting down.
ATCACTATTTGATGTATCTGCTTGTTAGTGTATGTTCTGGAATGGGGAATTATGCTACATTTCAGTGAAGGAATCTGTCACCGTATTTCACACATATCCACTGTAAGTTCACGGTGTGTGAACTCGCTCGTGTAATGTCTCAATACTACACTACCCGAGCTAAGGAAAATACATCTACCCGACAGACGGATATTGTTTGGACAAAATGAGGCCCATTTCTCGCTATAAATATATATGATGGGCTATTGGCTACTGAGAATGAGCAGACTGGTGATTGTTGCCATAGTTTGCAGTTTGTCCACCTCGTCTTTGGCAGGTGAGAGAAAAGGTATTTTTGTCTGATTGATCACCCACTTGTATATTTCAAGGACTGTATAGGAACTGTTCGTTGTTTACTAACGACTATACTTAAAGCATTCTGAGTAAATTAGTTTTCTAAATTCTCGCGATATTGTATTATTGTCATGCATTAGGTCTCGAATATTTGTTTAAGATATCGAACTATTATAGATGCACGAGGTACTGTTGAACATTGTGAAATATATACATTGACACCGTTTCATTTGATCCAATTTTCAAGATACATGGAGAAGATTTTTTTTTTCCTTTAAAAAGTTTCAGTATTAACCGTTTACAGTTATATATATATATATATATATATATATATATATATATATATATATATATATATATATATATATTGTTTTTTGTTTTTAGTAAGTGTGGTGATTAGTCATACATGAAGTAACATTGAATAAATATCTGTATATTCATTCTTATTTATACTAGTAATGGTGGCAGCAGTAAAATGGTGTACATTGTAAAACTCCTCTAAATATTTTCCCCCCAAAATCATGATTTCTTAAACAAAGCTGACATATTGCTTTGATGGATCCCAAGTGAATTGCAAATCTTGTATGTTTCGGTGAAATTACTATAGTCACTTTTTAACATCGCATTTGAAACTGTGGTTATACAGAAATAAATCCCAAAGAAATTCAGCTTTTTCAACATACCCATAGATTTAAAATAAAAAACAGGTTTTTTATAACCCTGTTTCTGAAAAGTATAAATGATACCAAATGAAAAATTGCAGTATCAGAAAACACTCATTAGTACCAAATTAAAAAATTGCAACATCAGAGAAGTCATTAGTGTGCTGTACAGAAGAAGAGTACTCTGCCAATAGTAAAGGGGGGATATTGAGAATTTAGAGAGAGACTGAGGTCTGTAAATATTGGCAGTTTATATACCACCATGTTGGCCAATTCTGTGCATCAGGTAATTCTCAGCAATGATACTTCATTTCTATAAACATTGGATCACATGTTATTTTGGGTCAAAAATCCATTTTGTATCATTTTATACTTTAATTAAGAAAAGTGATATTCATAAAGTGTATGAAAATATCCCACATTTTGGCTCAAAATGCATACAAAAATGTGATTTCTAAATGTCAACATGAAGACCCGCTCCATGACCTTCTTGAACCTGTAACCCAGAAAATCATATTTACTATGTAGCTTTTAGAATCATACAAATAAATAGATTATTTAAAAAAATGGACATGTTTACCTTAACAAAATTCTGCAGCTTAATCCAAGTTTCCAAATTTGCAAGAAGTTGTCCCACACATAATAAATTGTCTGCTACCCAATGTGTTAACTTGCTGCTAGAATGGGATTCTCAAGAAATTCCCTGGTGGAGAGTCTGTTTCTGAATTGTTTAGTAATTTTTCCTCATAAACAAGATGTGAACACATTACATCCTACTTATTATTGTATCTTTTCCACATAATAGCTTATTTTTTTTTTATAAAATGTTGAACTCTGCTAATGTTTTTTACAAGATCAATTTAGTTTGCTTAAGATCTCTTGCCATTTATTGGCATTGTTACGTTGAATTTTGTAAAGCTTGCAATAAACCTAACCTAATTACTCACTGCTGACAGAAAAGTAGTGTACATATATTTCATTTCTGTAGCCCGATGGATAAACATTACATCTTTTCAAAGCTGTGCACAGAATAGGCTGACATATCACGAGTCATGAAGACACGGGGTGGTATCTCGTGCATCCAAAAATTAATATTATTTTGAACAGAATATTCTGGTGACAATTGCCTCTTTTCAAATGGTAAGCATTGCAGTATTTTACTTTTGTCAATCGGTCAAATTCTGTGTGCGTTTTGCCTCAGCATTGGAGACGGAATCCTTATGTGTGCAGAAATGCCTGACAGCGTTGTACATAACTGACATCTTAGTGATAATCCATGTCATTCGCCAGTCACTTCGTGGTAAATTTTGTTGTAAAAAGCCTTTTACTGAGCAGCTTCTAAAGTGCTTTTCAACAAACAATATCATATCTTGCACATATTTGTCAGACAAGCTAGCATTGTATGTACTCTTGACTTCATATTGCTTCTTGTTTCATAAGGCTGCTGTTTGTATATGTAATCCAGTGTGTGGTTGGGTAAAGTAAAATCTAAACCATTCATTTGAAACCAAACCATAACACAGCAATACAGACACAGGTAGTGATCAGACTAAACCAGAAGCATACCAAATATCCAGAAAGTAGATGTAGTACAACAAGATCGTTTTCTAGTGAGTGTAAGATTAAAGGTTCAATTAAATAATTTTTTTCTGCATGTACAGTAATTCCTCATATATACAGTCAAATCTGCTACAGAGGTGACCTCAAAATAATATCCACCAGTATGATAAAGTTCGATACAATACATATCGTATATTCTCATATACAAAGTGCAGGTGACATAGGTCCAGATTTGCTGTCACATAATGCACCGGCATCTCAGGCTTGATGTTGTTTGTTCTGCTGATTACTCCTAAGAAACGGCACAGACTCAGATCTAATATCACATTATGCGACGTTACATCTGGGTCTGTGCATTTTGCAGTAGGACTTGCCTTAAAAGCCAGTATATGCAGCAAACATTTTTAACACTGCATGCGCATCATGGTAATTTTTCCACAAGTCTGGCTTGCTTATCATATTTAAGATTTAACTGCATTTGTAATCTTTAATGGTTCTGTTTTATTTTTTATTGCTATCTGTTAAAAATGGTCAATGATCAGTTGAACGTTTACTTTGATAAATATGGTAATACTTATATACATATTTTCTCTTGAAGTAATGGTACATCTCAGATCATGTGTTGTCATACTCTGCTGATCATAGAGTGAATCCTTTTTTATGATTTGTGAACATATTCGGTAATTATATTACTATGCACCACTGACTGTATGTTAGTCTATAGCTCATCTACCATATGTACTCGCTTATAAGTCAAGTCAGACTGCAACCAACAAAGATCCTGATATGTTGTAGCATAATGTACTTGTTGATCAGGGTTTACGTTATTTGTTCTTCTGATTACTCCTTACAAACTACATAGACCCAGATTTCCATTGCATTATGCGGTGGCAGATCTGGGCCTGTGCAGTTTGCAGTTGGACTCATAAGTGAGTACATACATTGCATCTATATGTGTATAGTCATATTCAGTTGCACTTTGGTAACTGTACACCATGGTACCGTCATGGTACATGGTACCACATTATAATACCATCTAGAGCTTGAAAATTCTGCAGTTCTAAATATTTTAACAGGTTACTCAATACACAATCAGTGCTGATGACATCATTATGACATTATAAGTGACAAGTGAAGACAGATGTTGGCAAGGTTTCTGACACTGACTTAGCAGGGGGGAGTCTCACTTGCCTTGGATTTTTTCATTTTTATTTAATATGTACTTACATAGAACACTGATTTATTTGCCTTTTTATTTGTCTCTCTATCTACCTATCCATCTGTTGATCTATCTATCTATCCATCTGTCTATCTATCTGTCTGTCTATCTATCTATCTATCTATCTATCTATCTATCTATCTATCTATCTAATATGTACATGTATCTATTCATGTTAGCTGATCTTTCTTTGCCTCGTGTCATTGGAATTGCTTTCTTCAATAGTTCTAATAGTATAATAAATACCAACAATATTGAATTCTCAAAGTAGAAATCGTCATGCAAAAATGGCATTGAGAACATAAAAAATCTAGACCATAGAATAAAGGTTATTTCGTAGAAAAACTAAGTCTAGGTCAAACATAGTCGTATGTTAATTGTCACATACATCATTATGATATGTAGACCTCGGTTCATGTTCAGTCTTTGTTGTACCTCATGATTTGTGGACCAGTTGTAGATGGTAGTTGAGATATTTTACTCTACTGTGTATGTATAGTAACACAGTTATTTGTAACACTCTGTCACCTTTTCAGGGTAATATAGTTTGAATAGAGTTTGTGATGAAACAGACCCCCAAAAACAGAAGAAAAAAGGCTGAACAAATTTATTTTTTTATGAGTGAGGAATGTTTACATAATTGGCAGTCTGGAAGTGAGTCCATGTAGTAGCAAGTCGTGTCATGGGTTAAAGATTAGATTGGTTTGGTGTTTTATGGCACAAGAATAGAAGTAGATTGCTATGTGCCAAAGCAATTGGATTAAAGAGACTTGCTTAACACACCATGATAGCTGACCTGGACATGCAGGGGTAGGATTCTAACCTCCACTCTTTTATGTTGCAAGTATGGGACACGTATCCACTGAACCACAATAGTTGCCTTTTGCAACATGCAAGAGGGGCCTCAAGTGGCAGAGTGGTCTAAAGCGCTCTGTCGTTACAGATCACTGCCATTTCATCACTGTCTGCGTGGGTTCGAGTCTAGGATTCGGCCAATGTGGGTATGTGAGAAAGCTTGCTAGTAGCTTCTCGTGGGTCGGTAGTTCTTCCCAGGGTTTTCCCGGGTCCTTCCTCAACCATTAATACTGGCCGCCATGCATAGCCTATCATATGCTGAAAAATGGCATTAAACCCCACAAGAACAACAATAACAACAACATGCAAGAAGATGCGTGTAGCCTGTTCTTCATCCATTAGCCCACAGGGTGTGTGTATGGAGATTATACCATATATATATATATATACTTGTTTATAAGGCAACTCAAACTGCAAACTCCTGTGTGTTTTATACCATATATACTTGCTTATTAGTGACTCAAACTGCAAGCATCAATGATCCTCATATGCTGTAGCATTATGCACCTAGAGATAGGGGTCTATATTGTTTGTTATACTGATTACTTCTACAAACTGCACATACTTAGATCTGCTGGCACATGATGTGTGTGCTGACAGATCTGGATCTGTGTAATTTGCTGTTGGACTTGTCTTATAAGTGAGTGCATATGGTACCATTGGAATAAAGTGTTTGATGCATTTTGGATTAGGGAGCTAGATACAAATTTGCCCCTGTAGTGTTCAAGGTTAAGTTAACCCCTTACATTTTAATTATTATTTCATTTGCATATGATGTAATTTCCTATGTTGCTTCATGTTTATGTTCATCCAGTATTGATTTGTAAAGTTTGATTTGTAATTCAGATTACATTTCTGTTATTTTTTATTCAGTATTAATTCACTAAAAAAGAAAATGACGATTTATAAATTGTTAATGAGGAGTGAAAGATTTAATCTTTGGAATCATGTTTTTTCTTCAGCCATTTGTTGGGATTTATTTTGGCAGTAATACCTATATACTGGCTTATAAGTTGAGTCAAACTGCAAAACAAACCCAAATATCCTGATCTGCCATAGCATAATGCACCTGCAGATCAGGGTTTGTGTTGTTTGTTCTTCTGCCTGCACATTATGTGAAGGCAGACCTGGGTCTGTTCAGTTTGCAGTACAATCCATAGGTGAGTATTTACGGTACTGATTGACTGTTATGTGATGTGGCAAGTAATGAGGTGTTTACCATGTTGATTACATTCACTAACAGTAGTATTAGTGTTCCTTGTATTAATGCTGTTTGTCTGATGTTTTAATCAAGACATCTGTCTTGAAATCAGATCTAAATCAGACTGGTTTGATAGCTGGTTATCACTTCAGAACAGTGGTATTCTTTATCAAATTTCCATGCTATCAGGGAAGCAGTCTTGGTGCTGATGCTGCAATAATGTCCAGAGCAATTTGCCAGTGGGTGGGTTGACCATTCTGGTCACTCACACTCAAGTTGTGGACTCCCACTCAAGTTATGGTATGGTAATAGGAGAGTTGACCTTTGTGGTAGCCACTGATATCCTAGGCAGAGTGGAACTACAGTGATCAGTCTTTATACTGATCATGTGGAGAAAAAATAAGACAAATTGAGTGTTATCAGAAAGCTCAACTAATTTAAGAAAAAAAGATAAATTGAGTGTTATCATAAAGCTCAACTAATTTAAGGAGTTTTGTTGGCTGTTAGCTATTTTTAAATTATTGTTCAACAGCCTGGTTTATACCATGCACTGTTTTGTTTATTGACATGTCTCTCACACAGTTCGTATTTGGATCTCTACATTGTCATTATTACTTCTTTGGGGGTTAGCAGTAGAACCTGCCTTAGCAAATACCTCCATAGGAAGAACGCAAGCTTATAAAAGACAAGATATGTGAATTTCTTGTTTTATGTCATATTGTACCTCCCTATACATTATAAAGGGACATCTGTCCACAAAAGAAATATTTTGGCTGTTCCCTGAGTGTGTTTACAATAGATGTGTTTCATTGGATATACAAGTACCTCTAAATGGGGTTGGGAGGGGGCTTCATATTAAGTTAGTATTTAAACCTTCTTCTTTGGGGTACTTGTTGGGGTGATGGTGGAGCTGGATTTTTGTTGAAATAAATTACAGCTTTTAAATAGTTGAAAAAATTATTCTTGCTCCGTATTATAGCAAAACCAGCTATCCTGTTAAATCCATTATAATAGCTGCAAAAATTATATTGAGGTAAAAGAAAAAATATCCCTACTTGAAAGAATATCCAAGGCAAGGTCCCTTAATAGTGCTTAGTAAAAGTAACTTCATTTATTAGATTTATTTTATTTGATGAAAAGCAAAAGAGCCATACTGTTCATTATAATTTTTTCTTATTGATTATCATATTACATATTAATTCTCTGTGTTTTCTTCTCTTTTTCATGTCATCTGTTTGGGAACAATTAGTGTTGATAATCTAATAATACCACCTGACCAAAAGTATTGGTTTATGGTGCAGAATTTCTTATCCCAGAAACTGTTATTTCTGAGGTCGACTGCTCAGGTGGCCTAGTGGTAAGAGCATCTGCCTCGGATGCGGGAGGTCATGGGTTCGGTCCCCGGCTGAGTCAAACCAAAAACTTACAAAAATGGTACTAACAGCTGCCTTGCTTGGCACTCAGCATTAAGAGGTTAGTGTTAGGACTGGTCGGCCTGGTGTCAGGATAATGTGACTGGGTGGGACATTATGCTACATGTCTGCGGCATGATGCCCCAGTGCTAGATATCACTATAAACTGCCACACTGCAGACATTGTAGTGATATGACTGAAAAATTGTTAAAGCTACATTAAAAATCCAAATCACACACGCACACACATTTCTGAAGTCTCTTGAACAGCTGTTACATTTTGTACTGAGAAACAATTCCATCAGATGACTAGTTAAAAACCAAATATATATGTATATATACATGTATAGTGAAAATTACCATATGTATCTGATGATAAGACCAGGGGGCCACCATAAGAAATTTGAAAACAAGTAGGGGATGTTGGGTGATAATGAGAAAGATATTCATAGTATATACTTGCCAAATTGTGTTCAAAGTAACAGTTGACATTATTATCAAACATGGACTTATAATTGGATATGTGTGGTATTTCTATATCAGGTACAGGCTATAAATGGGAAAGATTTCTTTGAAGTCATATCTGCACCTTTCTTTTGTTGTTGATATGTTGTCAAATGTGATTGGCTACATATGTCTATGTACCATTTAGTTATCATATGAACTCGCTTATAAGTTGAGTCAAACTGCAAACAACAAAGATCCTGATCTGCTGAAGCATAATATGTCTGCAGATCAGGGTCTGTGTTGTTCATTTTACTGATAACTCCTAAAAAAACTGCAGATACAGATCTGCTGGTGCATTGTGAGATGGCAGAGCTGGGTCTGTGCAGTTTGCATTTGGGTTTGTCCTATAAGCCAGTATATACAGTAGTTCTTGTAACTGGAACTTGCTTTATAGTGACAGAGAGAATAATCCTATTGGGCATAATTTTTCATGATAAGCACCATATGTACTTGCTTATAAGTCATGTCCAACTGCAGACAACATAGGTTCTGATCTTTTGTCACATTATGTTCTGGAAGATCATGATCAGTGTTGGCTATTCTACTGATTAGTCCATACAAACTGCATATACCGGTACACAGATCTATCTGCTGGTACATAATGCAATGTCAGATCTGGGTTTGTAGAGTTTGATGCAGGACTTATAAGCAAGTATATATGGTAGGTGACATGGGGGGGGAGTTGTTTGAACACTTGATGGTAGCCTTGGTGTATGCGTGCGTGTGTGTGTGCGTGTCATATGTCATGTCCTAGGTGCATGTAGTATGTACTCGTCCTTTGATTTCAACCTACTGAAGGAGGGTGACCATATTTGGCACATGTATCATATATACTCAGTTATGAGCCCAACTGCAAACTGCACAGACCCAGGTCTGCTGTCACATAATGCAATAGCAAATCTGAATCTGTGCATTTTTTTTTTTTGAGGAATTAGTAAAACAAACAACCTAGACCCTGATCTGCAGGTTCATTATGATATGGCAGATCAGAATCTATGCCTTCTGCACTTGGACTTTGTGTATGAGTAAGTATATACGGTATGTTACTTCATGAAGATGAGAAGAAGACCTGAGGTTCTGAATCTAAGTTTTATGCAGGGTTGGGGAGTGGGAGGGTGGATAGGTGATTAAAAAAATAACAAATACATATGTTTGGGTAGCTGCTACATGTATCTGTAGTTTCCAATTAATATGATCTACCTTCATTATTAGGCTTATCCAGTGTTTTGATGGTTTCCTTTTTAGATTTATGACAGCTGCCATTCCTATACCATATTTGACATAGTAGCAAGATGAGCACTATAGTCATGCAGTGATAATACGGGAGCTCGCCAGTTATTATGTACTTTTGAGAGAGTGACGTATGTAAGGTGAAGTTGTTTGCATTTGAAACATGCACAGTGGAGAGAATATTGGCATACCTCTATGCTACTTTGATGTAATGTGGCTGACATTTCTTTGGATATTGTACTTATGGAAATTGTACATGTTTTAAGCACTGCTAGCTAAAATGATTGCTCCCTTGTGCTAAAAAATCAGCCTGAATTAGTCTGAAGTACACTGTCTCTAGCACCTATTAAAATAGGGAAAATTAATTTTTCCCAACTAGACAATATCAGCTTCTGAAAGTGCAATGGATGAATTACCAAATATATAAAAAGTAAAAACAGTTGTTGGCTCTTTTATTCTACAATTTACCTCTCAAGTCCCGGAAGTGAAAATAACCAAGTGGAGCTTGCAGTTTTTTTAAACATGCACATCTGGAGTAAGGCCAAGATGTATAATCCATAATCCATATTACACCCATCAACATACACCAAAATAAAGGAAATTAAAGGTTCTTTGAATAATACCTAAGATATACAAGGTCATTGTTAAATAGCCAGTATAACCAGTGAGGAAACCTGAGGAAATTCTTTTCTTTAAAATTCTAACCCTATGTAAAATAAGAAACTCTAGAGTGCCACCAATTGTATCACATGGATGTACAGGCTTGAAGAGTTGGCTCCCTTGTTCAATGTTGGGTGCTGTCCACTTTTAAGTTACATTGTCTCTCCCAGTATGGTCACGTTGATAAAGTGCATGCCAGATTTTTGTTATAAATTGCATGGTGTAACTTGCTAAGTTCAGTGCTAACAAGAGATTAGACATGCGCACTGTCAGTTTTGTTTTCAGGAGCTGCATCCCACAAGGAGGCATCTAGGAATTGAAACATGCTTACTATGAGGAATTTTTTTTGGAGATTTTATGAAAAAGAGGGTGCCTATGCTTGTTAATGCATGTTGGTGTTGAATGTGGAAGATTGAATGTTTGATCATGTATACAGTACAGCCTCAGAACCAGTACTACAGGATTTGAATTGTTGGTTGTTGAAAGTTTTGAGAGGTTTCAGAAAAGAGCACAGGGTCATGACTAGGTCATTTGAAGACATTGACATAGCAGAACAAGAAAAACATCTTATTTCTGGTTTTATGCTTTAAAAAAATTGGGCTGGTTGGAAGTTTGTTTTTTTACTTTTCTTCCCTTCCATTTATCGAAAGTGAACCACACTTGCATGACCTAAATTTTTATTCGTTAAAGAAATTTGCCTTGCTGGTATTACTTATGAATATGTTGCTTTACGATATTTACATATACATTCTTTATATAATTACTTAAAAATTATGTTTGTGTAAGTTTCTGTCTTGTTGAAGCTGACCTTGATTAGCAAAAATAGCATGCAAAAATATCCATTAATGAATTGTTCATGTGAGTCAGCATCAATAAAGAACTTAAAGATATTGTGAGAAATAGCAAGCATATTAACGAGTGTGATGTTTGGTATAAATATCTACAAATGATATAAGATCTGGATTGGTAACAACAAACAGAAAATCCTGAATTCCTTTTCTGAAGTTATTTTTATGGTTGGAAAAATGTCTAGGATCAGTTGGGAAATGGGAAAAAATTATATTTTTTTAACAGGCATGTACATTGTAGGTTTGATTATGCGCTGAATTAAGTACATCCCTTGGAGTTGAATCATGGGCACCATTGTGCTCAACTTTTATGATATCTCCAAAATTTAGTAATAAAGTTTCGGAAATAATGCTTCAAAAATTATGCTAATACTGTAAAAGCTGAGTTGTAGTTTGCTTTGATGTAAGCGACCTTACACCATACCTGTCAACTTTCACACCGGGAGGAGAAAAAAATCCCTTCCAATTTTTGTGGTAGCTTCACGCCTACCTAACGATTTCATAATATCTTTCGATTTTTGCAGAGAACTCCTGATTATTATATTATGTCTTCGATTTTCATTTTTTCTAAACAAGAAAATTCCTACATGTTCTGTTGTATCACCTGTGAATTATTGTTGTGACGAAATAATTACTATAAAGATTTTGCTTCTTCACTAAATAGAATCTTAAGTTTAAATTTTATTCATGTATATTAATGATTTTTTTTACCTCTACAATAATACAAAAATAATAAAATAAACCAGAACAAACAAATAAACAACAACAATAAAATTGTCCACAATTAATTTCAGTCCCAAGAATGATCACTACTAATGCTGTAACACCATATGCTGTAGCACCATTCCCACGAAACAAACTTCATGAGTGAACACCTCGCATTTTTATACTGTATATACCAGTGTTAAACTGGTATAGTTGCCGGTCAAAATTCACTCTTATCAAAAGCCAGTTTAAGGGTTTTAATGATTAACTGGCCTGTAATGCTGTCGCAAAACGAAAGACAAATGCGCTGACTATCAACATAGGAGACACCGAAACATCAAGCTTTCCATTGTGTGGAAAGTTATGTTTGTTCAGCTAAAACATAAAACTAAAATTGATTGATGTTAATCTTAGTTGATCACTATGAGAATTTTAGCCTTTATTATTACCACTCTTCATGAACATGTAAATTATGATGGTTATGTGCCTTGTACAAATAAACGTGCGCACCTTTTTAAAAATATTACCTCAGTTTGTAGGATCGCTTATATCATTGAAAATGAGTAACTCGTGAGCGCGTGATTCAACGTAAATGAAACAGCTATTAAGGACTAGCTGAAATGTTATCTGGAAGATTGCAATTTGGTCAAAACAATGAATAAAGCAAATCTGCATCTAAGTTTGGGAATAAGTAAGGATTTAAGTGACGCTATGCATGCTTTGCACTGTGTAAGTACTGTACATTATAGTTCAGTATGGTCTCCCTGGTAAACTCAACTGGCCCGCGAATTACGAAGCCTGTATTTACCTTTATTTAACTTTCTGTTGGAGAAATCAGAAAATATGCACTTACAAAATAATAACAAAATCAATCATAGTACTTTATCACAGTTTAACAATTGTTGGGTCAGCGAAAGTTACTTTTTTTTAACATGCGTATGTCTTAGGACATGGAAAAAATTATTGTTTCATGTCCCAAGATTTACAGCCATTACATTAGTCAACAAAAAGACCTAAAAACTGTCAATTTTACACATTGGCCCGCAGATAAGCCACCCCACCCCCCTTCTTCCAGGCCTTTATTTTTTCCTAAATTATTCGGCTTATACGCGAGTATATACGGTCTATTGAGCATGCAGATACCATGTATGTACCAGTAACAATTTGAAAACAGTCAGAGGTAAAGGTAAGTTTAGATTATGTTTCCAGTTTCACTGCTCCTGTGGCCTAGTAGTTAGAGTATCTGCCTTAGATTTGGGAGGGCGTGGGTTTGAACCCTGACCAAGTCATATCAAAGACTTAAGAAAATGGTACTAGCAGCAACCTAGCTTGGCGCTCAGCATTAAGAGGTTATTGCTAAGATTGTTCGGCCCAGTGTCAGGATAATGTGACCAGGTGGGACATGCTGATACATGTCTGCAGTATGATGCCTCAGTGCTAGAAATCACTATAAACTGTCGGACTGCTGACATCATGGCGATATGACTGAAAAATTGTTAAAGCTACTTTAAATATCCAAATATCACACACAAATTCAGTTTCATCCAGTTACTTCACAATTTGGGGCCCCGAGTGGCCGCGTGGTCTAAAGCGCTCTCCATTACGAATCACTGCCATCTCACCTCTGTCTGCGTTTATTCGAATCTCAGTTTCGGCCAATCTGGGTATGTCAAAAAGCTTGCCAGTAGCTTCTCGTGGGTCGTTGGTTCTTTCTGGGGTTTTCCCGGATTCTTCCTCCACCATTAATACTGGCCGCCATGTATATAGCCTATCGTGTGCTGAAAATGGCGTTAAACCCCACCACCGCAACCACTTCACAATTTACCAGTCCCATAAAAAATGCTTGGACTGAGTAAAAATGGAGACTGTTTGGCCAATTTTTTTGAATATTTAGATAATATTTACATTTTAATTTATGCAGGAGTACATGCCATGTGAGGTCTTGGCTGAACCCCAAATATCAATACATTTTTTTCCAGTAGTAACATAGTGGTCAGTTAAAACGTTATTACCTCACATGTCCTTAAGATTTCTTTGCTCATTACATTTGATTGGTCAATGTTCTTATGTTGGTTTGAATTGTATCCAATCGGAATGGTTTATGTAAGACTTTAAAGTCCATACTTTAAATTTTTTGTTTAAATGGTGGGATTCGTTAGTTTCCAGGTTGTCACCAAGGGGCTAAGACCTGTGTGGTAGGGTTGACTTCGGGTTCAGTGTCATTTGCATGTTTAAGTTTGTCTTCTCATATCTCAGTATTTATTAAGCACACAAATGTTTGTATTGTTTATACTGTAGGGTCAACGTAGCTTCAAAGTTATGACCCAGGGGTAAGTCCCGGGAGATAAAGATATACTCTAGAGCCATTGTCAGTTGCATGTTTAAATTTATATTGTGTATTCTCAGTAAATGTATACAGGTTAATGGTTATACAGTGCAGATCATGATAGTTTCTATGTCACGATTCGGTGGCTAAGTTCCTGTGGGTTAGAATGGACATACATGTCACAACTGTTTTCTCCCAGGCATGTCCCAGGGGTCTGATTCAAACCCCACTCACACTTGGGCATGTGTTGACACTTGGGTTAGTTTTCAGTACCAGCAGCATTTTGATACCAATCTGATTAAAATCAGATCTCCACTGTTATACATGAAGATCTGACAGTGACCGCTTAGGTGTCATGATCTGGTAGCCTATGTTATTATCATAATCGCTAATTTTATCAGCCAATCAGATGAAGTCTTATATGTTCAAATTCGAGACTGAGCAGTGTGAATGAAGAGCATGAATGTGTACTGAACGACTTGATTCACTTTCAGATTTGTGAAAGCTGCATTTCCATTGGCTAATTCAAAGGTCACTAGAACATGACCCCTAACTGATTGTCGTCAGATTTTCACATCGGATCAGATTGCATTTTTATAGTTCTTATATGTTCAGCACACAGATATTTTAAAACGCCCTCTAGCATATAAAATAAAACTGAAATTTGAATACAGAAACTATTGTAAGCAAGAAACGTCGAGTGTTAGTGTCGAGCAATGGTTGAATTCTCTGTCTTCGATGGTGTTGCAAGATTTGACATGCTCGTTTAGACTGGTAGAATCACATAATCCTCATCTTTTCTTGTATAATAAACAGTCGTCATTATCGTCTTCATCTTTATCATCGTCATCATCAGCAGCATCTGCCATCATCACCATTACCACAACTTCTATATATATTACTATACAACCCATTCTTCCATCAGTCATGTTTATAATTCATTTACCTACTGAAAATATCTCTTTGCAGAAAAATCTAAATTGCTGATGGTATGATCTACAGGAAATAACAGTTTTAAATACTTAGATCTGCCCTGGTGAATAGCATATTATACTCCCAAATTCATGGAGTGAAAGTAGAAAATACACATTTCTTTTTTGATTGAGCCATCTTTTCTTTTTTAGAAACGAATGAACTGTGGTGGAAAAAAAAACATGTACATGTACCAGTCTCTCTTGCATCTCCTGCATAGTGGTACACTTAAAAAAATACATGTACCACCAGTCTATCATGTATCTCTTGCATACTGGTACACTCGTTACATTTCAAACTAGAAAATTTGTCATCAGGGTGTAATTGAATCAGTCAAAGTTGTGCCACATACCAACTCAAAATGGGAGCAAGAAATTTAATCCTGGTTGCTCATTTGAAAGATTAAAGTTCCTCACCATTGAATACAAATTAGTTTAAGTCGCTTGAAATGAAAACTTTTGTTAAGCTGCAGCGAAACAGTTAAAAAGAAAATTGAAACAGCCAAGGCCTCGCCAGTGTAAGAGTTGGATAGCTGGTATGTGGGGGTCCTCACATTTCTTAGCTGTGAACAATCTCCAGTAATGTATTTGTGCTAGGGCTGGACAAAAAGAAAAGTATTTGAAAGCTTAACTGTCTATGGAATTCAGAAATGGAAACAAATGAATTAGTTGTTTACATTGACAAAGTCATTGCCTCCACCATATAGCAGAAGAAAATATACCCAAAGGGAAGGGGTGTGGGTGATAGTTGAATTTTATTATTATTGTAATACCGAATTGTAATAATGACTTGAACCATTAAAATCAACCTATTCACTGAGAATAGAAGAAGAAAAAAATAGGAAAAAATACAATAATACCTATGGTGTATATTTGATACAGAATTCATCAAAACACTGTTGTGATTAAGTATTGATTTTGGGACGATTGTCAAGAAGTGTTTAAAGGGTTCAATTGGTGTGCAATATCTTTGAAGATTTGGGACCAATTCAAAGGATAATCTGCTTATTTTGATGGATTACTTGCCTGGGAGCACTTCAAAGAGAAAATAACATTGTTTGAAATAATATGATAATTTGCTGTCTGATCTTGATATTCAAATCCTGATCATTTCCATTAGAAAAATTTAATACTGTAATTGCTTGAACAGAATGGCTAAATACAATCCCTTACAGGTAAATATATGTACCTGTACATGACAGCTAAATACATGCCCTTGGATATAATGGCTAAATACATGCACTTGTACATAACGGCTAAATAATTGCCATTGTACATAGTGGCTAAATACATGCCCTTGTACATAACGGCTAAATATATCTCCTTGTACATTATGGCTAAATACATACTCTTGTACATAATGGTTAAATACATGCCCTTGTACATAAGGCTAAATACATGCCCTTGTACATGATGGCTAAATACATGTCCTTGCACATAATGGCTAAATATGTCCTTGTACATGATGGCTAAATACATTCCTTGTACATGATGGCTAAATACATGCCCTTGCACATAATGGCTAAATATATGTCCTTGTACATGATGGCTAAATACATTCCTTGTACATGATGGCTAAATACATTCCCTTGTACAGGATGGCTAAATACATGAGGGCAAAATACATGCCCAACATTGCACAACACATGGCAGATCAGGCCCCAGTTTCATGATGTGTCTTGAGATTGTAACTTAGATTAAGATTTCCCATTATTTAGATTATCATTTGATAGTATTGTTATTGAAATGATGAAAACTAACCCTTTGATTTTAAAATTGTACACCCAGGAATGTTTTATTCTGGAAAAAGAATTGAGCAATATCTCAGGTTTGAAAAATTCCTTAACTCTTACACAGGGATACAATGAAACCCTTTTAGGTAGAATATATAAGGTACTGTGACCTAATTTTAGCATGTCTGTATTAAATACATGAACTAGTGTGTTGTTGATGTGTTTTAAAATTTCACTGCTGTGTGTTTGTTGGCATGTCCCTGGCCTTATTTAATCCTGTTTTTTTTAAAACCTAATTGTACTTATTTAATTGGCAGTTTATTAGAAAAGGTTGAGGTTACAGTTTGTCTTCAATGATTGCTTTTTGTAAACAGCAGGTTAAAGTTTATGTTTAAATTTTTGTTGGTGACATGTAAGGAAGACATGTTTGGGGAGGGTGAAATTTGTTTTTAAGGTTTGATTTTTTTAGACAGTAGGTTCAGATTTGTGTCATATTTTTATAGGCAGATGTTTAAAGTTTGTGTCAATGGTTTGATCAATGTAGACAGCAGGTTAAATAATGTGTTCAAGGTTTTCTCAGTATAGACAGCAGTTAATATTTGTGTTTAAGGTTTTGTTTGTTGCTTATCAGCTTGTGTAGGAAGGAATTATGTACAGTATTTCAATTTCACTTTTTGTTAAAGACAGTGCTTAACCTTATTTAATACTTTTTATAAAATTGTATTACGACTCTATGGTATTAAACTAAGTAATAAAAAGAGTGAAAAACCAACATATTTTGTAAAATTCAACAAATAATTTATTTCTTTTGAATATTAAGTGAAAATTTAAAAAGAATTTGCAGTGATGCAAATTAAATCCTAAATAGTCCAAAACATTCTATCTCCAATCCTAATGAAAAAAGTTTAAATTAAATTCCAGATGTTAGAAATATGATCCAACAGTGAATGTGTTGACGTGCCTCTAGTAGCCAGTGTAGTTGTGATGTGCCAACATTCTTTTCATGAATTACAATATTATAATCCAAAAATATTCTTGTCTGAATTCACTGTATTTTCAGATTAATGTACCAGTCCAAGAATAGTATAGATGAGCATTTTGTACTTCCAGTGAATAATATTTTGAATAAATAATTCAACCCAAATGAAATACTGAACATAATAAGACTGCTACAAGATGTAAAAGCAAACATGAATAATTTTTCAAGTAAACAAGGTTATATACAAAAATATATAAAAAAATTAAGGCACAAAAGAAAAGCAAGGATGTAGGTCCCTATTTCATTTCTGACAAATTCTGAGTTGTAAATAGATAAAATCTGTTAGTACAGTTATAATAAAGAATGTGGTAAACATCAGGTACAGCTGACTTATCCATAAGGAATACCAGTGTTCTTGTCTCAGATTAAGATAATGATCCTGATATTTAACCTACACTGCTGGAGAAATATTAACTATGTATTATTTGTTTATAGAATAACTGGCTCTAATCAAGTACACACTAAACTTGATTTGTGACAAGTTCAAGTCCAAAATACAATTATATATAACCTATAATCATGGAGAAAACATCTTATAAACAATACAAGTTAAATATACATAAGGAAGATAATAGGATGTGGAGGCATACATAATGTGCTGGCAGATGAGGTTGTTGCTTCTTCTGCTAATTACTCATAACAAACTGCATAGATAAGATGTGCTGGCACATTATGTTATATCAAATCTGGATCTGTGCTGAGCTTTAAGCAAGTATATATGGTAATAAGATAATTCACACACAGAATCACCAGTTGTTGTTGCCCCAGAAGGCAAGTTATGCCATCAGCAGGGTTTTACAACAGTAAATCTTTACTGTGAAAAAAGCTGAAAAGTAACTGCCCTGCGAGCTAGGATTCCCTTTGAATTTGGAGCAATTTAGACTTCGTTAAATGTTGGTATAAGTCTACAGATCAGTTGTGTTGTCTTATGACAGTTTCTGTTGATCCTGCTGAATGCTCTTTGATAAATTCATTGTTGCTAACAAAGTAATAAGAAAACCTATTTTTGAGGAAGAAAATTTGAGGTAATGTTGAACCTGAAGCCAGGTCTACACCATTGTGCTTAGGATTAAGTGGAAGTAATTTTTTGTGGTCCCATGAGGTTTCATTAGCTCTGTTTGTCATATACCAGACCAACGAGCTTATCTGTTGTCTGCAGTTGACATTTGTCCATTAGCACAAGTTTCTTATTGCTACTCCTCCATAAGGATTGCCTTGAAACTTTACACAGAAACTTGTCCCATGGTCAAGTTGAACCAAAATAAAAATGGTGTGGATCAGACATTCTTATCACATAATCTTTCAGACTGAATGGCCTTATAAACATTAAAGGCTTTTACTCAAAGACTTCTTATGATGTCCAGTTGGTCCTAAATGAAAATGGTGCTGATCTGACTTTCAATCCATTATGGCAGCAATTTTAGCCACCTTGGAAATCATGTTATTGCTACTCCTCCTGATTCAAAGCTCATATCAGCATTGACTTCTAATGATATCTAGTTGGTCCTAAATGCAAATGGTCCTGATTTGACATTTAATATAGCCACCATCTTGAAAAAGATTTCATTGATTTCATTGCTACTCCTTCTGAATGGATGTATAAAAATCTGCTTTTCACTTGATGATGACTAGTTGGTGCTAAATAAAATATGTGCTCATCTGAAAGCTATGGCATGTGTTTGAGACCCCTGCTCTAAATGGATGATCATTATGACATGTGGTTTTGAGTAAAGATTTCTGATGATGCCAACTTGGTCCTCAATACAAATGATGCCAAGCTGACATCCTTTATGTGTACATCAGCAGCTAATTTGAAAATTTAATCTTGTTATTGCTGAAAAATAGCAGAGATGGTTTCAGCACCCAGCAGTGACAAGAAATAAATAGTTTTATCTTGAATTCCTGGAAATTTTGTTTCACTCATGTTGTATATGCATGTATATCATCAGTACCACAATATGGTTACATTTGGAGCTCAGAGACTAATATTGTGTCAATTCATGATATTGCATCATCATAATGCCATAATATAACCTGCCATAATGCCATAATATAACATGCCTCAATGCCATAATATAACATGCCATACTGCCATAATATAATATGCCATAATGCCCCAATATATTTTTATGGTGTTATGCAGTTGAGTTTTACCATACATAAATGTTAGTTTTACCATACATAAATGTTAGTTTCACCATACATAAATATTATTTTTACGATAAATAAATATTAGTTTTATTATATGCTCATTTTTTTTCTCCATTAACTTTACATTGTCAGAATCATGCAATATTACTCAATACTGAACTCACTTGCAAATACACATCTTGCATTCATGTGCATAAAGGAATGACTTTCTGTTGTAAACAAACAATGGATGCAGACGCGAGCACTTTGATTTGTAAACAAATCATGTACACTCACGTAGTAGGTGCTTTACGTTGTGGTGGTTTAAATTTGTATCTGAATGAAGTAAAGCAGATGTTTCGTGGACTGCCATGTACCAGCTGCTTTGGCACATTTCACGTTAACTTTTTTGATACATGTTTCGGATTTAGGCTAGCTATACAACAGATGCAAGAAAGGGTCCTTACAAATTACATACAAGTGACAAGGCATACTGTTTTCTTTAGCTTGTGATAAGAATGGCAAAAAATATACTTAAGTTTTACATCCTGAATTTCCTCAAAATGTACTTTCTTAGGTCTGCAAATCCGAATTGTATGAGCCATGTCATAGGTTCTCAATCTTGATTACACATTTTGAAATTGTACTGTAGTGCAATTACATCCTCCTTACTGCACTCAAAATGAAATAAGCATTAAATTCCATAGCATCTTTTTGATAATTGCAATTGAAAGACTTCATATTTTCCCCACATTATGATTTCAAATATTCAATGACAGAAACAGAAACACATTTGCAGATGTCAACACGCTTCTCCGTCGCTTCTTCAACCTGATGTATTTCATGTGGAATTATCACATATAAATCCAGTCTATAATGATGAAATTCTGTAGAATTGAAAAAAAATACCAAAATCTGTTAATTCCAGATCAAATTGAAAAGTTGTTGCATTGTGCATTCATTCACAAAATATGACTCCAAATTTCAGTTTTAACTAGACGCGCCATTTTCTTTCAAAACTTATGTTGAGCATGCGACTAAGTTCATATTTATCTGGGCGGAGTTATGTGTGCAGTAATAATGTTGTTGTTGCGTAATTATGAATCTGTGCTTGTGTATTTAGTTTGGAATATGGCATACATTCAGTTACTTTATTTCTTGTTGTGTAGGTAGAATAAAAAAATGAGCATATAATAAAAAGGTTACTGCATTTGTATGGGAAAATATGAACTCGTTTTGTCGGATGGATATACTGCACTCCCAAGGTCGTGCAGTATTTCCATTCCAGAAACTTGTTCATATTTTCCCATACAAATGCAGTAACCTATAATTGCCATACATAAATGTTAGTTTTACCATCCATAAATGTTAGTTTTACCGTACATAAATGTTAGTTTTACCATACATAAATATTAGTTTTACCATAGATAAATGTTAGTTGTACCATATATAACTGTTGGTTTTACCATACATAAATATTAGTTTTACCATACATAACTGTTTTACCATACATAAATATTAGTTTTACCATACAGAAATTTTACCATACATGAATATTAGTTGTACCATACATAAATGTTAGTTGTACCATGCATAAATGTTAGTTGTACCATACATAAATATTAGTTTTACCATACATAAATGTTAGTTTTACCATACATAAATATTAGTTGTACCATACATAAATGTTAGTTGTACCATGCATAAATGTTAGTTTTACCATACATAAATATTAGTTTTACCATACATAAATTTTACCATACATAAATATTAGTTGTACCATACATAAATGTTAGTTGTACCATGCATAAATGTTAGTTTTACCATACATAAATATTAGTTTACCATACATAAATTTTACCATACATAAATATTAGTTGTACCATACATAAATGTTAGTTGTACCATGCATAAATTTTAGTTGTACCATACATACATGTTAGTTGTACCATGCATAAATGTTGGTTTTACCATACATAAATATTAGTTTTACCATACATAACTGTTTTACCATACATAAATATTAGTTTTACCATACAGAAATTTTACCATACATAAATATTAGTTGTACCATACATAAATGTTAGTTGTACCATGCATAAATGTTAGTTTTACCATACATAAATATTAGTTATATCATACATAAATATTAGTTTTACCATACATAAATATTAGTTATACCATACATAAATATTAGTTTTACCATACATAAATATTAGTTATACCATACATAAATATTAGTTTTACCATACATAAATATTAGTTATACCATACATAAATATTAGTTATACCATACATAAATATTAGTTGTTGTTGTTGTTGTAGGGTTTAATGCCATTTTTCAGCACACGATAAGCTATACATGGCGGCCAGTATTAATGGTGGAGGAAGAACCCAGGAAAACCCCAGAAAGTTCCACCAACCCATGAGAAGCTACTGGCAAGCTTTCTCACATACCCACATTGACAGAATCAGAGACTCGAACCCAAGCAGACAAAGGTGAGATGACAGTGATCCGTAATGGAGAGCACTTTAGACCACTCGGCCATGGGGGCACTTAAATATTAGTCTTACCATACATAAATGTTAGTTGTACCATATATAAATGTTAGTTGTACCATACATAAATATTAGTTTTACCATACATAAATGTTAGTTTTACCATACATAACTGTTTTACCATACATAAATATTAGTTTTACCATACATAAATATTAGTTGTACCATACATAAATGTTAGTTTTACCATACATAAATATTAGTTTTACCATACATAAATATTAGTTTTACCATACATAAATGTTAGTTTTACCATACATAACCATTAGTTTTACCTTACATAACTGTTTTACCATACAAAAATATTAGTTTTACCATACATAAATATTAGTTTTACCATACATAAATATTAGTTTTACATATTAGTTTTGCCATACATAAATATTAGTTTCACCATACATAAATGTTAGCTTTATAAATCAGTTGAATCTTTATAATTTTACATTATAAATATATATATATATATATATATATATATATATATATATATATATATATATATATATATATATATATATATGCTTTGGTAAATATGAAGTCTTGTTTGTAAAATTCCATATTAATGCTAAGAAAGGTCAGTATAAATTGTATAATATTTCAGATTTTAGTGCTGCTGATTAGAAATTCTGTTCAAAGTTCATGTGGCCATGATCAGTTGTTTTTTAGTGTGTGTTTGTGAGTAGAAATTATCAAAATAAGCCCCCCCTCCAATTTACGAAATTAATTTGTACATCTAATTAACCCAGTTTTGCCCAGTACTTGATGCACTTAGTACATTATATATACTAATATATATAACTTGCCCTAATTTTAAAACCAATTAATTAAGAAACAAATATTTTTCTTTTTTGGCATAACTGCCTCAAGGAATTTGAAATGTGATTTTTAAATTTATTGATGGTGACTTTCATGTAGATTTTGGGGCTTGCTCTTCATCAGTTGGTGAAGAGTTATGGCGATGAATAATAATAATAAAACATCCCCTGCAGGCTTGAGGAAATGGAATAATAATGATAAAACATCCCCTGCAGGCTTAGGTACATAAAATAATAATAATAATAATAACAATAATAATAAATCCCCTGCAGGCTTGGGTACATATTGTAATAATAAAATAATAATAATAATAATAAATCCCCTGCAGGCTTGGGTACATATTGTAATAATAAAATAATAATAATAATAATAATAATAATAAAAACTTCTGCACATTTAGGTACATATGATAACACAATAATAATAATAATAATAATAATAATGATAATAATAATAAAATATCCCTCACAGGCTTGGGTCCATAACATAATATGAATAAAACATTCCCAGCAGGCTTGCGGATATCAAATCATTATGATGTGCCTTCCTGCAGGATGTAACAAACCTCAAGTGGAAGCAACCTATTTGACTTTGAGTGTGTCCCATGATGTTCGTACTCACATGATGAAGGTCCTGGAATTTTTAAAGGAATTAAACATTCATGATTAAAAAAAAAAATAATTATTTTTGTACTTTGGGGATGCCTAAACTTACTCTGCACTTTCACCTGGATTGTACTGCTGTGCCATTATATCAGTATATACATAGTATTGAAAGATATGCAGTTGAGTACATTATACAGTTACCACTTATGAGAATATAGATGACTTATCATTGTCAGGGCTTTGAGAAAAGTTGGAAACTTGTCCTGCTGGGCTTTTGACTTGTCCATTTTTACTGGTCATGTATGCATTATAGTTATTCTTTACCATACATGAGGCTGAAACTGCCTAAAATGCCACTTGTCCAAGTTGTATGAGCAGCTTAAAAAAGTGACATGTCCTTTCTCAGCAACCACTTGTAAATATGAACCTACAAGTGAAATTTTTGTCAGGCATTGATTTTATGTTGTAATCTACAGTGGTGTAGCTGATATAATGAACGGAAGGATGTGAGTAATGTAGACAAATCAAAACATAATATTTATAAGGTCTTAGAGGACTCCCTCTGCTGCCTTCTTTCAGTCCCTTTTATTGAGGGTACATGAGAAAATTCTTTGACTGTGCCTGTAATTGGTGTGGGAGGAAATGTGCACCGGTTGACAGTTTGTGTGTATTATATGTACCTTTCTCATTGTTCATGAAGTCCGGTTAAACTTGGTCAGGCTGTGTACTTGAATATTCAGCACTTTTATTCTTTCAAATAGGTCACTGTAATCTGCAGTTTCACGCATACTTCTTCATGATAGAGGACATATATGTACATACATGTAGTTTAGCTTTCGTTAACGTCCACATGGATTCTTGTGAACCTCCAAACCAGGAGGGTTTTCCTACTGAGATGAGGGGTGTCTCCCATCTCCTCCCATCATTCATTGAAATAACCTACATAAATAAAATTATCATCGAAGAAATTCTGAACAGACAATTCTTCAGGTTTTTTTTCTGCACCTTGCGTAGTATATTTCCGGTAAAGATTTCCTGCAATGATTTGACTATGAGGATTACACTTTAAGTGCTGATTCGACAGACACTAAAATTAATAATTGGATTGAAAGTTATTCAGAAAGGATTAAAGAATCCTAATGGATTATGTTTAGATTAGACATTTTGAAAGAGCTCAAGTGATATAAAATGGGTCATTTTGGGGTTGTTATTCATCATTTGTTGATATCTAAGCGAGCTTGATCTTCCAGTGATAAAAAGCCAAAGTCTAAACAACCAAAGTTTCACATAAAACTCAATAATGGATGAAAATGGGGATTTCAAAAGTTGAGTTTACTTCAAAAATAGGCATGAATATGCATTTTGCCATTCCTATTAAAAGTCAGTTTTAAGAGGGACTTCCCAAGATTCGACCCAGATATCTTCAATCTTGACTTAATTGCTGCTCTGAAAACAGGTGCTCCTTGAATAAATTCATTTGTTATTATTTGTTAAATAATTGTTTTGTGGAGAAAACTGGCTGTTTTAAGAAGGCAATTGATTAGTACACGTGATGCTTAATGAAGGTGTGATGTACATGTACACATGACAACAGAACGGAAAGGTCAGCAGCAGTTAAGCTAATATATCCTTGGCATCCCATTATTTATCAACATTTCTTGTGTAATTCTTGTTATAGTTTTATTTTTACCGCTCTGGTGGCATAGTGGTTAGAGTGTTTGCCTCAGATGTGGGAGGTTGCTGGTTCGAAGCCCGGCCAAGTCATATCAAAGACTTATAAAATTGGTACTAACAGCTGCCTCGGTAGGTGCTCATCATTAAGAGGTTAATGTTACAACTGGTCGGCCTGGTGTCAGGATAATGTGACTGGGTGGGATATGATGTTACATGTCTGCAGCATGATGCTCACTGTTAGACATTGGACATCGTAGTGATATGACAAAAATCATTAAAGCTACATTAAAAAATCCAAATCACACACATATTTTCTTTAACTAGTACCATATAGCCATTAGCATGATTAACTAATTTTACAATCAAATAATATAATTATTATAATGCAACATGGTAAAAGATTGGCAGAATATGAGGTATTAATTGTGTCGGAAGGCCAAAATGTACTAAAATATTCTTTTAAACTTAACCGTAAATATTCTTTTGATGAAAAATCACTCTGAAGGGCAGAGCTGTCAGTTGTGAACTTTAAAGCCTAAGTGTTAAAGAAACATAGTCGTTTCGGGGTTCAGAATACAGAATACTTGTGTGCAGATGTCATGTACAATTCATGTACATATATATTTTTGGTGGTAGTTCATGTAAAAATAATTCAAAGGATAAATGTTAAGATTTACAGTAAGGCATGTTTTGTCAAGTGCTGTTAGATGTGATTTCTCACATCTTAATTGGCAGGTATGCCATAGTGATAACCTCCTACCAAAGGTCACTGCAGCCTGCTCCTTGTCACTTCAGTGTCAATTGGCAATGCATATGGTGATTACCATAATTCTAGATGTATGAGTAATATGCACACAGTCAAATGTTTCATTCTGAATTTTACATGTTACTGTTTTTTTACAATGGTGTAGATGTTGCTTTACCTACTCTACCCTTGGCATGCGCTTCAGGTTTTTTTAAATGGAAGTTGTTATCATTAAATGGTTGTGTAATGATTCAAAACACTTAGGAGTGACAGCCTTGTCAATATTGATAATACCTCCAGGAAAGTCTTTCAGTAAAGGAGGTAACTGTCAGAGACAAGACACTCATCAGAACCTTCTACAAACTTTTCAAATTAAAAAAGTCATGTTAGTATCAGTAATTGTAATGGAGGCTTCAGTTCCAACATAATTTTGTTGGACCCACAACAGTGCACCAAACCATTACATGTTGCACATCACGATCTTTTTAAATTAGAATACAGGAGCTTGGATTTACATAATTATACCATTATTTTGCAGTCCATGTTTTCCAGTAGATTTATTATCATAATGATGTACAGTCAGATGGTATAGGAAGACAAGGATGGATAGTTCCATTAGATCATTTGTTGAATTTTATTGTAATGTGCTATTGTGAAAAAGATAGTCCTGTATGAAAAATTGGACTGGAAGTTTTCAGGTCAGGACTTAATGGAATCCCCTTGTCTGATTGGTCAGGAACGTAGTTACTGGTAACCATCTTTTCATACATTTGAATGCTGTACATGATTTTTCATCATGCTAGATAATTCTTCCTGAAACAAAAATACCCCAAACTTTTATAAATATCTATTGTCATACCCCCAGATTTGGAGAGAGGGGGTTATACAGTACTGGAGTAACTGTTTTTTGACGCCGATCCAAACACTATTTTCCTTCAAGGTAAAATTTTTTTAAAAAATTGAAAACAATAAGACTAGAAAAAGTAAAAATTGAGCTGGCTTAGTCCAGTGCTTGAAGCACTTTGTACATTATGTTTACTAATCATTATAATATATATAATGCTTAGAAACAAAACAACCTACCAACCCATAATTTTAAAACATTTTTTTGGCCTTATGTCTTTTCATCAACTAATTAAAACAGCAACAATGTACTGGTTGTTGTATGAAATTACTTTATAATGATATTGTATGAAATTACTTTATAATGATGTTGAATGAAATTCCTTTATAATGTTGTATGAAATTCCTTTATAATGATATTGTATGAAATTCCTTCATAATGATGTTGTTTGAAAATGCATATAACTATGTTGTATGAAATTCCTTTATAATGATATTGTATGAAATTCCTTTATAATGATGTTGTATGAAATTCCTTTATAATGATGTTATTTGAAATTCTTTTATAATGATATTGTATGAAATTCCTTCATAAAGATGTTGTTCATCGAGTGCAGAGAATGCAAGAAAGTTATTTAGAATTCTTAATGAAAATGTAAATATTAGATGTATTGAAACGGTAAGCATTATAAGATGTACAATAACTTTGTCTTCCTTTTGAAAGCCTTAATACATTTTACTTCTGGACCTGTTCATGTGTCTGTTTGTGTATGTGTATGTGTGTTATTTTGGATTTTTAATGTAGCTTTAACAATTTTAGCCATATTGCTACGATGTCTGCAGTTTAGCAGTTTATAGTGATATCTAGCATTGGGGCATCACGCTGCAGACATGTATCATCATATCCCTTCCAGTCACATTATCCTGACATCAAGCTGACCAATCCTAAGAACTAAACCTCTTAATGCTGAGTGCCAAGTGAGGCAGCTGCTAGTACCATTTAAAAAAGTCTTTAGTATAACTAAGCCAGGGTTTGAACTCATGACCTCCCACATCCAAGGCAAATACTCTAACCACTTAGGTCACAGGAGTGGTAAACTATTTTGCAATTGAACTTAAATCCAACATGCATGTGGTCACTTCATGATTTAAATATTTTGTGCATTGGTCAGTCCCAGATCAGTGTGATGTTGGAAATAAGATGCATAGGCATGGATGTAATAATTCCCATTTTCAAAGGAAATCCCTTGGTTTTAATCATGATTTCTAATGAGTTTGTTTTCCTTAAGTTTCTATTAAATTTAATCGTCAGTAATGTATATTTTTTGAAAAAGTTTCAGCTGATAGTGCATGTAGATAGATAGCCAGTGTCCTGTGATTGAGTATGTGTCATGTCTCACAACAAAGTAAAAAGATATTAATAACCATTTACAGTAAAAAGTCCAGTTCTGAAAACCTCCCTTAGGTTGTTTTCTCTGATTTCTGAAGGTCCTGTCATCCAGATGTAGTCCCGTTCTGACAGCTGGCATTCAGATCTCAACTACAACACCCCTTAAGGCAAAGAAGTACTTAGGCAGGATGACATATGCAATACCCATAGACTCACTTTTTACTCCATTTTCATAAGATTGCAGTTCGATTGACACATATTGGTAGCCAATGTACTTCATGTTATGGTTGTTGCTATGGTTAAACTCCTACATTGGAATGGGTAGAAACTTTTGTAATGCTCACAACTGTGAAATTATTTATGAAAAAAACTATATTGAAATATTATTATGTTTATTATTATGTCATTGAGATAAAACTGCTTGCAAGACACTTTGGTTTTATTGTCCTACTGTGTCATTAAGCAAGACATTTTACTCATTGCTGTACTGTGTCATTAGGCAAGACACTTTGCTTTTATTGTCCTACTGTGTCATTAAGCAAGACATTTTGCTCATTGCTGTACTGTGTCATTAGGCAAGACACTTTGCTTTTATTGTCCTACTGTGTCATTAAGCAAGACATTTTGCTCATTGCTGTACTGTGTCATTAGGCAGGACACATTGCTTTTATTGTCCTACTGTGTCATTAGGCAAGACACTTTGCTTTTATTGTCCTACTGTGTCATTAAGCAAGACATTTTGCTCATTGCTGTACTGTGTCATTAGGCAAGACACTTTGCTTTTATTGTCCTACAGTGTCATTAAGCAAGACATTTTACTCATTGCCTTGCTGTGTCATTAGGCAAGACACTTTGCTTTTATTGTCCTACTGTGTCATTAAGCAAGACACTTTACTGCTATTGCCCTGCAGTGTCATTAATTAAGACATTTGCTTGTGATGCCCTGCTGTGTCATTAGGAAAGACACTTTACTTTTATTGTCCAACAAAAAACATAATAAAACCATTTGTAAAAACACCTTAATGCTCATAGGTTGTTCCTGCTTAAACTGTTTTCAACTTCATCTTTGAATATCCAAGTTATGCTACAGCTTGGGTGATATAGTTTTGAAGTCTTCAAGAAACAGCTTAAGAGGTTTAAATCTTGAAGACTTTTTGCTGTGTGGTAACAAAAGACTTGATGATCTGGAAAAATATATTTAAAAAAGTAAATGCAAATCTCTGCTCAGATTTATTTATGATTCAGGTCGATTTATGTAGCAAACATCTGTCTCTTGTAAATACGAAAAGGTTAGACTACAATATAACTTGGACAATTTATCATTAGAATATTATCTTTCATAAGAGTGTCAATATTAGAAGTGAAATGAATAACTGAACGTTCATCAGTATTAGAATACATTTTTGTGAATATTTGGGATGCAAGTGCTTTGCACTATTTTGTGAAAGAATAAAATAAGGTGAAATGTAAACTATCAAATGTTGAAGTAGTCAACGGATGAACAACTTGAAACCTGTTGAATCACTTTAAATTCAAACTCATAATTACAAAGTAATGACAGTGTCAAATTTCTGAATACTGGTAGTCACATTGCTCACGGTGCATGCATTGCTATTTATGGGCTATTGAAGATAATACTGCAAGTTCATAGAGTGCATGGTGTAAAACAATAGTTGTCATATTAAAACCAACAAAACTTTTACATATCAGCCAACTTTTCCAAATGTTATTTTAAAAAATGGTAAAATATAAGTGTGATTTTCACTGTGAGTCCCCACATTTAATTGAGCAAATAATTGAGAATTACTTACCTTCTTGACCTGCAGTCCTTCTTCTGCACTGTTACATTGGTGGGTTGTAGTTATTGTTATACATTTCTTGTTTCTTCTCACACTGACTGCAGCAAGATTCACTCAGTTATGTGTTGCAGTAACATCTTAACAAAATTCACACTGTTACAAGCACTAAAACCCCACCCACATTTATTGGATTTTTGGTTTGAATACCCCACAGGTGTATAAGCAAGACCCTAAGATGTTATTTACTTGTAATGAGATTTAAAGGACCAAGTTCTTGGTGCTTTCCTGATGTCTTGGTGGAGGATGGCATGAGGTGGGTTGGTGGATGGGGATGTCTAACTATATTCCCAACTTGTACTAACTATCATTTGTTTAAAAAAATTCATTTGATTGAAAACAGAAGCATTATATATCTACTTACACTTATAACCATGTTGCATTAGATGAGGGTATCTGTTTGCTTTGCAGCTGCTTGCCCTGTCTTTTTCACCGAAATATATATGTATATTTATGTATAATGTATTTCATTTTCTTGCCAGTCAGATATCTCTGTCATTATTATTAATATTTTTAATATTCTGCAGAACCTGTGATAGATCAATGGTTAGCATCATAAACTCCACAGTATTGTGTTCACAAGTTTAGTTCCTAAGGCAAGTCTGGTTGGCTGCAGTGTCATGTTATTAGGCAAGACACTGTACTCTCATTGCCAAGCAAAACTAATCATGTAAAAGCTGCAGCTTGCCAGGTTGGCCAC
Organism: Sinohyriopsis cumingii; assembly: GCA_028554795.2. Taxonomy (NCBI): domain Eukaryota; kingdom Metazoa; phylum Mollusca; class Bivalvia; order Unionida; family Unionidae; genus Sinohyriopsis; species Sinohyriopsis cumingii. The sequence goes on along the minus strand of CM068824.1, from coordinate 121,512,385 downwards.
TGTGTTGTGTCCTTAGGCAAGACACTGTACTCTTAATTTCAAGCAAAACTAATCATGTAAAAGCTGCAGCTTGCCTGGTTGGCCACTGTGTTGTGTCCTTAGGCAAGACACTGTACTCTTAATTTCAAGCAAAACTAACCAACGCCTCAAATCAAAACACATTAATATAGACCTCGACCAACTATAAACCAAAAGCTCTTTGATGTACAGTAGAACCTGTCTTGAAAGACCACCCATTCTGCCAACAAATACTGGTCTCTCAAGACAGGTGGTCTCTCATAACAGGTCATAACACTAAATAATCAATGAATCTGTGCATGGAAAATCTGGTCTCTCAAAACAGGTGGTCTCTCATAGCAGTGGTCTCTCAAGACAGGTTTCACTGTACTATAACACTTTTTATTGTTGAAATCATGGAATACTAACTCTGAGCAATCACAAAAATAATGCACTGCATCAGAAGGAAGGACAACCAGTTTTATGAATGTAAATCCATTATAACTTAGAAATACGGAGAAGATTTATTTATGTTTGCTAATAAAAATGATGCAGTTAAGAAGCAAGTGAACATTATGGCATTAAAAATGTGACATGAAGTAAATAGCAAATTAGGAAAGAATGATATGCCGATACACATTCCAGATTGCATCTTAAGAGTTCCAGACTTTTTTGTTACAAAGTTGTATGTTTTGTGGTTATCATATACAGGTGTACCATCCAGTTTGATGCTTTTTCACTGAATAGTTTTTAGGCCACATGCCCTTGCTAATGCACCTGTAGATCAGGGTTACCATATTAACTATGCTGTCTACCCAAAATAATAAGAAATAAAGGTAAATACGTTAGCTATACCATCTTAGTAAATGTTTTTCACTGAAAGGCTCTATTGAGAAAAGTCATGCATATCCTATAGTGGCTAATACATCGTGTTGGAAGGACCTCAAGTAAATTTAGGCATTGAGGTCATTTTAATATACTAGCGATCATCAGTATGTCGTTGACATTATCACCATGTTTACTCAGGTATATTTTATCACCTAAGGCTTTGCAGACAGGTATGAGAAACACTTCAATAAAGGCTCTGTACAGTAACCTAATTAAAGGCTTGCAGTTGACACTTGACTGTTTAAGTTCCCACCATGCTGTATTTGCTTTCTGATAAAAATGGGGAGATATGGTTATGAATTTGATTATGATGAAAAGCAAATAGCTGATAGGAAGAGCATCTTCAAATTGATGAAATTGATGAAATATTTGCTATCTGTAATTTGCTTTGATCATTACCTGAAGGTAAATCATATCTCACCTGTGATACAGGTTTATTGCACACCTTGACTTGAGACATATCTATCTTTTGTGAGGCTTGTGGTACCATTGGGTGTTTTTTGGTGCCATTTTCATTTACCATAATTGAAATAAAGATGGGGGGATGAAGATACCTGACTTGTGCTAATGTCACCCTTTCAGATGATTTTAGTCCCTGTGCTTTTGAAGAGGTGTGTGGATATTGTGATGGAGTCAAGCCATAGTGATTGCATACATCTATGTGTGGATATATGTTTGTATTTGTATGGAGTCATTCAACTTCTACACCATCAGAGGTAGACATTTGAAAAGTGGATGTTGATTTTGCTAACTCTTCACTGTTTTTTATGATGTCTCTGGGGGTGGGGAGTGGGGGTGGTTGTGATGATTTGACAAATTTGGAATAACTCTTGATTTCTATGTCTCAGATTTTATAGATTCAGTATAGGTGGTCTGTGACCAAATGTCCACACAAATCAAACTGGGACCCCCTGTGATGTGTCTTTTCAAGCTTTAAAAATATATACACAGTTACACAGTGGGGATCTCAGTAGTTTCTGTTTCATGAAACCTGGACCTAAGGTCGCACTCCACAAATATCAAGTATTTACAACAGAATGACATGTGTAAGGTGAGGTTGTTTGCGTTTGTAACTTGCACTTTGGAGAGACTGTATGCATACCTATATGCTACTTTCATTTACTGTGGCTGATATTTCTATACATATTGTAGTTTGTGGAAATCATGCATTTTCTAAGCTCACAGCCAATCCAAATAGCTGCTCCAATGTGCTTGAAAATTCAGCCTGAACTAGTCCAAAGTTCACAAACTTTAGCAGCAGTTAAAATAGGGAAAACAAATTTTGCCAGAGTAGACAATACCAGTGTCTGAAAGTGATAGGAATGAATTACTAAATATATAATAAGTAAAAAAAGAGATGTCCAGGAACTGACAATGGGCAAGTAGAGTTAGCTGGTTTTTTTTTTTTTTATAGGTGTGCATCCCATGTAAGGTCAGGCTGTATACTCTCGAACCCAAATTACATCCATTAATCATACACCAGAATAAAGGGAGTTAAATCTAAGCTATAAAATAGCCATGATACTCAGTGGTGAAAATTCTTTTTCTTTCAGAACTTAACCCTTTGCAAAGTGCAAACCGGTTGAGTGCAACCGAAGTCCCATGGCCCAGAGTGGGGATGGGATGTGGGGAGATGTCCCACCCTCACACGTTAAATTTCATGTTGAATCACCCTACACCCATACCCCATCTCTGAAGACCTAATTCAAAATTCCAAAAAGTGTTGTCATAATTGATACCCATTGTACTAAAATGGATGTAACTTGAACAGTGTGAGAGGAGTTGTACATATAGGTGAAATGTCTATATCATATTCGATGTGCTTCTTTGAAGGTGCAGGGATAATAAATGTAATGAATACAAAATAAATGAAAGTCGTATTGTCAACCAAAGATATATTAGATTTTTTTGCCCTATCAATCATGCTAGCTTGAATAGATTATAATTTTCATACCGTCATTTTCCTTCATTATTCTTTTGTTCACCAATTCTTTTAAGTTTTTGGGAAATTAGCAGATATCTAGGTAACAGATGAATATATAAATAAACACACAAATGAATCATTTAAATCAGTAATGAATCAAACAATATATGTATTAGTAATAAAGGTTCTGTGTTATTTCCAGCTTAAATGCATAGTTCTTTTTATTGCAGGTGTTCAAAGGCATGAAATTCTAGATGTAATAGCTTTTATTTTCCTTCTGTGCATGTGTATTATATACTTAAGATTTACATGATTTGTTACATTTATGAGGTTAATAAGGTCATTATAAACTGATTGGTGTCATAATAAGTAAATTTACATACAGCAAATGAAATGATTTCAAGTTGAGCAAGGCACCATGTGCCCATTATCAATAGCTTACATATAAATAGTTGTCAGCTATTAATGTTCAGATCAGGGCAAGCTTGAGTTTTGAATCAGTTTGTTTAAATGGCATCCATTTGGTTATTGTATACCATATACACATTTAGAAATTTGTGCAAGTGTTCTAACCTTAAATGCTGTTTCAGGAAGTCATAAAAATGTACTGCTTCATAGGCAAGGACACATTATACTGAGGTACTTACATGGAGAAATTTAATCCAACCAGTATAATGGCTCCGTGGGCTGTATCAGGGACTGTGTTGTACTGAGGTGTTTCATAGTGAGGGATCACTGTATGACTGGTTTAAAGTTTTTTCCTGCATATAATGTACACCCAAACTTCACCTCAAGTTGTCCCTTAAGATATGATTCATATAGTATACTTCCAGACCAAGGTCTATGTTATTGGTTCAAACAGTCAAACAGTATAGATCCTGATCTACCACTTCATTATGTGACAGCTGATCTGGGTTTATGCAGTTCACATCTGGGTACAGTATATACAGTATGCAGAGATTCCATTAGAAGCTGGAATTGTCCTGCAAAAATGTTGGTCACCCATCACAAGTCGTCCCTTTTTTGCAAATTCTAAAAGCTTCAACACCTGATTGAAAAATAATCGTTACTTACATAAATGACTTTCAGAATATTTTTTCTGAGGAAAATGTCTGATTTATTAGAAGTTTGACCATTTAATGGACACTTTCTACCTACAAGAAGTCTCTGTTATTAATTTTGCTTTGTATTTTGATTGGTTGTGTTTCCTTTTAATAGACTGGTTACTCAAAAACAACATACTGGTATAACAGAGGTGACATCTTGGATTTTTTTAATGCTAAATGATAAAAGCAGATTGAATCAGAAATTTTCTTGTGTAGTAATATTCAGAAAGCCATTTGTTTAAGGTACATAAGGATTATCAGATGTTAAATTTTGGAGTAGCGTTTAGCAAGGCTGAATTATAGTGAGGGTAACCAAAAGTTAGTTGATAGCATCAAATCCTGGTTACTTAGATAGGAGCTTTTCATTCTGATATTGCTCCAACGATCTACTTGTTTTAGATCTCCCACTTCAAAAATTTCATACGTGAGCAAATAAGGTACTATCTCTTTTGAGACTTATGATCATGTTTAAGTTGTTGATTTTGTCAGCGCACCAGATGTTCTTCTTTATGTTTCTGCAGCAAAATGTTGTGTTGCTGTATAGGTTTTTTTTTTACATTTGCTAATGAGAAATCCAGCTTTGTGGACTACCATGTATATGCACTTCTAAGTTGAGTCCAAATGCAAACAACATAGACCCTGATTTGCCATTGTATAATTATCCAGCAGATTAAGGCCTATGTTGCTAGTTGTATTGATTGCACTAAAAATTGAACTGACCCAGATCTGCTGGTGCATTTTGTGATGGCAAATCTGGATTTGTACATGTGGAAGTTGCATTTGACTTATAAGTGAGTATATATGGAACATGTTTTATGAAATGCATTTAGTACACCCAATATATGGCTGCTAACTTGGCCTTTTGGTTGTACATTTAACTGTTTATGAATTGATCTTAGGTAATGTAACTGTATGGTAGGGCATTCTCAGATCTTGTAAAAGCTGTTTGTAGTTGAGTATTGTTTGGAGGTAATATAATTTTCTAGCTTTGTAGACAAAAAGAATACCAGCTAATAAGGTCTAATGGTTTCAATTACTTTGTTGTCTTGGGGGTCCCCATAGACACCCCTGTCTGTTGTGTAGCATTATTAGAAGTGGTGCTAGTAATATAGAACTGAAAATATCAATTATGACAACAAAAACAGCAGCCATAATGAAAAGAAGCTTTCAACTCATCGTTATGAAGTTCTTTTGTCAAACATTTAGTTTCTTTTCATATATATATATATATATATATATATATATATATATATATATATATATATATATATATATATATATATATATATATATATATGGCTTAGGTACTGTATTTCTTTTCATTGTCTTGCAACTATTTTTGACCACTTCTGACTGTTATTATTACTGTTACTACTACTACTACTACTGTTGCTACCACTATAACTACTACTACTACTACCACCACCACTGTTACGTATGTTTAATTTGCAATGTTAGTTTTTTTACATTTATTATCAGCTGTGGGTTATGTAAAATTGTATCTTGTAGCTGACCTTGTCCAAAATCGAGTTTATTGTGTACCTGACCAAAATCATTGATTTTTAAAATTCTGTAAACAACAAATGTATATTTAATATTTTCTCTGTGAGTATGGGTTTAATATTAGGATCATTATCAATAGGAGTAAACATTTATCTTAGTCAAGGATATCTTGTTTACCACATTCTATATTATAATTTTGATAACAGATTTTATCTTGTAAACATTTGGAAGCCTCTAGAATGACATTTTCCATCAGGTAATATTTTTTAAAAAAGAAAATGCTAATTGTGGCCTAGGTCAGGTAGAGGAGTATAAAATCTTGTTTGCTGGAAAAATTATTGATTCCTGCGATGTCAACTGGACAGAAGTCATATATATTGTTGTATCCAGATTCTGATTTGGGTGAAATTGTTTATTATTCTTTGGAAATACAAAGTGCTCAATAGCATTTATGTTGAGAGACATTAATTTCGGCATTATAGTGCATTCAGAGAAGGAAACCTTGGATTATATTACTATGATTCAACAAAAGACTGTTGGCACGTCAACACAATTCAGGCTATTAAGTACATTATAGATTACAGGCCACTACAGGCACATTAGCACCTTCAGCATTTAAAATTATTTAAAATGCCACTAAAGATTATTCAGAACTTTATGCATTAGACTTGTCTTAGTAATTCTTGGATTATTTGGGTTTTAATTATCAATACCATAAGTTCTTTATGCATTTCCACTTTGTATTGAAGAGAAAGAAATTATATGTTGAATTTTACAAAGCTTTTCTGTTACTTATTTTAAAACATAAAGCAATTACTACTATTACTACTACAACTACTGATACTGATACAACTACTGCTACTACATTGCTTCAGCCTGATAGAAATATAGGGGCTCTGATACTCCCAGTGCCATTCTTTCCCTTCCCCTTTGCCCTTCAAGAGCCTCCCCTGTGCCTATCACTTGATCAAATCACCTGCAAACTGTTATTCTATTTATTGCAGGTATTTTTCTGTTATTTGATGTAGGATAAAAACTTGAATGTGCTTTTATTTGCTTCTGCTTCCAAAAAGATGAAATTCTAAATTATATATGTCATGTCCATGATGGATTCTACAAAATTGCCCCATTTTTCCGAACAGCCCTTCAAGAAAAGTTACCTTCTTCCCCTCCTCTCTACAAGAAATTCCTTCAAGGGAACTAGTTCTGCTAGTAGCACTGCTGCAGGGTTCATACAGCTCCTTGAATACCTTGAAGTACTTAAATTTTAAATGCCACCATTGCTGGTCCAAAGCCTGGGTGTAAAAGAAGGAGGGTTGGGTATGGGGTTCGCAATCCAACCCTGTAAAACCCAACTTGCTACAAACACTCCAACAAAAGAAAAACCAGAAACTGAAAGCCTGAGGGAGGAAGGGTCTTCTTCTGGAAGACTTGTGATGCTATGTAGTGAAAGCTGTGAGCAGACCACCCTTCTATCAAACAGGAGAATCAACATTGCAACATGGAATGTGAGGACAATGTATGAGGCAGGAAAAACAGCACAGGTAGCAGCAGAGATGAGGAACTACAACCTATCCCTACTGGGCATTAGCGAGACAAGATGGATTCATTCTGGACAAAGAAGACTGATGACAGGAGAGATGCTGCTGTATTCAGGACATGAGGAAGATAACATGCCTCATATATGAGGTGGTGCTCTTGCTGTCGAAGCAAGAATATAATGCACTGATAGGATGGTAACCACATGGGCCCAGAATCCTCAATGCCATACAGTGCTATGCTTCAACAAATGACAGCGAAGAAAATGATAAGGACCAGTTTTACAACAGGCTACAGAACAGTGTAGAGAACTTCCCAGACAAAGACATTGACATCCTTATGGGTGTTTTCAGTGCCAAAGTTGGGCCAGGCAGCACAGGGTATGAACAAGCCATGGGGATCCACGGCCTGGGCAAGATGAATGAAAATGGAGAGAGATTTGCAGACCTTTGTGCACTGAACAACCTGGTCATCAGGGGTACCAACTTTCCCCACAAGAGAATCCACAAGAACACATGGATATCACCAGACCATGTGACAGAAAATCAGATTGACCACATCTGTATAGCCAAGAAATTCAAAAGATCCCAGCAAGATGTGCGGGTGAAGAAGGGAACAGATGTGGCATCTGACCACCACTGCAAGTACAGCAGAACAGAGAGACCCATAAAGGACAAGAAGGGAAAGACCACAGAACACCAAATGAATTATGGCAGAACATTTTGAAGAACTGTTGAACATGAAAGCACCACCAAATTCCCCAGAAATCCACCTAGCCAATGCAGATCTCCCCATAAGCTGTGTCGCGGGTTTGAACCCTGGCCTAGTAATACCAAAGGCTTAAAAAAAATGGTACTAGCAGCTGCATTCATTGGCACTCACTGTTAAGAGGTTAGTGTTAGGACTGGTCAGCTTGGTGTAAAGATAACGTGACTCTCTGTGACATAATGCTACATGACTTCGTCATGATGCCCCAGTGTTAGTCATCACTATAAACATAGCTATAAACTGCCACACTGCAGCCATCATAGCGATTTGACTGAAAAATTGTTTAAACTGCATTAAAACTCTAAATCACACACGCACACACAGACACAGACACACACACAGACACACACAGACGTACACACACACACAGACACACACAGAAACACAAAAAAATTCTGACGCTTAACTATATACATGTACCTTCTATACTCGCTTACAAATCAAGTTGGGGCCCGGAGTGGCCGAGTGGTCTAAAGCGCTCTTTGTTACGGATCACTGCCATCTCACCTCTGTCTGCGGCGGTTCGAGTCTAAGATTCAGCCAATGTGGGCATGTGAGAAAGCTTGCCAGTAGCTTCTCGTGGGTCGGTGGTTCTTTCCGGGGTTTTCCGGGTTCTTCCTCCACCATTAATACTGGCCGCCATGTATAGCCTATCGTGCTGAAAAATGGCGTTAAACCCCACAACAACAACAACAACAACAACAACAACAACAAATCAAGTTAAACTGCAAACAACAAAAGATCTTGATCTGCCACAGCATAATGCACCTGCTTGCCAGGGTATGTATTGTTTGTTCTACTGATTTTCCAAACAAACTGTATAGACCCAGATCTGCCAGTGCATTACACAATGGTAGATATGGGTATTTGCAATTTGCAGATGAATTCGACTTACAAGTGAGTCATTCAAAGAAAACAGGTTTTATACAAAATTTGCAATTTTTGAAGTATATGAAAAAAATTGAAAGAAAACCTTAATGCCATCTAATGAATTATCATGAATTAGGTCATTAAGATTTATTACTGGAGTCTATATAGATGGCCTTGAATCGGATTCAAATCTGTATGAACTCTGAACTATCCAAGGCTATAATGCTGCTACTACTACTACTACTGCCACTTTTACAAATGTAAAAACTACTATTACTGGTGCAGCTGCTATGTTACTAATATTACAGTCACTGCCATTACTTCAACTAATACCATCACCTCCAGGACCATTCTTATCATCACTACTGTAACAGCAAACCATATGCAAGTCAGCACCACTTTCATTTTTGCTGTTCACATCTAGAGTAGTTTTGCACATGGATAAATCTATCATTGCTTGTTAAGGGTCATTGCTCTACTTTGTTCCATGTCACTGTGGAACAGAGTGGATCAAATTACACTTGGGCTGGCGAAGATAGGATAAAAATCAAAAGAGAAGGTTTGGAGACCTTGTCAGTTCAGTTTCTTTAGAAGAGGCATTTGTTAAATTCCTATTCATGTAATGTGTATTTTTCATACTCCCACACTTGGAACTGCTTCCTAATTAATGGAAATGTTAAAAAAATATTGCTTGTATCAAAGCAGGAGTAAAATGCAATATTTTACTAACGACAGCAAAACACTGGTTACATTTGAAAATTAAGTGAAAATGCCATTTGCTTTGTTTAGAAGATAATGTATTTGTTCTAGATTTTTTTTTATCAATCCAGATAAGTAAAACAAATCAGCACAACTTTCAGTTAAAAATATTTGTATATGGACATGCAGAAACAAGAATTGCCATTTTTGTGGATTGATGATGAACAAAAACTTGGAGCATAAAGAAAGCTACAAATAAGATAATAAGCTGAATCAGGGACCATATATACTATCACTATTAAGTTGAGTCCAACTGCAAACAACATAGATCCTGATCTGCTGTTGCATATGTGGCCACAGATCAGGATGTATTTAGTTTATTTTGTTGATTACTCCAAACAAAACTGCACGGACCCAGATATTGGGTCGTGTTATAGGTGAGTTTATATGATAGATACAGTAATAATTGAATTAACTATACTCTAGCATCATGTCAATTTACTCTCCAAGATAACACCTTTCTTTCACTCCCACTCCATCTTGTCTGTATATAAATAAAAGAAATTACATTTTCCTGTTATGGACAATTTAATCTCTCACAACTTAGCCTGTATTGTTTGGAGCAGGGTTAAATCAGCAACATTTAGCCATTTTTAGGAACATGTTTCATTTTTGACTGACTGGTTTTCTTTGGCCATGGCTTGTTTATAGCTTTTGCAGTCTCCTTTAAATGAAAATACTTTTTGGTCCAAGACTGGTGCACAGAGCCTAGACACACAGATATTGTATACCTTATCAATGCATTTTACCGTAAAGTCTCTTATGTGAGCACGGCTTCAAAAGAATACAATATGACAATTATTCAAGTCTGTTTAGTGAGCACAGCTTCAAAAGAATACAATGTGAAAATTAATTCAAAGTCTCTTTAGTGAGCACAGTTTCAAAAGAATACAGTATGAAAATTAATTCAGCTTGTTTACTGTGACATATGATTGAATGGTTTGGTTTTGTGTTCTTTGGCACAACAGCACGAGTAAGTTTTTTTATTTTCTTGCTGTTGCTTTTGGAACATTGCAGACCCTTGCTGATGTGAAGGTAGGATTCAGCCTGCATCTTATAATGGTGAATCAGACAGACTACCCACTTCCTCCATAGTTGCCTCTATGAAATACAGGAGTTTTTTTTTTGACCTAATACTACTGTACATCCTTTAGCCTGCTGGTCCTAAAACCCGTTTTTTTCTGCAGAATGTCTTTTGATGCATAGATTCATTTATATCTTCATGAGTGAGTTCTGTAACTACATGGAACTGAACATTTCATGGTACTGTGGAGACAGGGTTGTGCTGATTTGTCATTAAACTCTCTGCATATACATATAACTGCCTGCATCATTTGATTTGTACATGTATGCTAATGTCCCAAATTTCAGTCCCCATATTGTGTGATCCAGATTTTGCGTATAATACTTTCTCTTGTGCTGCATCATGATTGGGGTAACCAACCACAAGTGTGGTCCAGTGCAGATGCTGTTACGTCCATCTGTTTGTTTGTTTAAATGTCTGTCTGTCTGGTCAAGTTTTAAATTTAGGCCAGTTTTTTAGGCACTGTTCTGTTTAAAAAAAATAATAATAGAATAATAATGCCCATCTAACTTCAAGCATTTTTTCCACGGCACGTTGTTAATTCTCGAATATGCCTCTTATATAACCATTCCTAATATATAATTGTTCATGCTTATCATGTATCCAGTGAACAACATGGACCCAAATCTGCAGCCATATAATACTTTGATAGATCATATAGCACACAGTTTGTTCTTGTGACATAAAATAAGCATTGTTGACCCAGATCTGCCAGCACATTATGTAAAAGCAGATCTACTTACTCAGAGTCTAGGCTATTTGTAGTCAGTGTATGGTACACACAGGCAAATGGTAGACAGTTGTAATGACAGAAAATTAAAGTCCAGTGATATATAGGTATTTGCTATTATATACAAAGACTACTTTCTCCATATATTCCTTCAACTATCATATGTATAATACAGCACATAATCTCTACAAGGCCCTTCATTATAACACTTCTTGTTTTAAGGTCCTTCATTATAACACTTACTGTTATAAGGCCCTTCATTATAACACTTACTGTTATAAGGCTCTTCATTGTAACACTTCTTGTTTTAAGGTCCTTCATTATAACACTTACTGTTATAAGGCCCTTCATTATAACACTTACTGTTATAAGGCCCTTTGTTACAACAGTGTTCTTGTTTTAAGGTCCTTCATTATAACACTGTTATAAGGCCCTTCATTGTAACAGTGTTCTTGTTTTGAGGTCCTTCATTATAACACTTACTGTTATAAGGCCCTTCATTATAACACTGTTCTTGTTAAAAGGCCCATCAATATAACATACCGCTCCGGTGGCCTAGTGGTTAGAGCATCCACCTCGGATGCAGGAGGTCGTGGCTTGGCACTTAGCATTAAGAGGTTAATGTTAGGACTGGTCGGCCTAGTGTCAGGATAATGTGACTGGGTGGGACATCTTGCTAAATATCTGTGGCATGGTGCCCTAGTACATGAAATCACTATAAACTGTGACACTGCAGACATCGTAGCGATATGACTGACATTTTTGTAAAGCGACATTAAAAATCCATGTCATAAACACTCATTATAACACTGTTCTTGTTTTAAGGCCCTTCATTATAACAGTGTTACTGTTACAAGGCCCTTCATTATAACACTTTTCTTATAAGGCCTTTCATTATAACACTGTTTTTGTTATAAGACCATTCATTATGACACTGTTCTTGTTATAAGGCCCTTTATTTTGATACTGTTACTGTTATAAGGCCCTTAATTATAAACTTTTCCATGACTGAGTGGTCTAAAGCACTCACCATTATGGGTCACTGCCATCTCACCTCTGCGTGGGTTCAAGTTTCAGATTTGGCTAATGTGTTTATGTGAGAAAGCTTCCAGTAGCTTCTCATGGGTTGGTGGTTCTTCCCGGGGTTTTCTCAGGTTCTTCCTCCACCATTTTTACTGGCTGCCATATATAGCATATCTTGTACTGAAAAATGGTGTTAAACCATACAACAACAAAAACAATGTAACACTTTTCCTGTTATAAGGCCTTTAATTTTAACTCTGTTCTTATTATAAGGCATGGTATGATCATGGATCCTATGGTATTAAAAGTATTTGTATGATGTACTTCATTATAAGTTGCTTTACTCTATGGTCTCCATGGGAATACAGCACTTAAAAAATTGTGTAGATGAGTCAGGGTTTAAGATTATAATGACTGTAAATTGTTGTGATGTGTCAGGATATAATGTGTGGAAACTTTGGTGCAAGTTTTGGGTTGTTGTTGTTGTTGTTGTAGTGTTTAACGACATTTTTCAGCACAAGAAAGGCTATACATGGTGGCCACTGTAAATGGTGGAGGAAGAACCCAGGAAAAGTCCAGGAAGAACCACCAACCCACGAGAAGCTACTGGCAAGCTTTCTCACATACCTACACTGGCCAAGCCTAAGACTCAAACCCATGAAGACAGAGGTCAGATGGCAATGATCTGTAATGGTGAGCACTTTAGACCACTCGGCCACTCAGGGCTCCCAGGTTTTGGGTTGAAGATGTGGCACTAGCTTTCTACATCGGCCATAAAGATAAACAAAGACTCGGAATTAAGTCTTGTACTTGTGGGTCATCTTTTGAGGCAGTCAGTCTTTTACCTTTAAAGTCATTTCAAGAAAGAAACATCATCATTCATTGAAAATTATTTTTGGAACTACTTGTATTCAGTGGCGCAGTAAGGTAGTGGAATGGGACAAAGTTACAATCAGTACATTGTTGTCCTTTTCTGTCACAACATATGTGGTGCACTCCTACTGCTGGAGGTGAATCACCAAATACATTAAATTTATTTGTATTCTTACAACTACCTCCATGGTTATTTCTTGACTTGACTCAAATGACCCAGCAATGTTGTGATTACATTTCAGGTTTACATAGAGCTGAAGGAAATGGGTCATAATTTTTTGTAAGCTTTATATATAATCATGTTGAGACCATATCTGATTAGAGCTGGTCCCATGTGTACATGAAGGACCACCTTTTCTGCCAAAGAATCATGGCCTCTCTAGACAGGTAGCTCTCAGGAGAGGCCATATCACTTCATAATAAGTAAATTTGTGCATTGAGAGTAAGCGAGTCCTTCAAGATCAGTTGTCTCACAGCATTTGTATTTAAAGATCACAACATTTTCGTGGGCATACAAAATGAAGTCTAGACACTCTACTAGAAAAAATTATTGTAATGACTTTCATGTAAGAAAAAGTCCATTTAGTCCAGAGCTAATTCATTAATTAAAATTAATGTCACAAACTGTGCCTGTCTACTAGTTCCACAAAAATTGTATCTTGCCAAAATCTGATCATTGACAAAAGACTAGCATAGACTGATTTATCATTATTTACATATAAACTGTATCGCATATAGGTATTGCACAAGACTAGTGTATAGAGTGGGGTTAGTGCTTAATTCACCTGTCTATTCTAACAATGAGCTCTTTATTGATGGACTTTCCCCATGCTGTTGTACTGTGGAGTGTTCAACAGTGGTGGGCCATCACCACCTCCTCTACCCCAAATTACCCCTGCTAAATGGGTTGAAAAGTGAATGTAACATGATTTAGCAATGAACAGAGCCCACAGCAGGATTATGGAGAACTAGCTGAGCCTACACTGAATAATTGTGGAGGTTTTATCCAATGGACAGTTTCTTTGCCAACACAGAATTGTCTGTGCTTGTAGAATTTATTGGAGAAAAAAGATATCTGGCTGTCAATTGAATTTAGTTGTTGCGACATCTACATAGTAGTAATGAAAGCCGAAGATTCGAACATGATATCATTACCACTAGTACTAAATTTGTACCATTACCACTAGTACTAAATTTGTACCATTATCACTAGTACTAAATTTGTACCATTATCACTAGTACAAAATTTTTACCATTATCACTAGTACTAAATTTTTACCATTACCACTAGTACTAAATTTTTACCATTACCACTAGTACTAAATTTTTACCATTATCACTAGTACTAAATTTTTACCATTACCACAAGTACTAAATTTTTACCATTATCACTAGTACTAAATTTTTACCATTATCACTAGTACAAAATTTTTACCATTATCACTAGTACTAAATTTTTACCATTACCACTAGTACTAAATTTTTACCATTACCACTAGTACTAAATTTGTATCATTACCACTAGTACTAAATTTGTACCATTATCACTAGTACTAAATTTTTACCATTACCACTAGTACTAAATTTGTACCATTATCACTAGTACTAAATTTTTACCATTACCACTAGTACTAAATTTGTATCATTACCACTAGTACTAAATTTGTACCATTATCACTAGTACTAAATTTTTACCATTACCACTAGTACTAAATTTGTACCATTATCACTAGTACCAAATTTTTACCATTACCACTAGTACTAAGTTTTTACCATTACCACTAGTACTAAATTTTTACCATTACCACTAGTACTAAATTTTTACCATTACCACTAGTACTAAATTTTTACCATTACCACTAGTACTAAGTTTTTACCATTACCACTAGTACTAAGTTTTTGCCATTACCACTAGTACTAAATTTTTACCATTATCACTAGTACTAAATTTTTACCATTACCACTAGTACTAAATTTTTGCCATTACCACTAGTACTAAATTTTTACCATTACCACTAGTACTACATTTTTACCATTGCCACAAGTACTAAATTTTTACCATTACCAGTAGTACTACATTTTTACCATTACCACTAGTGCTAAATTTTAACAACTAAACTGTTAGGTGGTCTAATTGGATTTGCTTGTTATCAGGGCCTCAAGTCAATATTTGGCCGCAAGAATGGCACCTGAAAGTAATTAATATAATTTTTGAAAGCCATAGTAAAGGTGGGATTTATATTTTGTTCTTAATGTTAATTGGAGTCTGTGCTTAATTGGATGTAGTCCAGCATAATTTTCTGTATACCATACTTTTTGCATGATAGGATTGTGATGAGCTCATCAAACATCTTTGCAACATTTTGGCAATTTTTTTCCAAAAAGCTTTTATTTTCAATAACTATCCCCCTCACACACACCCTTTTCAAAATGTTTGAAGTAGGCTCCATAGAGTTATAATGAGAAAACACAACCATATTTACTCAGTTACATGTCAGATCCAGTTCAAATTGCATAGACCCAAATTTGACATTGCACAATGCAAAAGCAGATCTGGGTCTTTGTAGTTTGTTAGGTATAAAAATCCTCACAATTTTTGTCAAAGTTTGTGCCATTAAACATTTATTACTAAGGGTCTGTTTTCAGTTTTCTCTTTTGTAACCAGTTTCTACAACCACATATAGTATGAGTATCCTCTGACCTTTCCCACCCTGTGTTAGATACTATATTAGGAACGTAACTTTCATGATCTCCAACATGGGGTATGGGGCAGAGGAAACTGACTAATTGGAAGCATGTACTTTCAACATAATGCATACTTGTACGTATTCACTAATATATACATTTTATCATACATACATCCTGAGGTCTGAGACAAAAATTTTTTGATTTTTCATTATTATTATGGTTCATTGGGCAGGTTTAACCATGTCAACATACAGGCATTACAAGATCTTTTCTCAGATATATGATTGCAGGATTTGCAATTGTGCTGAAAAATCTGTTGAAATTACTCATTATAATTTTGAGCTCTTCATTTATTCTCTCATTAATCCCCTGTTATATTCAGAAAATTTCCCCCTTTATTACAAAATGGAAGGAGGATTTCTCCCATTAATTGTCTGTCCTAGAACCTGGTGTTAATACATTATTGCAAAATTATTAAGTTTTTGCATGCTTTTAAAAGATTTATAATCAAATAACTTTTTTGTCAGCATTTGAAATTTCTTACTTTATTTCAGGATTGATGATAACGCGACCTCCAAAAAACGCCACTGTTTTGAAGGATAAGCGATTTACTCTTCACTGTGATGCTGATGGCAAGTCACAGACAAGTGTTAAATGGTACCACAACAATGATGAGATTCCACGGATAGGCCAAAATTACAAAGTTCTCAGTGGATCTGGAGCATTACGATTTAGAACCATCACTGTCCGAGACAGAGGAGCTTACCAATGTCGTGTTGACAGTGGATCAGAGTCTGTGTTGTCCGATATAGCGTATCTCACAGTTCAAGGTATTTTCAAGAATTTTGTATAAACTTCAATATTCATACATTATTTCATTATTTTGTTTACTTTAAGTGTGTGTGTGTTTCAAGTTTGTTACAAAAGATTTCATATTTGCCTTTTGACTTTAAATAAAAAATCATTATGTTATTGCAGTACTTTCATGGCATCAATTTAAAATGACAATACCTTTATAGGTTGTTTATATTTTTTGTATTTTGAAGTGTCAGTCATCAAGATCACTATTTAACAATTTCTATGAAATAACTTTGGTTTTGTTCACAGTATGTGCCCCAGTCTTTACGTGTGGCCTACCTTTAGGGCTAGAAGGTCAGAAGTATTGATGTTAGTTGCATGTTATTTAATATTTAGAATTTCTCACAGGCCGATCGATGCACATGCAAAGAATTCCTTCACTATAGGTGCAGAAGTTAATGTGGTTCAGTGATTAGCATGCTGGACTTGGTGATTGCAAGGATATGGGGTCAAATCCTTCCATTGACAGTGGTGTGTCCTTGGCAAGATACTTTACTCAGATTGTTTCTGCACTAAATAACCTACTTTTATTGCTATGCCATAAGATAATATAACCATCCCATCTCTCTCGAACAAATTGCAGGTTTTGTTTAGTTTCTCTCCATGTTGTTAAGTAATGCACCACGAGTATCATAACTTTTGTCATCAGCACTCACTACTGTAGTTTTTCCTCAATCGTAAAATGTTAAAACTGGTGTACAAGTCTGAATATCCTTGACTTTCTTGAAAGTTTTAGCCTGATCTGTGCACGAGTAACAGGCAGTGTCTGATTTTAGCCGATACAGAAGTACTGCATTATTGTAGACAGATCTGTGAGGAATCTTCGACGGTATTGAACATACCCATGGTGCATCACTGATATTTCATAGAGCAAGTAGTTCTTTCACTGCAGCAGTCTTTGCCAAGTCTGCAAAAAACTGAATGGCTGTTGACTTACTTCCTCATTGATGCATTCTTGCTTTATTCAGTGTAATTCTTCTTTCACCTTTGACATCTAGGAATGGTATGCACTTGCATGTAGCTGCACTATACAGCCTTGCATTTTTCTTGAGTGCAACCTTGACAGTCTCACACATTATTTGGCCAAAAGTAGTCCCAAAGCTGCTTTGTTGATCCCTTCAACTCTCTTTACCAGCCCTATAGCATGTGCAGCACTATCTCCTAGGATACTGTTGGTTTGTCGTCCTTCGACGAGACACGATTCTGGTATCATCCCTTCTCATTATCTTTACTTGTAACTGGCACAAAATTAAAAGTACAAAACTAAGTCAGTGTGGGCAGTATAACAGTAAAATCAGATGGTAACAGTGTTAAAACTGGAACATGTAGAAAGGTTCTTGAGCCATCCGGCAGCACTGAATGTTGGAGTTGTGATATGCTTCTTCCATTTTGTGTAGTATATTTATGTGCCCTATGCTCATGCCTTAAATCCAGAATCCCTCTAGAGCTGCACATCCTGGATTCTTCTTGTTTCAGCTTTTAGTTTTCCTGTACAGGAGCTGTACATTTTTTTTCAGACATAACATTCGTGTCCAATTCCAGTGTCTAAATCAAGCAAAGCACCACAAATGTTCCTAGTCACATTTCATGCTTCATTGTCACCAATGCATATAAAGATTGAGCCAAGAAAGAATGCTTTTTGTATCCTGCATCCACAGTTAGCAGTATTTCATTGAATTTGACTTCAATAAATTTCCTAGAACAATAGACAGCTGACAGTCTTGCTTCATATTACACCTTCTGCAGTCTTTATCTTTAGTGGGGCATCTATCTTTTCTACCACACTTCCTGCTGTATTTATGATGAGGTTGTTGTGCTGTCTCGTAGCATGTTTGTACATTCATGCCACTGATGCACTCCATTTCTGTTGATACTGGCTTAGCGCCTGAAGCCTTTTTTTTAAAAAATAAATTCATTGCAATCTTGACAGTCTGACCTAGGTCTTTCATCTGATTTTTCATCAGTTCCAATTACATCGCTGTTTGTTTGGTCTTCGGTATGAGATCAGCCTCCATTTGTTGTTTTTCAGAAAGATCATAATAAAGAATTCAGATTACAAGATGATATAGCCTCATCCTTTTGTACACCAAAGTTGTAATGGTTAGCATTTTTATACATATTTCTGATGAATTCCTCCATAGACTAGTGTCCTATCTGACTTAATTAGTGGAAACATGCACTTTCATGAATTACAGGCACAGAAAACCAGCTGTCATTTTAAGGACACCCAGTTGGAAATATGTTGGAGATTGTGACCAAAGAAAATTACTTTTACTTGCTGCAGGTGCTTTACAGCATTGCAGTCTCTCTTCTGCAATATTTTATCTTGACGTTACATTTATCTGTTCTGTATTCATTTTATAATCTGGTAACCATAGCCCCTTTTAGAGTTTAGTTCTTGAAGTGACCATGTTTTATCCCACCCCATAAGGTTAGGGTACACTCATATCATTATTATCAATTTTACTAGCTTCATTTATATCTTTGGAGAAAAAAAATATTGAGGCAGAGTCCCTACCATAACCCAGTAGGAATTATGTATTCCTTTCTCATAAATAATGGCCTAAACACCAGTTTGGTGTTTTTTGATATTTATTGATTGACAATTGTTGTTGTGACTTGTGTTGCATTTTTATTGTGTGTTTTGCAATTGTTCCTCAATAAATGTTTAACAATTGAACGTCTTGCTTTACTTAAGAAAAGACATGTAAATTCCTAACAGGTGAAATCATTGTTTACTTTGTGTTATTCACTGGGGTGTGTATAGCAAACTCCATTAATTGATAGGTGAGTTCACATGTAACATAATATCACAGACCAGTGACTGGGTACCAGTTAGTTCTAGGTAACCAGTCAGAGTGTGATGATTGGTGACCAGTTAGTTCAGCCCCTTGATCAGTTAGATAATACCGGTCACTGGCCACAGGTCATCACTTAGAGGTCTCAGGCTATGGGAAAGGTCAACAGACCAAGTCTCTGCCTTTGCCCATACTACTGTTGCATTCTGTGCAGGAATGAGATATTCTGCCCACTTGGGTTCAGGCAAGGGAAACAGATCGGATCAGTATCCCCCCTTCCCTGTTACCCTGTGGGGCGTTCTTCCACAGGGGTAATTGCCTCCATGGACTATTGGTCCCAGGACCCAGAGTAAAGGTAATGTTATGGTTCATGTACCACCATCACTTTCTCCTCAGTTGGCATGGACTGGGACAGCTGGAAATATTGCATCATTTGGGAATGACAAGCAGTCTCACTCCTCCAAGGAGCACCATGCACACATGCACACACATGCATGCACATGCATGTACGCACACACGCATGCATGTAGGTGCTAGTCTAGGCCTCATTTTAAAGGCCTGGTCAAGTGTCATGGATGATGGATGGGTCCTTTCCTTTGTAAGTGAGGGTTACCTACTACAGTTTCAGAAAAAATCCCCTCTGTGAAGGACCCCTATGCTCTTTTATCAATTCAGTCTAGTGGAACTGAGGGAAGAGGAGCACACCCTGTTACAGATGTGGGCAGATAAGATGATCCTGAACAATCTGTCTTGCACATTCTACTTCCAGATCTTCCTGGTCACAAAGAAAAGTGGGAAGTTTCATCTCACAATTGATGTCACCCCATTAAACCAGTTCCTTCACTAGGAACCTTTCATGATGGAGACCAGTTCCTCAATTTTGAATGCAATGTGTCCAACAGATTGGGCAGTCTTCATTGACAGTTAGGATGCCTACTTGCACATCCCAGTATTTCCTCCACATTACAAATGCCTCTGTTTTTGCTTTTACCAGGAAGTTGTTAGGTGGGCTCTGTGGTTCGGAATTAATTCTGCACTTCTATCTTTACCCAAGTTATGGGAGTAGTAGCAACATGCTTCAAGTTACTAGGCACCCAGATTCTGCAATAGTTTGATAACTGCTTGATCCACATTGTTCAGTCACAGTCCTTCCATTAGGATCTGTTCCATTACTGCTCCACTGTAACTCTTCCAGCTCAGGACTTCTTTTTTTATTGAGCTGAACTTCTCCATCACAAAACTTCTTTTTTATGGAGATGAACTTCCTCACAAACCCGAACTTAGTCCTTGTCCTTCAAAACCTGGCATTTTTAAAGGCTGCATGAGCAAAAACATCTTTGTTTGTTCGCCTTTACCTATCCCTATTGAGAACCATAAAAACAGCTGCAGGTTTCTCCTCACAATGCAGGAACCACACAGGGATTCTCCATCAGCTTTGATTCCACTAGGATCAGATTTTCATCACCACTTGCGCTGCAAATTGAATCCTGACTGGGGTCTCCATGCATGCACTTGACCCCCACTCTTATGTATTAACTAATGCATCAGATTCCAGTTTGGGTGCCCATTTATTACTAGAAGGTGTAATTCTCAAGGGTAACAGGACATGGGACAAATCATACCTCCACATCAGAAATCTGTAAATGAAAGCCATATTTTTAGCATTGAAAGGGTGCTTCGACAGTAAGGAATCACAGTGTCCTCTAGAAACATGTTACTCATAGATACTTCTTGGAGGACATCCCCATCTTGATTCGCCACATTCTTGGGAAGAGGAATGTATTAGCAGACACAACAGTCCTGATGGAATGGTCTCTTCACCGCTCTGTAACAAAGTCCATTTCACAGTCTGAAAAACCTTTGGTGGACTTGATTGGAACTAGGTTCAGCAGCAGACATCCTTTTTAATAATTTTCCAGTCCTGGACCAGAGAGCATGTGCATTGGATGTGTCCAGTTTCTGGTGGGATTGTCTGTCTGTGTATGCCTTTTCACAGTTCTCACCGCCACCTAAGATTTACAAAGTTGGAACTTGCACTGCTCATGTCATTCTCAAAACCCTACTTTGGCCCCAACAGTTGTGGTACAGTGATCCTCTAGACCTTTTGATAGATCGACCAAGGTCTCTACCTGACAGGAGGCATCTTAATTCTACTGCAACATAGGGGCTCTGTCATACAGAATAGCCCACACATTCTCCACTGTCACTCTTGGCTCATCTCAAGCAATTTATCTGCCAGTATAGGTTGTTTGGCCAGATTGCCAGTTGTATCATTCCGATCAGGAGAACTTATGCCTCCAAACGATATGAAGTCAGGTGGCGAATCTCCTGTGATTGACTTGGTAAGAAACATGTTGATCCTAGCTGTTCCTCTGTTTTTCTTTTAACAACAAAACATGCTCAGTATTGACTGTCAAGATCTATAGAGCTGTCATTACTAAACACACTTAAAATGTCTGAACATGGCAGTCATTTTAGACTCACAACTTGCTGATCTATTAAGTATTTTGAGCTACAGGGTACTGCTCCTGTTGGAATATATCTTGTACTTTACGGTCCTTAACCCAAACTCCTATGATCCATTGAGTGAGGCTTCCTATCAGGATCTCACACTCAAAGGGTATTTCTACTTGCTTTGGTGTCTGCAGGAGGACACGGTGAGATTTATGCATTGTCTGTTGACATTAGCTGTCTCTGGTTTAAAGGTAATTTTTAAATCTGTTTCTCTTTGTTGTTTGGGAGGTTTAGCAAAAATTATTTACTTTCGGTAGCTCCAATACCTAGAGAGATTACCAATCATGGTTGAGTCATTGCTGGGGACGATCATGATAGGCTTTGATGTCCCGTTAGGTCACTATGTTTATATTTTAATACTGCCAAACATATTAAAAGGAAGAGTAGAAAATATTTTTTACTTCCTCTTAAGGGTTTTGTTGATACTTTTGCTTCCACTATTTCATGGCAGATTGT
The DNA here is from genome assembly GCA_028554795.2 of Sinohyriopsis cumingii. Taxonomy (NCBI): domain Eukaryota; kingdom Metazoa; phylum Mollusca; class Bivalvia; order Unionida; family Unionidae; genus Sinohyriopsis; species Sinohyriopsis cumingii. The sequence continues at coordinate 121,490,007 of CM068824.1, read as the reverse complement.
ACCACCATTACAAGGGCTTATCAGTCTCATAATGATAAAGACCTTTATTTTATGACACTAAAAGCCATGAGCATCTAGCCATTGGTACCTCATGGGCATTTCTAAGTTATTCTTCCTTGGAGAATGCCATGATGGCAACATTCTGGCAATGGGCATATCTAAGTTATTCTTCCTTGGAGAATGCCATGATGGCAACATTCTGGCAATGGGCATATCTAAGTTATTCTTCCTTGGAGAATGCCATGATGGCAACATTCTGGCAATGGGCATATCTAAGTTATTTTTCCTTGGAGAATGTCATGATGGCAACATTCTGGCAGTCACATACTACCTTCTCTTTCTACCTCCACACTTGAGCAGAACAAAGCATAGGCATTCTTTTACTAGGATCTGTAGATCTGGCATAACTTGTGGGCCAGATTGACAGCAGCATTTTGTAAAGTGGATTGTTATCTTAAATGGCAAGTATGTTCTATTTTTCTCTGTATTTGATTAGTTTAAACACATGAACCTACCTACCTAACTGACAAATTCAGCGATGGAATTGTGATGAGTAATGTATTGCTGCTGTTATGTGTAGTTTTATTTTTTGGGGTGGGGTAGGGTGAGCTTATTTTAAATATGCAATATCTACACAATGCTACTGCTATATGCCCTCCTTCCACCCTGTTCTGATGTCCTTTCATAATAATCCTCTACAAATAAGTGATCTGCACATGGGGATAAAAATGAGCCATGTCTTATTCATAGTTCTCCAGTTATCCAGAGTTAAAAATCTACCTTGATGCTGAGCAATTAAATATTCCATATTTGCTGTAGCACTTGTACACTTTACAAATTCTGGCAATTTTCCTGTCGTTATCATAATAATTCTTCATAATGAATGCTCTCCAACAATGGCATAAACAGTCCCATCTTGTGTATCTACGTATTGGAAGAATTAGCTCCCTTTTTGTTGTATACTTTCTACTTTGGAGGTTAGTTTTCTCTCTCTCAGTATGGCTGCATCTAATACAACACTTGTAGGATGTAACATTTCAGACCAATTTGACCAAAAAGTTATACCATTTATACTAGGCAGATATGTTGGTAGGTTTTAAGAAAATCATGTCATTTAGTGTCTTCGTCAGATTAGGTCTATGATTGATTGAGATGCAGGCATTTAGAAATGGCTGTATTTATGCAGGTTATGACCTAAAATAGGAATGCTTGTGTGTGTGTGTGTGTCTGTCTGTCTGTCTGTCATTTGGGTTTTTAACACAGCTTTAAAAAAATTCAGTCATATAGCTATGATGTCTGCAGTGAGGCAGTTTATATTGATGTCTTTGCACTGGGGCATCACGCCACAGGCATGTAGCATCATGTCCAGTCAAGTCACATTATCCTGACACTAGGCTGACTGGTCATAACACTAACCTCTTGATGCTGAGCGCTAAGTGAGGTAGATGCTAGTACCATTTTTGTAAGTTTTTGTTATGATTCGGCTGGGTTCAAACCTGTGGCCTCCCGTATCCTAGAAGGATGCTCTAACCACTTAGGCCACTGGAGCAGACACTTTTTAAAGCATGTGTGTGGGTATTATGTTGAATATGAATAGGTCTTTAAATAGGTATAATACTTGGCAAAGCATAACATCTTTAAAATCTGATGGATTGTAAGTTATTGTTATTACTTTACATTCACATGGACCAGGAAGTATGTGTATTGTTAAACAGATGAATTGATAGTGGGGTGCCGACCTGCAAATGCAGAGAATACGGCATTTGACTGTCTTGAATACTTAAATGTTTTTTACACTCTATGTCTATATATTCACAAAGTCCTGTAACCCTTTAGTGCACATCCAGACTTAAGTATTTGATACTCAGTAATCAACAAAATGATTTCCGACAAAACTATTTAAAGCTGGAGTTTTGTTTAGCTCAAGAATATTTGTAAATTTAGAGGACCAGTCTGTGAAAAAGAAATATCACAAAATCTTCAGAACCAATCTTCACGTTTTAGGAAATTGACGATTGTATGTCACAGCTATGTGGCTTGAGTACCAGTACACATATACAGATGATTGGATAGTCCATTTATTGGATTATAAAGCTTGCCCAGTTCATTTACTGGACCATAAAGCTTGCCCAGTTCATTGACTGGATTATAAAGTTTGCCCAGTTCATTTACTGGATTATAAAGCTTGCCCAGTTCATTTACTGAACTATAAAGCTTGCCCAGTTCATTGACTGGATTATAAAGCTTGCCAGTTTCATTTGCTGGATTATAAAGCTTGCCCAGTTCATTGACTGGACTATATAATCTTGCACTTGAGTTCATGTACTGGATTATAAATTTTTCCCAGTTTATAAAGCTTGCCCAGTTCATTGACTGGATTATAAAGCTTGCCAGTTTCATTTGCTTGATTATAAAGCTTGCCCAGTTCATTGACTGGACTATATAATCTTGCCCTTGAGTTCATGTACTGGATTATATTTTTTGCCCAGTTTATAAAGCTTACCCAGTTCATTTACTGGACTATAAACTTTCCCTGTTCATTTACTGGATTATAAAGCTTGCCCAGTTCATTTACTGGACTGTAAATTTGCCCAGTTCATTTACTGGATTATATAGCTTGCCCAGTTCATTTACTGGATTTTTAGCTTGCCTATTAATTGGGGACGATACTGGTCTAGAGGTACATTTTTTAGGGGAAAGAATAAAGAAGGAACTGCAAATTTATGTTGTTGAACCTTTTGATCATGACAAAAGTAGTCTTTGGTCATTCTGCCTTTCAGGTAGTGGTGTTTTTTATGTGAGTGGTAACATGGTAATGAGCTGTATATGTAAAGAGCTTGAAATAGAGTCCTTATGGTTTGGAAATGCAAATGAGGCGAGACAAAAAAGTTTTTAAAATTTACATAACTAAGCTTAGACCACAGGACATGTGGAAGGAAGCATTTGACATCTTTCATGTAAATCTTGCTTTAATTTGCAAGAATGAGGAAAGTTAATGTACTTGCCCAAATAAATATGACCCACAAATTGAATAAATATCGGCTTCTGTATGTTTCGATGTTTATGCTTTTATTCATGGGAAACGGCCTTTTTTTGTTTTCTGACTAACAAAACTACAAGGAATAAAATACAGATGTTTAATTTTTTTCTGGCAGGGCAGTTACCAATTATATAGCTCCACTTGTATCGTGTACAACATTCAAGACTGTTTTGATCTAAAATTCATGTCCAGAATGTCTTGTGCAGAAATATTTGTGTCTGTTAAGTTTTGCAAAATGTTCATATATTTTTTGTAGTGCCATTTAGAGCTTTTAAGACAAACTTCAAAAATAAAGCCAATTTGTCAATTTGCATAAGATGATGGTAGGTGTCATCCCATCATAAAAAAGTACTTAAGTGCTTGCTTTTTATATTTGGTTTTCATCTGTCATACTCCAACACAAACATTGTGACAATTTCAGTTTCAGTTGTTCAGAAGTTGATAGATTTATGAATACCACAGAATGACATAAATACATATTGTATGTATATTGTATGTATATAATTTTAAGAAGTGATGATGATGGGATGGACTGGTATAGTTATTTGCACACTAAGGAAGTAATAGTGGTGGACAAGCATACAATTAATTTGATATTAAATATTGCTCATCACTGTTCGAGTCACACATGATTGCTATTTATCCAGATATTACTGATACAGATCACTGCCATCTCACCTCTGTCTGCATAGGTTTGAGTCTTGGGCTTGGCCAATGTGGCCACGTGAGAAAGCTTGCCAGTAGCTTCTCGTATATTGGTGGTTCTTTCGGGGGTTTTCCCGGGTTCTTCTTCCACCATTTATACTGGCTGCCATGTATAGCCTATCTTGTGCTGAAAAATGGCATTAAACCCTACAAGAACAACAACCATTTTGACTTTAACGTGGAGGATGTTAATCCCCATGCTTTTAGTCCACGAAAATAAGCATGCAATTAAACATGTCATTTCATGCCATTCTTCGTACACCATCCCAGTGAAGAGATTGAAGGACATGATGTAGACAAAATAGTTTTGCTTTGTTCTTTAACTCATATTAGTATGGCCATGGGGTGGGATTGATGGAATGGTAAGATAAGCAAATAAGAGAATGTTTAAGAATAAGAATCATCCTTTTATGCTATTTGTTTAGACTGGAGTTTTGAAGAATCTATTTTATATGCAAATTTTTTTATACATGTAGCAACTTGGCAGATAATAGTGCATTATATATTTATTACCACTCAGTGATGGCCTATAATGTCTTTGATATTTATACCACACCGGCATTGATAAAATGATTTCAAGGTAGATTCTGTAAAAAATTCTTGCTGTGTTGTGGGTTTAATGCCATTTTTCAGCAAATGACAGGCTATACATGGTGGCCAGTATAACAGTGGAAGAAGCTGGGAAAAGCCCGGTAAGAACCACTGACCCATGGTAAATTTTGTCACATACTGGCATTGGCTGAAGTGTCTTGAACCCATGTGGACAGAGGTTAGATGGCAGTGTTTGGTCAACCAATTCCCCTTTATAACAAGTAACTACAAGTATGTGTCATGTATGTCTCTTGTTGCTTCAGCCTGATTTGTATGCATCCCTGCCATTTGCAGTGAAATTATGCACTGTTGTCATAAGCTTGTGCTTTACCAGTAATATGTGCACCCCATTATCCCCGTGCTTTGGTGAGGTACATTGTGATACCATCTGTCTCTTTATCCTTCTGTCCATTACCATATTTTCTAAACTGCTTGGTGGAAGTTTATGAAACCATAGTTATGTTGTCCTTTGGGTAACCATCTGTAAAAGAAGTGTCATCCTAGGTCCCCTGGGGTGGGGTGGGGGTCAGATGTAAGATATACAGAACGTTTAGTTATGATGACATATTTATTATTTCCAAGCAAGTTATATATATATATATATATATATATATATATATATATATATATATATATATATATATATATATATATATATATATATATATATATATATATATATATGCTGTCATACCTATGACAGAGTTTGCATGATATGCCCTGGTCACTGTCTGGGGGGGGGTGATCATGAGGGGGGCTCAAGGAGGGTATTTTGGAATATGCATGAAAAAGCTTGTGATACCAAGTTATTGCAGTGTGCATCTGATTGCTTTGTTTCCAATAATTTTGTACAACTTCTGAGCACTTTTCTGACCCATACATAATGAGAACTATTTAATTGTGCACATATAATTTCATTTATAAGGTACAAACTGTGCCTGTCAGAAACATTGAATGATTGATTTTATTTATAAGGGCACATCAGCATATGGAAGACTATTTTGTCCTGACAGTGCCTTGCTCCAAGACACACCATGGCAGCTAACCTGAATTGGTCTGGGCAGGACTCAAACCCGAAACCCACTGCTCATGAATCCAGTATTATAACTATTGAACCCAGCAGTTGTATAAACAAGTTTGATATTTACGATCCACTTCCACCCCCAATGCTTCCACTTATGGTGATTTATCAAAGCCACATGTATATCAATGTAAGCCAGATCAATGTTATTGGAGTATATAGTGAAACATCTACTATCCAAATACGAATCATGTTGGACTGTTCATACCTGTGATGTACAGTAATGGAGTGTCTCCTGGACCTACCATTGATTTTTATATCTGAACGATAAGTTGTCAAGAAAAGGTCTTTGTTTTCTGTTGAGTTTGTCATATTGCGGTGCTGTCGTAGCTCAGTGATTTTAATCCTTGTCAATGATACAAATATTTTACTTGTAATGTAATATACTGTGTAGCCCTCTGTTTAACCTTCAGTCTATATATTTTGTTTTAGTTTGTTTCACAAAATTTATTCTTTTTCGTCGGTGAAATTTTCTGCCAGGATTTTCTTACTGCAGAATGCACAAAAATATATCTCTTCGGATCGACAATCGAGATCAGGAATGTGGTATGTCATCAGTTACATTTACATACAACAAATATGTCTTATACCACGGTCATAAACGAGTTTCTAACTACTTCAGAAAGATCGATATGCTTTGAGGATGATTGATAGCATAAAAATACAACATAATGTAATATTGATTCATTTTGGTAAATGACACATTGCAATTTTAAAAATTTCAAATGGATTTAGTTAATCTTAAGACCCCTCCCCCAACGACCAACTGAATAAGGCCCTCATTAAAACTCTATAGATTTTCAATAAATTTTGACTTCATGATCTTGAGAACTGTATACACCAGTAAACTAACCTTTTTCTCAGCCAACTAGGCTTATTGGCACAGTAAGCTAAAGGAATATCTCTGATCTGTTGTTTTATTGCATACTGTCTGTCATGCGTTACATGTTGTACATTGTATCATACATGTACATACAGAATGCATTACGGTTTATTTGTTGCCGCAGATTTTTTATTTAAACAGAATTGTTTGACACTTGGTATGCTAGTATGCATCAATTCCTTATATTAATAAATTTCTTAACAAGAGATGGTAATTAGCAGTTGTTGTTGTTGTGGTTGTTGTTGTTGATGATGATTATGATAATGATGACGATGATGATGAAGAGAAGGAGGAAGATAACAGTGATATTGATGGTGATGGTGGTGTTTGATGATGATAATGGTGGTTATAATGATGACTATTACTACAACATGTAATATTGCTACACAGTGACAAAATTGGTAATGATGTCGATAATGATAATGATTACAACAACAGTAACAAGAAGCACCTGCCTCAGTAATTTGCCATTTTTAATCTTTACAGCTGAAGTGGACATTGTAAAGTATTGGCCCATGAATGACCTTGCAATTGGATATGGATCCAATGTGGAACTGTACTGCGAGGCTGCTGGAATTCCTTTACCCAAGATCCAATGGCGAAAAGATGGTATATCTGTACGTAAAGTATAAATACATGTACCTTGGGAAATTTATGATACAGTCTATATATCACCTAGGGAATTCATTACCGATTTACAACCTACTGTAAATTGGCTTCTTGGGTTTTCTGTGTCATAATTTCAGTATGAACTCAATAACTATGGTGCAGGGAAATGTTTCACTCACAAACATACACTTTCTTGGACGAACATGATAAGAAGAATTTGTGACCTTGACCCTGTGCAAATTTGATGACATTTTTAAATTCACAATAGGTTTTTTTTAATGGATAGTTGGTTATAGAGCACTGTTTCATATATGTTTATATGCAATGATTCTTAAATGGTGTAGATATTTAAATGAGTGTACTTCAAACAGTAATAATACAAATAATAATAATAACAATAATAATGACTTTTTGTTAAAGAGGGTGACACAGTTAGTTGCCTGGACTAATCCTCCTTGGGGCCTGCCATTATAAGCATATGTGCATCAGTTTTTGAATTTTTTTAGTAGTTTTGGATCAGGTGGATCTGGTCCTATGTAAGAACAAATTTTTTTTTCTTCAAAACCTCAGCTCATCCAGCATTTCAGAAGCAATCATCATATCATTAATAGCCATCTTCACAATGGTACCATTTATGAAGTTGAAGTACATTGGCAGGGTCTGTTATAGAACTAAAAATTTAGACAGGAAATTCCTGCATCCATTTAAAAGAAAAGGAGACGTTAATATGAATCCCATAATTATGTCCTTGAACAGACCCTGCAAAAGGATAATACTTTGTTGCTTGCACTTCAGATATTTATATTAAAAAAATACCTTATATAGAAATTGGCTTGAATTTGTTAACAGAATACATGTATTCAGTATTTGTTGCAACACACTCTCTGTAATGTTCTATTGTTGGTTGTGGAAAGAAAGCAAGAATATACATAATAATGTGAACACAAATGGTAGATTAGTATAATTTTTACTTTATTTCAGTTTTCATGGTTTTGATATTTGCATTTTTAACTCTGTTGGACATAGACCAGAAGAGATTATGGGTTGTTCTTTTGTTGGTCATTCTGTTCATTAGCTCAAGTTTGTTTTCGCTATTCCTTCTAAAGGCCTTGGAAAATTGTCATGAAACTTTATACACATGTTTATCCCAAATGAAAATGAAATTGGTGCCACTTGGATATCCTGTATTCCTGCCACATCATCCATATTGAAAATCCAGTCACTTCTTCTCCTGATTGAATAGTCATATTCACATAAGGTTTTTACTAAAAGACTTCTTATGATGTCTAGTTTGTACTAAATGGAAATGGTGCCCATCTAATGTCCAAAATGGCCACCACAGAGCCCTCTTAAAAACCTGATATAGGGTTTTTACCACAGGGTTTCTTATGATCTCCAGTCGGTCCTAAATGAAAATGGTTCTGTTTACACATCCAGTATGGCTCCCACTGCTGCCATCTTGAGAATGTTCTTATCGCTATTTCTTATGGATGGATGGTTACATCAGTATAGGGTTTTCACTACACAGCTTATCATGATGTCTAGTTGGTACTGAATTAAAATGGTTCCACTCAGACATCCATCATGGCCATTGCTCATCACAGTGGCCATAAGGAAAATTTTGTTATCACCTCTTATCCAGAATGAATGATTATATCAATTAGTTATATATACTGAAAGACTTCATATTATTGTCGCATTAATCATATATGAGAATGGTGCCAATCTGACCTCCAATATGGCCACCACAATGGCCATCTGAAAATCATATTAGTGCTGCTTCACCTAGATTGCTGGTCATAGTGACATTGTGTTTTCATCAGAAGACTTCATCTGATGTCTAGTTGATCCTAAATGGAAATGGTGCACATCTAATATCCAGCATGGCCACAATGACTGTCATCTTGAAAATCCTCCAAAATGGAAAGTGATATCAACACCGGTTTTCACCAGCAGGATTCTTATAACGTCTTGTTGGTCCTCAAGTAGCATATTGCAGATGTGATGCCCAATATGGCCATCATGAAAATCTGTTATTGCTACTTTTAAATGGATATCAGAACACCATAAGTGTTCCTAAATGTAAATGATGCAAACTGGCCATGCTGCCGTCTTGAAAATATTGTTATCTCTACTCCTTCCAAATGGATGGCCCTACTGACATCAGGTTTTCACCAAATGGCTTCTTATGTTACCTTGGTCATCCAGAACAAACCAAACGTTTTGACAGTCATACATCCAATGTAGCAGCCATGATGGCTGTCTTGAAAATGTTGCTGTCACTACCCCTGATTGGATGGTTTTATTAATATAGGGTTTTCACAGCATCATGTTACTGCTGATGATTGTTGCAACTCTCACTGTTAAAAGGAAGAAAAGGTCTTAGTTTGAATTCTTGGAAATTCTTCTCAGCCAGTAGTGTTAGTCCATTTGAGGTATTCTTGTTTAAATTGTGATGAAACTTCTAAAAGAAATCAGTATAAGCTATGTGTTGTGTATTTTGCTGCATATTTTTATAATAGAAACAACGAAAATAATTGCAGAATTTAGTCTTTTGATTCAACCAATTTATGATCACAGTTATTGTCTGCTGGATGTATAAAAGTTTTTGTTCTAATGAAAATAACTTGAAAAAATTAGTAAAGATAAATTGTACACTCCAGTCAGAATAACCTGATTGGATTTATTATTGTCAATATTAGAATATGAAAATAGATTTACCCACTGCAGTGCCTTTATCTAGATACAGGTAAATGTATAAACATTACTACCTACATACCTGACTACATACTCAACACACCTGAGAGCACTGGCTTGAAACTGTTCGGTGAGATGTAATTGAAATGTCAGTAGCTTTGTGTCTGCTTTGATGCCCAGAAGACAGTAGTGACATTTTGGAAAAGGACCTGGCATTATTTAAAGTGTTAACATAACTGAGCTGATTTTGGAATTTACTTCTTCGTTTTATATATAATATTGTTGTGTTTTTCAAGACTTGTCTAGTGGTGGCTTTTTTACTTGACAAGCATACTTTATTTTATTGTTTCACAATTGTACAACAACATTGTAATACATATGTATATTGCTATGAGCAGATCTGCTAAATTTCATATAATTATATATATATATAATTTACTTCATTAGTGATAATGTAATTAATTTTTGTAAGTTGCCCTGATATTGTTTTCCTTTGGATAGTAAGCATACATGATGTTCTTCAGTATCATTATTTGTTTTATATGTTGTGTACAGATGTGTAAATGGATAGAGGACAAACATAATTTTTTATACCATACGTAAAACTAATTTCTAAATTGCATGTTCATTTAGATATAAAACTATATTCTTCTGAGGTTTCAAGTTTAAAAGTTCACAAGTTTTTGTAATGAGCAACCATAATCTCTTAATCCAATATCAACTTTACCCATGGCAATCATTGGATTAATATTGCTGCGATAAAGACTAAAGATCGGATTAAATTTCATTTTCATACCTAGACCAGTCTGGCTTGGCCATCATGTTGTGTTTCTGTGGAAGGCTAGTTACTGCAATTGCCATGACGGAATGTAACCTTCATTGTGTTGATATGCTGTTGAAGTATAGAGTCTTATTACAAGGATATTTTAGAGGATTATTATTGGTTAAAAATGGTCCCAGGCTAAAAATAAAAATATCTAAAAATCAGAGTTTGCAGTATCTAACCTGAAAATTGTATTTCAAAGTGATACTTTTTTTGCCCCTAGAGTTATGGGCTGAGACTCATTCTAAATGACTGTAGAAGAATCCTGTATTCAGTAGCAACGACAACTTTTGATAAATTTTGTAATGGTCAGCTATGCAAATTAATCTTAACCAAATGGTCAAGAAGCAATGTGGAAGTGTGATTGATAAGACTGAACAAGGACATTACTTGAAAACATCCATTAAATTTGCTACTGAAAAATATGTTCTAAAATCATAAATATTTATGGAGTTGTTATATCATTTTTTCAGTACAGTTAACAAGAACTAACAGAATCAAATTTGTGACAAGAAAAATATGGTTGTATTGGGTGTTAAGAGTGTGACTCCATGTAGCTCTTTCTCCATTACATCTTTCATTTGATCCCATTAACCACAGTAAAACTCCCATAACTGGACACTGTTGAGATCAAAAATTGTATCTGTTCTAGTCATATCAAATGGATTTATTAGAATTAGAATGACTTGTTTGGTCCGAAATATGTGGTCATTCTGCAGATGGAGTTGGGTTTCAGACATGCCAGTTCATGGAGATTTACAATACAGAAGGAGACCACACTGCTCGCATTTTGGTCTATTTCTAAGGGCAGACATATATTACTATGCTAATAGTGCTCCATTGCTGGAGGGGACTTGTTAATCGTGATAGGTGACAGTAGTTTCCTATTGTGGTTATAGACCATTACACCTGGTCAGCCATTTCTATACAGTTGCTTTACATACATACAATCTCTTTACCTTTGAATCCAGGTCCTAGATTTTACGCCTTTGAGCACGAGGAATATATTGTATTGAGTTGATGTTATGTACTGATTGATGGGGAGATCTTCATGGTCTCTTTCTCACAAATAATTTGTTGATAAAATTAGTTTGGCTTTGATGGGACCTGTGCTTAATACGATCATTTTATGGTAATATTATCTATCAAAATAAAAGCACACCAAAAAACCCAACAGAAACATCAAAATAAAACAGCTTGAGAAATGATTGTAATGAAAACCCAGACAACAGCAGAAGAAAACTAATAAAAATGATAAGATTTATTTACTTTCTACAGTAACCACCATTGATGAGTTTGAATATTTTACAATATTTACAAGTGTTTATTTTATTTAACACCTGCCTCTCAGTTCTATCAGAACTTGAAGCTTAATAGCAGTAATTATGGGAACACTCACCCCAGTCTTCAAGTTGGTATAAGGTTTATCAACTTAAGTACTTTTGAAGGAGTTGATTAATAATTTTGCATAGGCTAATTCTTTTATTATTTCTTCTTATGCTGTAATCTGTCTTATGCACAGTTCACTTGTCTGTAAGTCCATCTGGCTGCACATGGTATTGAGTGAATTAGTGGTTTCAGTTCTCGGCCCACCTGTCCACTGTGCCATTGATTTTATATCATGTAAACAAGATATAGCTTGATCAAAGTGACCAACAGACTACCAACAGACTAACTTTTAAAAAATTACAATATATTAGGGCTAAGTCCACTAAGAAATGTGTACTGCATTCTTACAGTGAACAAGGTAATTTTCTCATTTAATATCAGTAATTTGAGTGAAATGGGCCCAGATCATTTACATAAATTTACGTAAAGTGTTTTGATAGGCTGTTTAGTATTTTCAGAATGAAATGATGATGATGATGATATTCAGTGTGTTAGTCCTGCTCTTTACATTTGATATTCATGCTTCTTTCTTCATCCATGGATCAATCAAATGATGAGCCAAGGGAAGTAACTATGATAAGACAGCCTCAGAAACTGGCTGCTGATGCTGACTGGATTATGTACCATTTCCTATAGTGGATTTGGGTCTGAAAAAAGGAAAGAAATGTACATTGCAGCCCTTTTCTTGCTGTTAAAGTTTTTGCTTCCAGATATGCTTTGCTGTAAAAAAAATGTTTATTCATTTTTAAAAAAATCTGCATGTAATAGTATTTTAGAAGAAATATTTTATTTGTGTGATAGATTTTTAAGCTTGATCAGATGTCTAATTCAAATGGCCGTCCTCAAAGTGTAGAATGCAGGGATTTTTCTGGATGTTAGCCATTTTGACCACTGTTCCTTTTGTAAATATCTGGAGTTTTCTTTCAATTTTTTTTCTGTATTGTAAATGGCTTGTATTGGAAAGGGGAACAAAGTGATGTTGACAGATAAATCTGAATGTTCTCCAAGAAAACAAAGTACATTCCTTTGCAATAGGTCAGAAGTCATTCTGGGTAAAAATGCATTGTGCTTATTTAGATGCATTAGAAAAATCATATATGCACCACATATGCAAGGATTTAAAATAATTTCATGGTAAACACCGGATATTCAGAAATTTCAACACATTTCATAGTCAACACCAATTATGCAAGAATTCTGTCGCATTTTTTAGTAAATACAAATTATGCAAGAATTCCATCTCATTTCATTTTCATAGTAAAGACAAATTATGCAAGAATTTCATCTCATTTCATAGTAAACACCAGTTATGCAAGGATTTAAATTCTGCTTTCCAATGAGCAAGGAAAAATAAACACTAATTATTGCTATCTTCATATAATGTGTTTGTTATACTCTCCTTAAGAGGGCCTCAAGGGAGAATAGTCCTTGACTAATAAGTCACCCTCTATAAATAAAGCATTATTATTATTATTATTAATTAGCCGAGTCACTTCTAAATGTGGATCAGTTTATCTGAGTGATCACTGATCTTTGAAGGACCTTAATACATAAACAGTAAGTTTGATTAGTTGGTTGAAGTGTTAGTTCAGGAATTTAAAACAAATCTGTTCAAAATTATTTCATTCTCAGATTACCAACCCAGAAAGATATAATATGAGACAAGAGGATAAAGAAACAAACGAAGTTTTCCTGACATCCAAATTGACTGTTTTCAACTTCACCAAAACCAGCAGTTTTGAATGTGAGGCTGTAAACCAACACATAGAGGGGGACTCCGTCCAGTCGAAATATTTCAACATTATGACACAGCCTAGGAATGGTGAGTGTGGATGCAAAACTGTCTACCATATTTATCCATTTTGAAAACAGTGTTGACCATGATATGAGTTATATAATGTGGCAGTAAATCAGGGTCATCATTGTTAACTTAGAATCATAAGTTAAACAAACAGCATAGACCCTGAGTTACTGTCAAAGCATAAGGTAGAAGGTCTCTGTTCTTTTTGAGACTTTGAAGTAGGAGACACATGATAGAGAAGCAACTGTGGTCATCATTTTGATGCTTTTTGTTTTAAAAACAAGTACAGACTAAATGATACCTGCACCATACGTATTTGCATGGCTACTTCCATGGAATGGATGTTCACACATGTGCAAAGCAGTACAGTAGAGCCTGTTAAATTAGCAATGTCTGATTTTGAGAAATACGGCAGTCCCATGCAGTTGAAAAATATTTTGTGACCAGGGCTTTCTGCTTGCCCATTGCCCCAGTACAGCCTGGCTCAAATATGGCTTTGGCAGACTGAAGTTTTCAATGTAGTTGCATGGTGGGCAAGAGTCATGCGAGTGTGTCTCCGATTGAGTAACATCATTTTTTGGGTGATGGGTGCTTAGGCATGAGGGAATATGGGCTCGTGTGCAGGCAAGGCGATGGGTGCCATTTAATCAGATGCAGTTTGTGAACTCTGAAATGGGCTGAGCTTGCTGACTCAAAACAATCGACTTTTCATTAATTGATTTGATGCATGTTGAGGATTAATTGGTGACTAGGTGATAATTGGAAATGATATAACTTGAGAGATTTCTTTGTGAGATGTTGGAAATAAAGACTCTTGTTCCGAATGGTTGGCCATGTGGATTTTGTTAAAAGCACAATCACTGTACAAAACATTTTGCACCCACAAGCAGTGTTTACAGTCTGTTGTTTACATGATAATTACAGGAGACCAATACATGCTCATACATACTGTTTGGAAAGTAATCAAATGGATGAAAGAAAAGTATTCTCGAATCATTCTCAAAAGTTGGTTTATAAGAATTTGCTTTTGATGCATGTTGCTAATATCAGGGTGACTAGGTGATAAGCAAATGGATAAAATAAGGTGTCTGGATCATTCAGTTGTAAGTATGAATAAATGATTACGAAAGTCTACGTTTCATTATTTTTGGTATAGCTGACAAGATGAGTCCATTAGCATATCTATGCAAGAACAAAAAAATGAAACTTGATGAAGTTTTTACAAACAAATCTAATGAGCCTCTTTCAAAAATGTGAGTGAACCCAACACATTCCCATCAGTAAAAAGATAAAGTAAAAATGTTATGATGTATTAAAACCTTAAAATTAATTCAATGTAGCTTAATGCCTTTTACTGAAGCATCTCTCTTTTTAAAATTTCTATCTCTTTCCAAAACCATTCACTACATATTAATTTATCTACTTATCTATATGTATCTGCCTGTCTTCTAACTATATCTGTATTCTACCCTTTCCTTTTTTCTTCTTATCTGCATATCTATCTCAACATGTCTTTTTTGATAACTTTAATTATCGGCATATGGTTTAAGGTGTAGAAAAATATAAAATGAAAACAAAAGTTCTTTATTTGTAAAATTAATATAATGCATAAACGTCCCATGTTTTATTTGACCTCATTTTTTACTTTATTAGTGATAATATTTTGTCAAGCTCAACCAGCCTGCTTGCTCTGGGCAAGCTGACGTTTATAAAAATGTGTAAGCTCTGGTATCCAAATGAATTCTTCATTGTAACGAGGCCTGGCTATAAGTACAGTTAAACCTGCCTTGAAGGACAACTGCTTTGAGAGACCACCTGCCTTGAAGGACAACTGCTTTGAGAGACCACCTATCTTGAGAAATTAGATTTTCTGTGCAAAGATTTATTTATTATCCATCTTGAAAAACTTTTTATCATTGCTCTTCCTAAACAGTATGTCATATCACCATGGGTTTTCCACCATAAGACCAAAACAGTATGTCATATCACCATGAGTTTTCCACCATAAGACTTCATGTGATGAACAATACAAAGATGGTTTCAAGATTCAGCAGCTGAAAGAAAGAAGTTGTCATGCTTTTGCATGTTCATTAACACTATTCAATATTTTGCTGAAGTTCTTGCAATTGAAATTTAACCATCTGTTGTCTGTTTTATGCATTTTATGCCCTTCTTCTGTTGGACTAGAACTGCATCTTGCATTCCTGGTAGTTTTTTTCCATGACCAGAGTTTGAAATTGATACAGGGGACCAGTTTAGGTTCACTGCCATCTCTGTATTCTTAAGACTTTTTACCCTCTTGATCCCATCATTTGTGTAACAAGTTACTGCTGTAAATCACAACATTTTGCAAACATAATGTTTTGTGTAAGTTAGGCAAGAAACAAAATTTTTCAATTTTGTTTATTTTATAGAAAATGCTAACAAACTGGTTATACAATATATGTGATGCAAAATCTAAAATGATGAAAATATGCTGAATTGAATGAGTTTGGGAACACTGAATGATGTAAAATCATTGTGGTTAACTGTATATTAAGTCATGATTTGTTACATATTAATGTGGTGTGTCTTTGGGAAGGCCCATTACTTCCATTGGCACACAATAACCTTTATTGTCTTGCTGTGCCATAACACACCAAACCTGTCATGTATTGAACAGGCCAACATTTAGTATTTGAATTTAGATACAAAACTTAATGGGTGCATTTAAATTTAAAAGCATTTGTACTTTCATGGAGATAATAGGACTCCATTTTCTCAAGCAAAAGTCCCAAAGATCATGGAGTTAAATCCCTTATCTGACTTAGAACTTTGCGTTTCAATCATATTTCCACATAGTAACTTGTGAATGACTTGGATTGAAATAGCTTGTGAATGACTTGGATTGAAATAGCTTGTGAATGACTTGGATAGAAATCACATTTCATATATTCAGGGAAGTTTTACTTTGAAAAACCATTATCAGGTTTGATTTTCACAGGTTTCCTGTAAAATTCAACAGTTATGACTCATGTTTGACTGAGCGCTTGCCTTTCACTTTTGTGTGCACTTATTAACATTTGAAGAATTTCATGAATTGAATTTAAAGTTGGTGTGAGGGTTTTAATTAAGAATACAAGGTCCTCTTCACTTTGAATTTTTTTTTATAGTAATGGCACCGATTTGACTCGAAAAACATTGCCTTCAAATTTCATTTCCATTCAGTAACACTTAAAGGACTTCATGCATTAAAAAGGAATGTAATTTCAATTTATTAGCTGAATTTCACGTTTTAAATATAAGACGAGCATGTCACTTTGCCGTGTCTGCAGTGTTTGTTTTCATTGTAAACAGTGCTGGAAATCAAATGTAGTTGCAGAATTCACCGATGTGTTAAAAATTCTAGACCTGTATCACATGACCATTAATATCTGATCATGTTACGGAAAACCCATTCAATTCATTGTTCTGGTAATTGGAATTATTATATCCTGGCACAATTTTATGTAATACAGGCCCCTTTATGCCCTTGAATGTGCCCTTCAAATTTTGCTTAGAAGTATTTGAAGATCTTCATGGATTGAAACCATATTTAGTATAGCCTTATAATAGAAAGATTTAGGTCAGGTTTGATTTTAATCATTTTCGTGAAGAATTTAACCAAGTTATCACTGCTGTTAATCTTGTATCTTTTACCTTTATTTCATCATGTTTGGGAAAGTTTCAGTGACATGAAAACAGTTGTAGAATTTGTCTCTTTTCTTTTCATGAGCAAATTTAAAACTTTTACAATGAAAATTTTAAACAACATAGTTAGGAAATTACTTTTATTAAAATATTAGTATAACAGTAGATAATGTAGTAGGAAGTGACTTTTATAAAATATTAGTATTACAGTAGATAATGTAATATGTTTTATGTATCTTTTATGTTCACAATTTAACTACACTTAGCTAACTTGAGTGTGCTCAGTCAACTAAATGTTCAGAATTTACATTTAGCTATCTTGAGTGTGTTCAGAAAACTAAATGTTCACAATGTAACTACACATTGCTAACTTGAGTGTGCTCAGTCAACTAAATGTTCACAATGTAACTACACTTAGCTAACTTGAGTGTGTTCAGTCAACTAAATGTTCACAATGTAACTACACTTAGCTAACTTGAGTGTGCTCAGTCAACTAAATGTTCACAATGTAACTACACTTAGCTAACTTGAGTGTGCTCAGTCAACTAAATGTTCAGAATTTACATTTAGCTATCTTGAGTGTGTTCAGAAAACTAAATGTTCACAATGTAACTACACTTAGCTAACTTGAGTGTGCTCAGTCAACTAAATGTTCAGAATTTACATTTAGCTATCTTGAGTGTGTTCAGAAAACTAAATGTTCACAATGTAACTACACATTGCTAACTTGAGTGTGCTCAGTCAACTAAATGTTCACAATGTAACTACACTTAGCTAACTTGAGTGTGTTCAGTCAACTAAATGTTCACAATGTAACTACACTTAGCTAACTTGAGTGTGTTCAGTCAACTAAATGTTCACAATGTAACTACACTTAGCTAACTTGAGTGTGTTCAGTCAACTAAATGTTCACAATGTAACTACACTTAGCTAACTTGAGTGTGTTCAGTCAACTAAATGTTCACAATGTAACTACACTTAGCTAACTTGAGCATTTAAAGATGTACTGCTTTTGCCCTTGTTAACTTGGTATTCCAGAGATATTTTTTCTCTCAACTGAAATAGAGATAAGAGATAAATGAAAATGATCCATAATTTCTCTATGCAGATCCAATGTGGTATATACATGATTATTATTATTGCTGGTTGGTTACAGCTGTTTAGGATAGGCTGATTAGTGGTAACATCTTCAGAGATGTTAAAATTGGAAGGGGGGGTCCCACAATATCTGCTTCTTTATCACACTTTTGGACAAATGTCATAATTAGAGCGTACCTGGTCTGTGTGGTGTTTTGATTCAGATAATTTATATTTTTTGAGAGGAAGACCTGAATTTGGACCCAAGATCTGAAACTGGTAACAGTGATATTTTACTTCCAAAAATTGGGTCTTAGAATTACTAATTTTTGGGCAAAAACTTCCTCAGATATATTGAAAATCTGTTTATAATTTTGCTAATTCAAAATTTGCTAACTTTTATATCGCTGATACGCTGAACTTCAAAAGAAAAGACAGTGAATCACACTCAGTGCAAACCCTGCATTGCATAACATGTCAGTAGATCAGGCCCCTTATTAAACAGATCAGGCTCCTTATTTCACAGACCAGACCCTTATTCAACATATCAGATCCCTTTTTTAACAGATCAGGCCCCTTATTCAACAGATCAAGCCCTGAAATCAACAGACCAGGTCACTTATTAATGAAGCTAAGCAATACATTTAGATAAAGATGTTTCTCAGTATAAATTGCTGATTTTGTAATTATTTGACAAATAAAAGACTTATAACAAGGGCAGTTTCCAGGTAGAGTGCACACTTAGAATTGAAGAGTTTTGTGAATATAGAGCCAGGCTCAATAGTTACCAAACTGACAAAGTATAAAATTGAAATCATCCTCAAATGTCCTAAATTCTGATCTTCTGTTTAAAAATAGTTAGAGTTTAAAAAACTATTGGCATGACCTAAATAAATGCCTAAATTTCACTGAGCTGAGATACTCTAAAGATGATTTTATTTTTATTTTTTACTTTTCAAGTCTGAGTTCATATTTGGTGCTCATACTGTTTTGTGACTAGGCCAAGATCTAAGGGATGGACCATTTAATTTCAAGGAGGGAGAAAACTAGGAATTTTGTGGAGAAAAAAGATCTGGCTCTCAAATACATGTAGCTTGATTCTTGCTCTGATATATAGCACCAACAAAATGAAAACCTGTTTTAGTCATTAAATATTAACTGAAAGAAAACAATATCTCAACTCACAAGAAAATCTCAGGACCTCCCCCAACTCGAAAATTGAATGGTCTGTCCCTAACTGTTTGCATGATAGAATGTACATCAGAGAGAGATCTGCAGGAAAGTAAATCATGGTAGCTCAGTTGGCAAAGAATTTGACTTGTAACATAATGGTAGCAGGTCTGATACCCATCCAGGCCAGCACAGGTTGACTGCCTCAGTTTTTTCTTGGGAAAGCTCCTATTTTTTCAGCATAATATAACTTAAAATGTGTTAAATTTGCCATTAAACACAACAAAATCAACTCAGCAGGGACATGATGTGACAGTGTTTCTCTGTCTACATTTGTTGCTTGCTACTTGTCATGTTTTATACACATGAAATTATGTTGTTGTTGTTGTTGTGGGGTTTAACGCCATTTTTCAGCACACGATAGGCTATACATGGCGGCCAGTATTAATGGTGGAGGAAGAACCTGGGCAAACCCCGGAAAGACCCACCGACCCTCGAGAAGCTACTGGCAAACTTTCTCACATACCCACATTTGCCGAATCCTAGACTCGAACCCACGCAGACAGAGGTGCATGAAATTATGATGTATCTAATGTATTGAAAAAATCATTTTAGTGGCAAGATATTTATCCACATTTCTTTCATTCTCATTTTTTTTAAAGATTTAGTGTTGACTATTTAATTTATTTATATTATTAAAAAAGTACTTAAATGTCAAGATCTGTATCAATGTTTCTTTAAAAGTCTTAGATATTATTTGATTTTGTGTCGTATGTTTTATTTATTTACATTTTTATTTATTGGTGTTTCTTTAGAAGTCGCTAAATTGAGTCACGTGTGCAGTTTTTTAGATTTTCAAACCAGTATTTGAATTTAATGAATTTTATCCTTGTTACTTTACAAGTTTTTGACCTATTTTGAGATTTTGTGTTGCATCATTGTTTGTAGATTTTAAAGAAACATTTCAAAGACAAAAACTTTAATTTCTGTTTATGTTAAGGTCTCCCAGATATTTGGAGCTTTGTGTTGCTCAGTTTTATAAGCAGATGATCTATGGTACATTTTTAGCAGATTAATTTTCTTTCGTAAGTGTCAGAAAGCTTTTATGTAAATAGATTTAAGGAAGAAATGACTACATAACATATATACTCGCTTATAAGTCTACTCAATCTGCAAATAGGACAGAACCATATCTGCCATTGCATAATGTGCCAGCAGATCTGGGTCTGTGCCATATGTTAGGTGTAATCAGTAGAACAAATAGCATTGACACTGATTGGCAGGTGCATTATGCTATGGCAGATCAGGATCTTTTGTCGTTTCCAGTTTGACCAGACATATAAGTGGGTACAGAGAGTACCTTCATTGTGTCCATTTATAACACTATAAATTTAATGCTAATATCCTCTTCGTAACTAAATCTTGCTCAGTATTTAACAGCTATGTATTTATATTGTACAAATATTTCATAGGCAAGAGTTCTTAAGCATGAAAATAAGGAGCACGACTGGAATTTCAAATTAAAGCTTTATGCCAATAGCTTTCTATTCAGTTTGGCTAATTCCCCAATTCGTGAAGTAAATACATAAAACAAAGATATTTGGTCCATATTAGTTTTGTTTGGTCGGCTCTCTTCATAGGCATTACATTTAAATTGCATTGCTCAGTGTACAAGTACACAAGGTGCTTGCGCACCTCAGTGTGTATTCGATAAAATTGCAGTGGAATGTTTTGGACAATAAGGTTTTATTGATATAATTTATAGCATAAGGGTATGGAATGTAGTTTTCTTGTGCAAGCTTATACATAACCCAAATAGTACTTTTCTCAGCATGTTCTTGTGTATTGATATCATTGTGGGTATCCAGTTGCATTGGCTGAACAAGGTACTCTTGAGGTACTCATTCCCTTAATGACATCTTTAGAAAAAATTCTGACGAATCAGTTGAATGAATCATATCAGCTTGTATAATCAAAGGGATTTGTAGTAATAAAAGTGTTCTTGTAGGTGGAGAAAACCTTAGTATGTCCTTTTTTTTTAATGCTGTTTGATTGGCTTACCATATTTTTCTGTTCATTTGAAGCATTCTTGTGCTGTGAACCATTGTTTGAAATCCAGAACCTATATCCCATGCTTGGGTTGGAGATGTTAGTGTAGTACATTCAAGTGTTGCATATCTGAAGCTAATATTTACCAAATAAAAATTGAATAAATCTCATAGTGGTAAATATGTTTCAGATGAATTTGATAAACTTTTTGATATTGTATGACATGAGAGATGAATATGATTGGGGGAGATGAATATAGGTGATATGAGTATGATCACTGTTATGAGTATGATTACTTAGTGAGTTGAATATGATGAGTGAGATGTGTATGATGAGTGAGATAAATATGATGAGTGAGATGAGTATGATCAGTCAGATAAATATGATCTGTGTGACGATTATTGTTGGTGAGGTGAATGATGTGAGATGAGTATGACAAGTGAGATGAATATGATCAGTCAGATGAATATGAGAGATAAGTATGACTGAGATGAGTATGATGAGTGAGATGAATATGGTGAGTGAGATGAGTATGATCATTGAGATGAGTATGATGAGTGAGATGAATATGATGAGTGAGATTAAATAGATAAGTGAGATGAATATGGTGAGTGAGATGAGTATGATCATTGAGAAGTATGTTTTTTTTTTATACCAAACTTGAATGATCTCTCTCACTATATATATATATATATATATATATATATATATATATATATATATATATATATATATATATATATATATATATATATATATATATATATATATACATACATATATATAACCCCACAGTGTAGTAGTGCTTGATTTATAATGCAGTAGATTATTTTTGTTATTGTTATTTGATTGATTTCACTTAATATTCAATTTTTGGCTAGTGAGAACCAGTTATAGTGTGGTTTCATGTAATTATTTATTGTATTTTGTATTAATCTAAAATTATGACAGCCTTGTTGGAACATCCTTCAGTAAACGTCTCCATCACTTATAAGACAGATCACCTTTGTGTCTTGTATGAACAGTGTCATAAAGAGGGAGCCAAGTATTAATTATGCCATTATGACCTCTCACTATTCTTGGCACATGTTGGTACCAGGTCTTGAATGCAAGTCCACAGAGACAAAATAATATTCTGTATGGGACCAACAATTTAATTTGGGGAATGCCAGGGATTTTTTTTTTATAACAAAGAATGTCCAACTCTCCAACAGCATGAGAAAAATCTATTTGAAAAGTTTGGTTTGGCAAAAAAGGTTGATTTTAACCATAACTAGGAATGATAAATAAACCGTAAAAAGTGCCATTAACTGAAAGAGCAAACAATTTTTACTTATGTTATACTACCATATATACTTGCTTATAAGTCAAGTCCCACTACAAACTGCACAGATCCAGATCTGCCATTGCATAATGCACTGGCAGATCTGTGTCTGTGCAGTTTGTTCAGAGTAATCAGTTGAACAGTCAACATAGACTCTGGCCTGTAGGTCCTTATGCTATGGCAGATCAGGATCTTTATTGTTTGCAGTTTGCCTTGACTTATAAGTGAGTACATATGGTATACACAAGACTGTAACAGTGTAGGTGCAGATCTACCCTCACTAAATTAAGTGTGTGTTCTGACACTGAAGTTTATACATAACAAACAACAGTGAAATTTCCATCAAAATTGTTGAACACTTTCTAGCTATTTCAGTTTTTAAATTTCAGCGGAGACAGCTTCCATATTTTAAAATGAATGCTAACTGTGTAGCTTGAAATTACATAATTATTACATTTTAGTGTCAGCGATATAATTATTATAATGCCAACAATAACTATTACATTATAATGCCAATATAATTATTACGTTATGTCAACAATATAACTATAACATAATGTCAACAGTGTATTTTTTACATTATAATGTCAACAGTATGATGTCAAGTTTTGTTCATGGTATATCACAGTGCTGTGAAATGTGGGAAAGATAGGACATAAAGTGATGTTCACAGTGCTGTGAAATGTGGGAGAGATAGGACATAAAGTGATGTTCACAGTGCTGTGAAATGTGGGAGAGATAGGACATAAAGTGATGTTCACATTGCTGTGAAATGTGGGAGAGATAGGACATAAAGTGATGTTCACATTGCTGTGAAATGTGGGAGAGATAGGACATAAAGTGATGTTCACAGTGCTGTGAAATGTGGGAGAGATAGGACATAAAGTGATGTTCACATTGCTGTGAAATGTGGGAGAGATAGGACATAAAGTGATGTTCACAGTGCTGTGAAATGTGGGAGAGATAGGATATAAAGTGATGTTCACATTGCTGTGAAATGTGGGAGAGATAGGACATAAAGTGATGTTCACAGTGCTGTGAAATGTGGGAGAGATAGGACATAAAAGTGATGTTCACAGTCAGCTTCTGTCTCATGAAATAATCAAGATGAATATACATTTATAATCACAGTAATAATAGTGTGTGAAACAAAATGATAAACTCAACAGAGAGTATACTAGGCCTTCGGAAATTATTGCCAATTTATAATGTACCCTAAATCAGCTGTGCTGGCTTTCTATTGCAGAAAACCCATGTGATGTCGATAATTGTGTCATACTGAAAATATTCACTCATCTACATTTCCTTTTCTTTGTGTAATTGATAAGAAAAGTTCTACACTTTTCAATGTTTGATGAAATTTTTAAATACTCAGTTCAGCGATTTTTGTTATGGGTATTTAGTGACAGGTTACTTTTTCCTGTACTTTCTGTGTTCTGACCCTTTCTTGGGCTTTTATATATTCAACAAAGAGTGACACAAAAAAGCAATTTTCGATTGATTTCAATGTTGCACCATGAGACAGCCCAGGGGACATGCTCACGCCTCAGACTGCCAGTGCACCCCTAAACTTAACCAATCTTCTTGGCAATTCAACCAAAGTGCATTAGGTATGTAAGTTGTTGAGTTTCAAAAAAGTAAAATGCTTGAACATTTTGCAACATTTTTCCTTAAAATAGAATGAACAGCATAGACTTGGTCTGCCAGTGCATGTGACTGCAGATGTTAATGTCATTGAGCAATGGTGATTCTGTTATGGCAGTAATAAATCCAGAAGATAAATGAATATTGATGTTATGGGGAGGGGGAAATAAAATTGAAAGAAAAAACCCATCTTACACTTTGGTTTATTTTGTACTGAAATATTATATTGTGTTGTATTATATTATATTGTATTATCATATTTATACTGTGTCTACATGTTTACAAGTCAAGTCCAACTGCAAAGATCATAGACCCTGATCTGCAATTGCATAATGTGCTAGCATATCAAAGTCTGTGTTGTTTGTTCAACTGATTACTTCTAAAGTAAAAGTCATACATGTCATGTATATGGTCAAGACTGATTATTTCAACATTGGGTTATAATCCTCTTTTTCGAATTTGATTCGACATTCCTTTTAATGGCAATTATTCATTTAATTTGGATACTCATACTTTCATATTTATTTTAGAAGGTCTTTATTAACGGTCCCCTAGAACAGAAGTGGGCAAACTTTCCAGTGCAAGGCCGCATACACAAATTTACACCTTGTCGCGGGCCACATAGTTCATTAAGTAAAATAATTAATATTTGAAATAGCAAAAACAAAAGGTTTTTCTAAATAACATCTAATTAATTTTCAGTTGTTAATATGTTGTTAATATTTGAAAACTTAAACTTAAACTTCAAAAGAAGCACATTTATTTGATAAACAGAGTAACATATACAGAGTCAGTGTGAATGATGACTTGTTCCTAGGCCGCATGAAAACCCTTGGCAGGCCACATGAAAGCCCTTGGTGGACCACATGTGTACCGCGGGCCGTAGTTTGCCCACCCCTGCCCTAGAAGTACATACACTATCAACTTTAAGTTGTCATCTAGTACAGTTCAGATTGAATGTTGTGCACTGTGATATCACTGTGTAAGCTATGCATGTTGATAAACAAATTCGTACTACCCCATATTGTGTCAGTAACACTTGATGTGCTTCTTTCTTGACTCAGTTTAGTACCTGGGCACCATTGTAAAAATCCATAGTGATCAATCATTTTTGCCTGGATATTTCTTGATGACAGTTAAGGTGCAGCTAATTCAATAATCAGGATTGAATAGACTTCGGTTAAATAAAATTTCTATGAAAGTTTAAAACAACAATTTATATTTAATTTCAGATGATTAAATGTGCATACATGACCTATATGACTTCTACTATAAGTAACTGCATTTACTCAGTTCTGCCACTGCATGATGCAATGATGGATCTGGGTCTGTGCAATTTGAACTGTACTCGATTTAAAAACAAGTATGGGAAAATGATGTAACCTTCTGAAGCTGTCACCAGCCAGAACAAATATTAAGTTTTAAAGCAGACAAGATAAAATTAGCACCAAATCTGTTATTGGTTTACATGATGGGCAATATACATTCAGCAATGGTTTGACGCTACCTAAAATCTATTGGTTGGCTATGTATCTGGGTTTTTTTGCTTTTAATTTATTATTTTTTTTCTCTTTCAAACCACTTAATAAGTTCACTAAAAATCAGACAGGTTTATCAGAGCATATACAGTAACTGTGATAAGGACCTAATCATATAAAATATGTCTAAATCTTTTGAGTGTCTGAGGACAACATCTATGCTTCAGGTGTAAATTAATGGTTTTTCAATATGAAGGTACTGTACTCCAAGAGAAGAGACTTATTTGAGTTATAAGAAGATTGGATTAAGGTACTTCATTTTGGCCTCACTCTCAGTACCATATAGCAACCATAAATGCAGCTTGTATGTTAGTTTGACAGTGTTTCCAACAATCCAGGACATTTTTCCAAGCACTTTAAGGGTTTAGGCAAAGAAAATGACATAACCATAAACATGATACAAGTTTGGAGTTCGGTTCCGGATATTTTACCTGGATTATCAAGGTGAGGATTACGAGTGGGTCTGATTTAGAATCCAGAAAATAAAGAACATATTTTTGTCTGTAAACTTAAAGTTCACTTAACCTAAATCTATTTACACACTTTCTAATCCAGAAAATAAAGAACACATTTTTGTCTGTAAACTTAAAGTTCACTTAACCTAAATCTATTTACACACTTTCTAATCCTTCAGCCTGCTTTATGCAGTTGGGAATTGTATTGCCAGACAAGGCTCATGGTGTTGATTTAATTAAAGGTAGTTGATAGGTTGACAAGCATCATCTGGCAGTATGGTAAATATGCTATGGGCATTAACCTGTAACTGGCACCTTTTCATGGTAATCAGGTTAAGGAAATTTTAGACAATGATGCTTTACTTTACAGGGGCATTTAAGTCATCAATCATCAGCTCAGGGCTGAAATTTTGGAACAAAGTTGAACCTAGTAAATTCTGGTAATATATTGAGAAAGAAGTTATGAAAATTTTACTTTTACTATAATTGTGAAGTCGTGCAAAAAATTGTTTCTCTTCATTGACAGTGCAATAATTTTTATCCGCAAGAAATAAAAAATCGGCAGTAAACTTTTTCCAAAACTGTGTATATATGCTTTAAAGGTGATACACTGTGTAAAATGAAAGCTTGTATACTGTACAGCTTCAGCTTGGAATGATGCGATTATTACATAACAATGATGTTGATATGACATCACTCTTTACTTAGATGTATCACAGCACTATGAACTCTGGGTGAGGTTAGCCAGCTTCTGCCCATTGTTATGTAATGTAAAGGAAAAGTGTTTTTACAATTTTTCTAACTTGAATAATAGTCCCATGAAAGAAAATAATAAAGTTAAATGAAAAGTAATAGACCTTTGGAAACCTTTAGCAGTTTATAACCTGCCATTAATTGGTTGCATAGTTTTTCACTCATGGAAAACCAGCATGATCTCAAAACTTCTGTCAAGAAATCAACGTACCCAGGCAATAACATTCAAAACTGCAGATTGATGAAGTTTTAAATGCTTATTCAGTCATTATTGTGTGAACAATTAGTGACCATGCACATTTCCCCATACTTTTAAAAATAATAAGCTATACTTGGTGATAAATATTTAGCTAAGAGTAGCACTAGAAAATTCATGTCAACCTCTGCATTTTGCAGCGATTTTTTTTTTATCGCTTGGTCCCTAGCCAAAAAGAAATCAATTTTTGCATACCTGCCATTAGGAGCATACCTGTTATGACATCCTTTCATAGATCCATCTGTCCATCCATCTCTTCCCAATTATATTTCTCCACATTAGCTTGAATTAATCACATAAACCTTTTTGCAACATTTCTGGATGACTTGCACTTGGGGTAGGTGGGTCAAAAGGTCATTGTCACTGAAAGAAGAAAAATGACTTTATAATAACAAATTTAGCTCTGGACCACATACTTTGATCAACTTTTTGAAGGGCTTGCACAAGGTATTGAAGAGGTCTTTGCATTTCAGGGTTAAAAGGTCAAAGTCTGTGAAAAAAATGAGTTTTGGATCATAAGTTTTTCTGTACAATTAGTTCCAGACCAAACTTTGTAGATAACTTGCACTTTTGATAATAAAGAAACCTATAGATGTGGATAGGCATAGGTCATGATTGACCACTCCTGTGGCCTAGTGGTTAGAGTGTCCGCCTCTGATGCGTTAGGTCGTGGGTTTGATCATGGCCGAGTCATACCAAAGACTTACAAAAATAGTACTAACAGCTGCCTCACTTGGCGCTCAGCATTAAGAGGGATCAAACCCACAACCTCCCGCATCCGAGATGGACACTCTAACCACTAGGCCACTGGATTGGTCACTAAATGTCAAGGTTATTGAGACACATTGGTCAATTGTCTCATGAGTTAATGATGCCGTACTAGTGCTTATGTGGAGACTATTAAAGATGAGGATCTCATTTAATATACGCTCTGGTCTCTCTTGCTTAAAAAGATAAAAACTGCAGTATCTCACATGATTCAGGTTATTTGGTAAATGTTGGTAG
Source organism: Sinohyriopsis cumingii (assembly GCA_028554795.2). NCBI lineage: Eukaryota > Metazoa > Mollusca > Bivalvia > Unionida > Unionidae > Sinohyriopsis > Sinohyriopsis cumingii. The sequence continues at coordinate 121,461,448 of CM068824.1, read as the reverse complement.
ATTTTTTTGGTATATATTCCCACGATATTCATCCTCTAGCTTTTGTTCCAGAGTTTTCCATTTAACTGTTTCAGGTTGATTGGGTAAATTTCAGTTTTTTATTTCTGCAGGATTTCTCCCAAAAACTTTTTGAGAGTTCTCTTTTGATTCTTCAATTAATCTGTTATCTATCCCTATCTTGTAGATCAGCATCATATATTGGTTAGATAAGGCAAATACTGTTTTACTGACCCCTAGCTGATGTGCCCAGCAGATTCAAATTTGATGGCAAAATTTATTTGTTATCTGGCTCTGAAGCAGATGGATGTGTAACCCAAGAAGGTTTCTATCTACTTTGCATCCATCAGACTGTATCATTGATTTCATACCCTCAGAGGTTAATTTCAACCAGTAGACCAGTCTTTTCCCCAGGAGTTGACAGAGCTGCCATGGTTCCAGTGTTACATGACTGGTTCACTTTTCATGTTGCATTGAAATTTCATAGCATTTATACAGCTCTGAGATATATTTGAGAAGCAGACTATAACTTTCTGTACATCTGCAGCAAACTCTTGAATTTTATTTTTACTAATTAAAAAGTTGAATAGAAATCTTGGTGTTTTTCTAAAAAAAAGTTTATGAAGATATTTAGCTGGAAGAATCTAGAAACTGTTTATTCAAACATTTAGTACATATTATGATTTGTAATTTCCTGTAGCTGAGGAGACAAGAACAGCTAAACCAGATCCCAGAAAAAAAATCAAATGATAAAAAAATGCATCCATAATCTTGGAAGTTTTTACAGCTTTGAAAACTTGTGCTGCTACCTTTAAAAAGAAGTTATGGCATTGCCATAAAATGTCATTGAAAATGTATACTAGATTTGACATGGTTATTATGTTTCTGAGAATGTTCTGACATTTTTTTATTAGTAAGGAATTAAGAATCAGCCATGTAGAATTGAGAAACAAATTAGTTTTTAAAAAATTGTGAGAAAAGGTTAATTGCCACAGTGCCAGTGAAATTGTAGCAACAGCTTCTGCTGCTAGAAAATAGATAAAAAGTGCTTGCAGACAGTTGGGTACAGAAAGAAAAATAGAACTGGAATTTAACAGCTACAGAACTTCCAGAATTTAACAGCTACAGGTAAACATATTTTGAGAATTAATTGCCTGAAAGCAACTGTACAAAAGAAATCTGGAGAGTTCTTTTGGGAATAGCTGTCACCTTCAGGCAAGTAAAATAAACCAACAAACCAGTGCAACACAAAGGAGAGGAGAACAGCTTCAATAAATCTTGTTGATTCTGACAATGTTTTGTCAGCAGTTTGACAGAAGATGTAGAACTGCTGCATCCAAGATGTGTGTTGTCAGCCAGCTTCTGTATCAAAATATTGATAGAGAAGATTGGATTACACCTCTCCTCTAAAACAAACACAAGCTATACAGGGAATATTATCAACCCCTTTCATTCTGCTTGATACATGTACATATGGAGAACACCACATGGCTGAATTGATACCAAGGACACCTAATTTAGTTTTAGAGCTTGAATGTTTTTATAAGGAAGATGGTTGAAGCTGAGTGTCAGTTGATACACAGCTACTGCCTGAGGTGTGATTATTCAAAACACAGACTCAGTATTCTAGATTGGGACTGTTTGGACCACATGCTGTAGAGATTAATGTATTAATTCACTCCTGACTCTCTGAAGCTGTGGAGTAATTCATATGACATTCCCTGATAAACACTCAGTTTGCAGTGTTTTGTGTCAGATGTTTCATATTGTGGAACACCCTCATGGTGAATAAATATTTGGGACCAGGAGAATTTCCAGACTTTTTTTTTGTTAGTGTCTCAGTCAGAAGACTTTGTATGATAGTATTGATTGTTTTTTCTTGCAAGTGGAACACTGCCTCCTCATGGAAGTATACAATGGACTAGAAGGACAAAATATTTTCAAACTATTATTTTTCTTTCTGCAAATTACCTGTTAATTAGAATGGTAATTCCAACACAAAAATGGATATGAACTTACTCTGTCCTTTCTTTTTCATGCTTGCTGTTGTGGTGGCTGCTGCAATCACAGATGGGGGACCAAGGTAGAGTACAATTTTTTTATTTTCTGCTTAATCATTATTTAATTCTTTGAGGTTCAAGTTTTGTTATTAGGAATTCATGCTTTAGCAAATGGGTTGCATGGCCAGTTATTTGAAGTAAGTTTGGTGGCAGAGACTGGGTGTAAACAAATGAGATACTTTTCAAATTTAACAAAGCAGGTAATATTTTCTAATTGAAATACAACTAAATCATCCTTATTTGGTACTTTAGTGAAAGAAATATTAAATTAAAATTATTTTGTTTTGAATTCTGAGATTTATTTACTACAGCCCTAACTGGTCCCATATCATTTACTACCCGTGCAGTAACACTAACATCCTTTAGGTCAGTCATGAAAGTCCTAATTTTGCCAGAATTTATTTTTCCAATGATCATCCTGTCTAAAGAGGGAAGCATAAATTAACATAAATTATACACTGATTCTTGCTCCTAATTTTATTTCGATATTGAAACCTTATTTTTTATTTTATTTCTTTTGTACATGATCTTGTTGTGCCTATTGTCTGCGGGAAACTGAAGGGCTTTAGATACGACTACCAGTCTTGAAAGTGGTGACCTTACATACTGTTTTTTAAAGCATCTTTCAGTATTTTGTCTATTTCAGTTTTTTTTCCTGCTATTTTACAAGTCGGGGGAAAATAAAATCTTGCAAATATTGTAATACAAACAAATATTCAGGAGGTGAACTTTTTGTGAGACATTTTTTGATACGTATGACCACAAACTTACTTTTTGAATTTCCTTAGTTCTATCGGAGTGTCTGAGCAAAATGCAGTCATTAATTATTAATTAATTAATCGTTAACAAATACATTGTTCAGATTAAAATTATTAGGCAATTTTATAGACAAAGTTCAGTAGTATGAAAGAGGTTAGGTTGCATTAGTACTGGCATAGCCTAGCTATGTTACCCTGGGGTCAGCCTCTTTTTCAGTTGCTATTTAAAAAAAAAATCTTTGAATTTTGGTCAGAAAAAAGATGCAGAGTTAGTAATAATAGTTTTAGGGTGCAAATCACTTGAAAATAAAGGTAAAAATGAGGGCAAGAATTTGTGAAAGAAAGTTGTAATTCTCAGTTAATTGGAGAGGATTTAGAGCACATAATAGGGAGCAGTTTGGAGGAAGCTATGTTACAGATGGTCTGTAATCTAGAAGTTTTGAAGCAAAACAATACAAATATGCATCTGTTTGCTTGTAATGTATTATCACAATATAATTATGCCCTGTTTTTATACATATATTTTTACTTAACTCTTTGCATTAATTTTACACCTGGTTGATTTGTATTAAAGAATAGTTGTCTTCCCTGACAAGTGGGAAATATAGGTTTACAGGTTTTTGTAATTTTCTTTAATTATTAAAATTGATTTGAGAAATTAGGGCTGAGAAAACACCAACAAATTTCTACAGGATGAAAATGTGATTTTTCACAAATGGCAGTTTTTCCTGAAACCTGACAAAATTATGTAAAATTCCTTTCAGTGCAAACTTTTAACTAATCTCAGAGCTGCGAGAGAAGGGATGTTTTTGGTCAAGTGTACTCTGAATTAAATAAGTGCTTTGTCTGTGTACAGTTTGAATTTTACTTATAAATAGCTTAAATAAATTTCACTTGTTGATTTATATCAAATGCAAACTTTGCTACATAAATGTATTTCATTCTACCCATTGGTCTCTGCAGAGTGGGTAGGTAATTCATTGTCCTTTTCTTGGGCTTTTCCTGTCAGATTCAATTTCCAGACCTGGTGTGTTTACATATTCTTTTAGTACGTGGGAAAGCCTGCCAGTAGCTTGTCGTGGGTCGGTGGTTCTTCCCTGGGTTTTCCAGCGTTCTTCTTCCACCAGTTATACTGGCCGCCATGTATAGCCTATCTTGTGCTGAAAAATGGCGTTAAACCCTAGAATAACAACAACAACATATTCTTTATCTAAGCATGTATGGGTTAATTTATTTAATGTGCTGCTTTTAACATGTAGTAATCGACATAAGTCAATTTTTTTTTTACAAAAGCATATATAAATAGAAATCTTAGAGGATGACTTTCAGACTTAAGACAAAAACATGGGAGTGTCTTAATCAACACAGAACATGCTAATACATTTTTTAGCAGTACTTGAAGATTTTTTATATTACTTCAAAATTAGTACACATGCACTTCCATTTCCAGTAAAACAAATTATAATTAGAATTGCAAGACATCCAGCAATAGTGTTTTCTAATTAGATTGGGAGAGAATTGATAATAATTGACAATTTCCAAGGTTTAGCTCTATATTTATATGTTCATTTGCTTACAGATTCAGGAATGGCACAGTTAAAGCTGCCACTTTCATCATTATCAACAATTTGTTGATAGTCATGGCAACAAATACAGCTTTTTGTGTTCTGGTGGTGGAAGCTTAGGAGGTTGTTTGTGTGCCAACCATTGACTTACCATATATACTTGCTTATAAGTCCAGTTCAACTGCAAACTGCACAGACCCAGTTCTGCTGTTGCATTATGTACTGGCAGATCTGGGTCTGTGCATTTTGTTAGGATTGATCAGTAGAACAAACAAAATAAACCCTGATCAGCAGGTGCATTATACTAGACCAGATAAGGATCTTTGTTGTTTTCAGTTTGACTCGACTTGTATGTGAGCAAAGACAGTACTCATTTGTTTACCTGGGTAGTTGTGTATTTTCATAGTATTAATTCATTCAGTGTTATAGTGGCAAGAAAAGAATTCAGGTTTGCTAAGCATTTAGAGACAATTCCAAAGTAATTTCATGAGAAAATTCCGCTATACACCAACAGCTTAATTTATACAAATGATTGGTGCTTCTTCTGTTTGCACACATATGGTATTGTCAGGCATTTGGAAAAACAGTTTCACTCCAGGGTTCTCTATTTTTGGTGCAAATGGTTTGAAAGTCATAGGGCATATAGTACAGATTCCTAGATTCACAGCACACTCAAACCCTGGTTAATTTTCAGCATAGTAGTCTCTTGTTTGATATTGCGAACAAGACAGGAAGCATTATATTTAGTGAATTGAATGAATAGAGAGACCAATATTTACACCAGATGAATTTCAAAATGCATTTAATTGAGCTTTTCATACAAAGAGACAGTTCATTATATACTTTATATATGCATGAAGGTGTGGTCAGAGCTATCCAAGTATAGGTTTTAATTTTGGTAGAGATCTTCAGCATTGCACAATATATATTTTCCTCATAATCTCAAGATTGTATCAGTTTAAATCTGTATTTTCTCAAAAACTTAGGATAACAACTATTTAAATCTGTGTATAATATATGACAGTCGGCCATTTCAACAAAATTTCTAACTGTATACAGCATGTCCGGAGACAGTGTGTGTAACAATACTATATTACTGAATTCTCCATTAGTTAATTTTTCTGTATCAACTTATTTGAGTGTAATTTTGAGAGATATATCAAATTTTAAGACTTTATTGATGTGATTTAGAATAGAAAGTTTTCTGAACTTTGTTTCAGGTCATACAATTATTGCAAAGGCTTGTCTTTACATAGAACATGATCATAAAAATACTGAGCTTTCAGCAGAGTTGTCAGTTTATTGCAAAAGTTTGATATGTAATATTATCAAACATTATTTTCAAAATATTTATTTGTCTACATATACACATGAAATGTGTCATTGTTTTGAAAAGTGTTTTCATGATATGAATACAATCGCATGACAGACTGATTTGAATTAAATAATATCTCAAAAGATGGCACAGGTTGATGTGAAAGAATTAACTTTAATACTTCTGTAGTGATAAAAACAATACTAAACTTGAAAATAAAAAATGCATAAAAAAATACAAGAGCAAAGAGCATGTTCTGATATTTTTTCTCATACTTCTGATTACACCAGCGATGCACATGTACTTTAGGTGAAAACTGTTTTTACATACTTATGAGTCCAATCCAACAGCATGCAACATAGATCTTGATCTGTCATTGCACAATATGATGACAGATCATGGTCTTGGTTCTGCTGATTCTCCCAACAAACTGGACAGATCCCAACAAACTGGACAGTTCCAGAACTGCTGGCACATTATGTGCTGGCAGATCTTGGTCTGTGCAGTGTGCAGTTGGACTGAACATATAAGTGAGTATATATGGCAGGCCATTTCAGAAAGCAAATAAACCCCTATTCCACCCACTGTGATGATAACAACTGATATCTATTTTTGCTTTGTCAATCTGTTTTGTTCATGTATGGGTTTACTGTTGGCTCCCCATTCTCTTATATGGGCCTAATTTATATCTTGGCATATTTCTAATTCGGAAATGTGTTTCCTTTTAATATAACCAGACACTTCATTTGTGTTATTTTTTAAAGGCTTAATTTACATGCTTTCTTTTACATACCTGGACATTAATTAACTTCTATGTACTGTCTCATAAACGTGCTTTGCTTGCTTACTTAAGTTATGTGCAGTCTTAAGTTATGTGCAGTGTGATTGGTCTCATATTGTAATTGTTGCTTGTATGTCATGTAAATCATGTTCATCTAAGGTCTTTAAGTTTTTATAATGTTTGTGAAAGAAAAGAACAAAGTCGTTAGAGCTTATGATTAATTTGCTTTTGAAATCAGGTCAGCAATAAATAAGTCTGATTTTATTGGATTTTAATGGACTACCATTCTGTCACTGTGATAGTTTATCAAAGTGAAAGTTGGCTTAGAAGTCACAATAAATTATAAATACAAGACTGTACATGAAACTTTGACCTAGGGATTTTATAATGATAACAAGTTACAGATGTAGTGTAATGTTATATGGGGCAGGATGAATTGAATACACAGAATAAGCAGTTACCATAGATAGGGCAGGATTAATTGAATACACAATACAAGCAGTTATCAGGTTTCACACCAGTAACAATTTACTGTATTTGCTCATGCTGGTGTACACTGAATTGCAAACAGGGTATTCCCAAATCTTCTGTTAGACCAGGTTCTAACCTGTTTCTTTTACTATATTTATCAAATATGTTGGGATACCATAAAAGTTTGGACACACTAAATTATGTTGATTTTTACAAAAAAAAATCTGTTTGTAATGTGCTGTTGAGGGGTTATTTCAATTCTGTAACTTTTTTATGTTGAAAATTTTGGCACACTTATGCAATGAATTTTTCCTTTAGATATTTTTTGTTCAGCTTGCTTGGTGATTAATTGTCCATTGTATAGCTCCTAATCTAATCACGTTGATTAAGCAGTGTAAGATGTTGGCTGGAAGGTTTACTTACAATGGTAAGTAAACTGTTGGGTGTCCCTTTCATGTAAACTTACATTGGATATTATATACTGACATAATTTGCATAATAAACAGTAATAATCAGCAATAAACAGTAATAATCAGTAATAAACAGTAATAATCAGGAATAAACAGCAATAAATAATAATACTAGAAGCACTACCCAACTGTTTTATTTCATTATATTGAGAGATAAAATAAGGCAGGAAAAAAATTGTCAGTGTAAAAAATCTTCATTGTATTGCTTGCAAAATGTAATGAGAATAGGGTACTTGCATCAATGAAAATAGATTTTCAGCAATTTCGAAGACTTTGACTATCACAGCCATAGTGGTTGCTGTCAAACCCGTGAAAATCAAATTCTGAATTTGAATTCACAAAGTTACCAGTTACTTTATGTAGTCACTTTTGAGTTGCCATTTTTCAAAGCACATTGATGTCACCTCATTAGTATGCATGGAGCTCACTCATTGTCAAACTCCTCCAAGATTTTGATGATGTGAGCAGATACTCCAAGTGCTTTTAGTTACAGAGATGTCTGCATTGTTAGGAATATGATCCAGCTGGAAAGGTTGTGTATATATGTGGCATCATGCATGTTGAAGGAGACAACTAATTGAAGGAATTTGTTTGACCTGGGATGTGTTCATTGATAATGTCCATGCTGAAGTCATGGGCTTTTTATGGAGTTAGGTTTATATACAAGAAATTTAAGTTTGTATTTTAATGCTTTACACATTTCTGCCATTGCTTTTGTTTTCTTTTATTTTGGTATGCATAAACTTACCTGTTACTGTATAACCATGATTGTACTGATGTATGATTAAACCCTATACATGGGGCCCCGAGTGGCCAAATGGTCTAAAGCGCTCACCATTACGGATCACTGCCATCTCTCCTCTGTCTGCGTGGGTTCGAGTCTCAGGCTCGGCCAATGTGGGTACGTGAGAAAGCATACCAGTAGCTTTTCATGGGTCGGATGTTCTCTCTGGGGTTTTTCTGGGTTCTTCCTCCACCATTTACATTGATCACAATGAATAGCAATTCTTATGTTGAAAAATGGTGTTAAACCCTAAAACAACAACAACAACCCTATACATACATGAAACTAAACTCTGGACTTAAAATAATTATGAATTTTTAAAAGCATTACAATTGTAACAAAATTCTCTTTATTCACCTTGTTCTTTCAAGTGTCAGTATCATAAAATGACATTGATAGTAATGGTTGGTGAGGGAAGATATATATTTGCTTGCAGAAACAAATTCTTTCTGGTTTTGTTTGTTTTTGTTCCCATGTTTTGAGATAAGGAAAAAGTTAGTATTTTTCCAGGCCCAAAAAATGGGATGATTATATAGGATGATTATATAGGATGATTGTGGTACTTATGATTTTGAGTGAACAGCTTTGACTCATTTTGTCCATCTGTCATGTGTCATATGTCATGTGTCATTTGTCATGCATCATCTGTCAGTCAACAGTTGCTTTTTTGTTACAACTCCTGATGGCATACATCTGACCTGGTTTCAATCCAACTTGGAACATGGGCTTACATCTCAAAATCTTGGGTCAATTGGATAACTATTGAGCTCCTTGCATACTAATGAGGTGATCTTGCATTTGATTGGCTGACCTTGTTGCCACTTTAAATATGATTTTGGTCACACATGAAGTATTTGCTTATATCAAGTTCAATAAAGAACAAGATGAAACAGATAAAACATGTCTTAATGAAGTGATCATGCAGGTGATTTGCTGAACTTGTTACAGCTCTGGAAGTAATATTTCAGTTTTGATCAAACTTGAAATATGGGCATAGTTCATTAGGAGCTTGATATTGAGTGAAGATAACATATAGCATTGAGGTTGCTTTTGCATCTGATTGGCTGATGTTTTAACTGGGGAGGCCTGGGGTTTCTGATTTGATTTTGAATACAGTGTAGAATATATGCTTAAATAATGAAGTCCTTGTTCAAATTTAATGAGTGAGTGAGCGAGCGAGTGAGTGAGATACACATATTATTGAGGTGAAATGGGTCAGATGGGCTGAGCTTGTTATCACTCTGGAAGCCATATTTCTGATCAGTTTGAATCAGACTTGAAATAGGGTCATATATCATCAAGATCTTGGACAACTTCAAAATCAACTAGTCAGTGACACCTGTAGGTACCAACAGTTTTTTGCCTTTTGCTTTTGGTCCTTCAGTGGAGGTTTATAATGTAAGAAAAAAGAGGGGGAAAAACTGATCATAAACATTGTCCTTTAAGATGAGGTGTCCTTTTTAAGGAGATATCTGCTGAGACAGATTTCACTAGCTGGATATATGGAGGTTATATTATTGTGACTTGATTGTATTTAGATGTTATTTGTTTATGAGTTGAAGACAAAATCTGTTTAAATAAAGTATCAGATTTGGTTTAACAGGTAACTTTGCTGTTTCAGAGGCATCAAGTGGGTTGGTTGGTTTTTTAGCAGGCTCTTTCAGCACCTTATCTGGCTACAGAATATACAGTATGTACTTGCTTATAAGTTGAGTCAAACTGCAAACAAAGATCATGATCTGCCATAGTATAATGTGCCTGCAGATCTGGGTCTATGCTGTTTGTTCTACTGATTATTCCAAAGAAATTGGTCAGACCCAGATCTGCTGGTGCATTATGCAATTACTTATCTTGGTCTGTGCAGTTTGCAGTTGGACTATGAGTATATACAGTAATACATGGGAGCTCACTGCCTTTTCCAAGGACACACTGAGACAACAGACATGGGCTGGGATCAATCCCATCATCCTTGGATTTTGATTCTGACTCTCAGACTCCAGGAATACCATGTCTTCCTTTCTTTAAATGTGACTATTGTAATACAGAGAAATGAATTAAATGTGACTAATGTAATAAGAGAAGTGAATTAAATGTGACTAATGTAATACAGAGAAATGAATTAAATGTGACTAATGTAATAAGAGAAATGAATTAAATGTGACTAATGTAATAAGAGAAGTGAATTAAATGTGACTAATGTAATAAAGAGAAGTGAATTAAATGTGACTAATGTAATAAATTGAAGTGAATTATGACATTTTATCAGTCTTTCTGTAGGCCAGTTTTCTTTATTAACATACTGTGCCTGCATATCAGGGTCTGTGAAGTGTGTGTTGACTCATCAGTAGAACAAACAACACAGAACCTGATCTGACAGTGCATTTATATCAGGGTCTATGGTTTTTTTGCTGTTTGACTTGGCTTTTGAGTACACAGGGTACATTTATCTAAAGATAGATATTAAAATGTTCAAGAATAATAGAAGGGTTATACCCTTAAAGCAGGTGTAGAATTGACTTGTCTACCAGTCTGAGATGTAGGGAGATTACTTTTTGACTAAACATATTAATTGTGTAGATATTGATAATCCTCTGACAAGAAAATTACATTAGTTGGCCAAACTGCCAAGTGCAATTTGTATACACATCTGTTCAAATGAATGATATGGGTCCACCAAGTTGATGATATCCGTCTATATGACTGACACCATCTTCTTGTGTTTTTTTTGTCTACCAAGCAATCCATGGTGAATTCACTCTTTGACAATAAAGAGAAAACTTAATGAAAGTCAAAATTAAAGTTTATTGGTCATATATGACAGTTTTAATTGACTCCCACTTTTTGGGACAACTAGGTGTTAGTTTATTTTTGCATACATAGTTTGTGGTTTGGCATTGATTTTTATGGAGCATGATTTTGTAATTTTAAGTTTAAGATAATTACTATTTTTGAGATCAATTTTTCAAATAAACTGAATCAAGACCTCCATCATAGACATGAATTACCATATATACCAGCTATCTACCATCACCTGACACTGCAAACAGTGAACATACCAAGAAATAATTAATAAAACAAACAATATAGACCCTGATCTGTTGGCACATTATGTGATGGCAGATCAGAGTCTATGTTGTTTGCAGTTAGACTTGACTAATAAGTAAACATATATGGTACATAATATTAGGACTTGTTATTAAAGTACAGGTAGTTCTTCAAAGTTACAAAAGTCAAAAACTATATTTAAAACTGAATGTATCCAGAAAGTCATGAATTTGCAATAATTGTTGTACTTATTTAAAGTACTGTTACATGATGGTCCAGGAACTTTGTGGTGATTTAGTGGTTTGCATGCCCAACCCATGACTGAAAAGGTGTTTCAAACCAGCCTGGGTCAGCTACCATAGTGTGTCATTGGGCAACACACTTACTTATGATTACCTCATCGTTAAATAGCCACCATGTTTTGCTGTGATTCCAAGCACAAAAACCAAACCAAGCATGACATTTCATGAAATATTGGTCCTTCATGTTTTGTAGCCCAGTATGTCCAGAGTGTGCAGACATACTCTGAAGCTGAGAAAAATGTCTGTCTGTGACAGTTGGTTGATTAAAGGGTCCTAGAGATTTACTTCTTTAAATTAGTATGGCTTAAAGGACATTGAAATTGGCTGTATGGAGATGCAAGGCATGTTAAATTCAGGGGATCTCTCAAGCAGCTTTGACAGATGTATGTATCCATGTATGCATTCATCTGCACACAGTTATAGATGTACAAAGATTAGTCTTCCCCATGGTTTATTTTAGAAGTGAAAATATATGGGGAAATTCCTCGCTCCATAAAAAGGTGAATTTTCTCAGTATCGGAGAGATTTTAGAAAGATAATGGGGAGCTTGAAAATTTAATGTGCATTTTGTTGAAGTTTCAGCACATTATATTTTGGAAATTAACCTAAATTCCACAATTATACATCAAAGAATAGACCCATTCTATCATAAGGGTATTGGTTCTCCACATGCATTAATAGGTAGAATGAAATGGACAACCTCTCTGGTGGCCTAGTGGTTAGAGCATCTACCTCGGATACGGGAGGTTGTGTGTTCGATCCTTGGTCAAGTCATACCAAAGACTTACAAAAATGGTACTAATGGCTGCTTTGCTTGGTGCTCAGCATTAAGAGGTTAGTGTTAGGACTGGTCGGCCTGGTATCAGTATGATGTGACTAGGTGGGACATCATGCTACATGTCTGCAGCATGTTGCCCCAGTGCTAGACATCACTATAAACTGTTACATTGCAGACATCGTAGCTATGTTAAAAATCCAAATCACACACACACACACACACACACACACAATTAAATTGACAGACCTTTGACTTATTATGCAAGGGCAGTTCTCTGTTAATGCTGTTCATTCTTTGTGTGTATCTTATATGAAGATAAATGCAGCATGTATGTATGTTTTATATACACAGTGTTTCCCTTTACCCTCATTTGTGCTTCAGGGACCCCCAAAATTTTAATTGGACCCCCAGTTTCGATAGCAAAATTTGTTTTTTGCTAAATCTGACCCCAAATTCTGACACCATGGAGATTTTTGACTCTCAGTCTTTTACCCCTAGTGGATACACACACACACACACACATATATATATATATATATATATATATATATATATATATATATATATATATATATATATATATATATATATATATATATATATATATATATATATATATATATATATAAAATCCAAAAGTGATACATGCAAACAAATTGGGGGGGGCCAGAGTGGCCGAGTGGTCTAAAGCTCTCACTGTTATGAATCATTGCCATCTCACCTGTCTGTGTGGGTTAAAGTCTTGGTTTCAGCCAATGTGGGTATGTGAGAAAGCTTGCCAGTAGCTTCATGTGGGTCGGTGGTTCTTTCCAGGCTTTTAACAGGTTCTTCCTCCACCATTTATACTGGCCGCCAGGTATAGCCCTATCTTGTGCTGAAAAATGGCGTTAAACCCTACAACAACAACAACAACATCAACAAACAAATTGAGGGCTTGGCGTAATCACCCTGTCAAAATCTACATTATTACAGCAGTTGTCATAGGATAACCCATTTTGGGGGACCAATTACAACTTGGTCTGGAGGTGGACTGGGGTGACCTTTCTTGACTTTAACTTGTAATGGCCCCAAAACACTTATATTGCAGGATCTTAATGAAAGGCCTACTAGGTGACTCCCCCCACCACCAGTTTGTGTGAAAAAAAACCTGAATGGAGTATATCTGTTTTCATGCTTAACTGACACCATATGTACTCACTTATAAGTCCAGTCAAAACTGTAAACACCAAATATCCAGTTATGCTGTAGCAGAATGTGTCAACGGATATGAGTCTGTGCAGTTTGTAATTTGACTTATTTCATAAATTAATATATATTGTATTAAATAGTGTATTGCACTAGTTAGGTTACTGCTTAATGCAAACCCAGATGATAACACTGTAGACCTAGATCTACAGATCTGAGTCAACAGTGTTCATGTTACCTATGACATAATGTGAAATGTATTCATCATGATTTACACTGAAGTTGGATGTGAAGAAATATGATTGTTTTAGTTAATCAGAGCCAGACAGGGTAATCTTTCGATATTGAAGTGTGCAAGTTGATGCAGGAGTTGTGTCCATTTGCATTGGACAAAACAGTCTGTTCACATCAATAGGGGTGCTCATTCAGATATGTGAAATTTCTACAAAACAAATATCACATTCTACAAGGCTGCAATTGTTTCTCAACTTGAATACTTTTTAGCTTAATTGGTCATGGGTCAGAAGAATGGCCTGTTGTCTGTTGTCTATCATCAATCCAAGCATTAACTCAAGTTTTATTGTTACTCCTGAACTTCTAGAAGGACTGTCATGAAACATTGCATGCACAGTAATCCCAAGGTCTGGATGGTCCTAAATGCAAAATGTTGCCTCTATATATCCAATATAACAGTGGCCATCTTGAAAATCTTATTATAGATACTTCTCCTGAATAGATGATTGTGTCAACAAGATTTTCAATAAAAGACTCCTTGTCATGTCTCCTTGGTCCTAAATAAAAATCATGACCTCCAATATGGCCACCATGGTAACCATCTTGAAACTTATTATTGATACTGATAGATAGATAGTCATATCAGTGTTTTCACCAGAAGAATTCTTATAATATGTACTTGGTTCTAAATAAAAATGGTACCAATATTTCCTCCAAGCTTGTTATTTGTATTCCTGCTAAACAGATGATATATTGGCATTGGGTTTTCACTAAAAGACATAAAATAATGTCTTCTTGGTCTTAGATGAAAATGATGATTCTAGTCTTTACATACAATATGACCACCACACCTGCCAGTTTGAAAATCCTGTTAGCAACCAAGAATATCTGATAGTTTCAACACTAAATTCATGTTGGCAGTAGAGCACATGTTCTTTTGAGGGATTCTTTTTTCTTGATGACCTCTTAACTCACTGCAAATGGATGTACTTTCTAAACTTTTTAGATCTTCTCTGAAAGTACAATTTTTTTTAGACTGGTCCTCATTTAGCTGAAGTTGTGGTTCTTATGCGATGGCAGATCTGGGTCTGTGCATTTTGTTGTTGTTGTTGTTGTTGTTGCTGTGGGGTTTAACGCCATTTTTCAGCACAAGATAGGCCATACATGGCGGCCAGTATTAATGGTGGAGGAAGAACCCGGAAAAACCCGGAAAGAACCACCGACCCACGAGAAGCTACTGGCAAGCTTTCTCACATAACCACATTAGCCGAATCCGAGACTCGAACTGACGCAGACAGAGGTGAGATGGCAATGATCCGTAACGGTGAGCGCTTTAGACCACTCGGCCACTCGGGGCCCCACCTGTGCATTTTGTAGTTGGACCCGACTTATAAGTGAGTATATATGGTAAGAGCCATAAGAGGCGATAACAGGCAATAGTTCATTAAATTATATGTATTCAAGCTTGCATTCTTAATTCTTAATAACCCTCTTAAATTTAATGTCTCTTTGGTTTCCTTATAAACTTGGTCAAATTATTGTCTCATGTTTAGTGAGCCGCCTGAGTGGCCAAAATGACCTACCAGTACATAAAAAAAGATTCCATTCTCTCAGTTCCGTTTTATATTGCTAAAATATTTAAAGTGTACAGCTTGCATGGTCATGTGTTTTGCTGACCTGGTAAAGATCCACCTGATCTTAATCTTATTTTGAGTACATGTTTTTAAATAATATTGAAAGTTATAATGAAATTAATACAGGTGTGTTCATTGCCAACAAATTCAATAACAGATGTCATTGTTCAGAAGTTGATTGTACATACCTTTAAATGGTGATTATTTACTGTATATCCTTATTGTTTTGGATTGTCATTAATTATATGCTCCCCAAAACCATATATGGCAAAAGCTATTGTTACAGTACATGGAGATTTTGGGATGAGGTCAACCTGATGGTGTGATCCATTGCAAACTCAGTTAAATGTCATGTGATGTGATGTCATAATGAAAGCTATGCATGTTGAAAAGGAACAATTGTACTACCTTATATTGTAACGATTATACCTGATAGTCTCTTTTCCCAAGAAAGAATAACACCTGTCCACCATTGTAAAATTCCATAACAATCCATCATTTTTGTCCGTGATTTTCATCATGACACTTCTGGTGTAGAGCATTCAGTAAACAGGATTGATAGATTTGGTTAAACTATATTAGTATTAAAGTTGAGAACAGCAATTAATATTTAATTTAGTGAGTAAATGCACCTACATAACCACATTGACCGTCACTATAGCGAATATCACTGTGACGTCATAGGGCATGATCACATGGGGTGGGGGGTCCTTGTCTGATTGGCAGAAAGACCATAGGCTTACTGCACATTTGATTGTATATGCTTGCTTACCAGAAGTTTTATATTTATATATATATATATACACTCACACACACACACACACACATTGAAATTTATTGCAGTAATCATTGATCACGATAAGTCTTTTTTATAAAGACTTGCAGTTAAAGCACTTAAAAACCAATACACCCACCTTGAGATGTATAAATTTTTCATTCCAATGAAATGGGCCTTGTGGAGTTTCCTTTTGATGAAAATTTATGCAAGTAGCATATCACTGATACAGCATACATACTTCACATATATTTTATTTATATCAAATGATATTATACATATTTGTGCTTTAAATGGAAAGCAGAAAGGATTGCGATCAAATTGTATATCATGTTAAATTCATTAAGAAAATGTGGATAATTTATACCTTTTATCATTCTTTTCATACTCACTAATGATTAATGAGTGGAAATGTATCATTAATCTATAGACCTAAAAGTAACAGCATGCAGTTCCAATGTTTATATATATTCCACATGTGTGGATCACAATTTGATATACCAACAGTATAACAATGATATACCAACAGTATAATAATGATATATCAAATTGCGTTATACCCAAACTTTACAAGCCGTGTTATTTTTAGTGTGTGTGTGTGTGTGTGTGTATGTGTATATATATATATATATATATATATATATATATATATATATATATATATATATATATATAAGTTCTTGACCATTTGTAATGATGTGTCCATCAGCAGCATTTGACCTCTCTTAACAGGTGGATTATCCCTTCTGGGCTCTCCATTTCAAGCATGTAGGCTGCATATCAGTCAACATATGTACTGTATCAGACCTATGTGCAGGATAATTGAATAATGACCCTTAAGCTTGTTAATTCCACAACTTTAGGGCTGGTCAAGTGGCCAAGTAGCCATAAAAAATGTTTTATTGCTAACCCAGTCTTTCATCTGCCATTAGTGATATGGAAAGCCCACCCCTTTATTGACAAAAATGGTCCCGTCCTTCAGGCAATGAGCAAGAAAGGCTAGCCCCCTGTTATGTGTTAAGGGCATAAAGGGATCATTATAGACTCTAAAGGTAAGACCAGGTCAGACAGAACATGAGTAGGAACATACAATACTGCAGGTCAGGTTTTGAGCTGGACAGTGTAATAGTGAAGGCAATCATTTTGCACTGCAATAATCACAGGTTCAGACACTGGTGTTTTCATATGTAAGGTACAGTCTGGTCTTGTATCTGACTTGGTTGCATCTATTATAATACCTCAAATAGGAACAATTTATCCAACTTTTTTAAGTGGCAACAATATATAGCAATTAGACTGTGAATACATGCTCCTCAAGGCAGACTGGTTTTCCTGTGCCTTCAAAACCGCTACACTGCTCAAGTTACAGGGTGTTAGTACTTAGAGTAAGGAAACTTTTAATTTGATATTAACTTTATTGAACTCATTTTTCTCTAAGGATGAAATTTTTATACTAAATGCAGTAGGTCTGAAACAATATTGGGATACATATGAACTCTGAAATTAAACTTTCATTAAAAAAAATTGTTTATGTCAACTAACAGAGGTGTACTCCAAGTATCATTGTTTCAGTAAGATTTTGAGCTTCAAGTTTAGTTTTTTTTGCTTAAAAGGTTTTAAGAAAGTGCTTTTTTTGTGGACATCTACTCATTGGTTTTTGGAAAACAGTTTTGTTTTGTTCAGGTACCAGGAAGTATGGCTCTAATGTAGTTTAACATTCACCAACAATGAGGAAGTGCCTTGATTGTTCAGATTGATTTTCTTAGGAACAGTACTTAAATTTCAGGACAATTACAATGCACATTCAACGACCAAAAAAGAAACCAAACAATGTTATCAAAATTTTCTTGCATGTGATACATTATTAATACATCAATAATACATTATTGATACATTATTAACACATTATTAGCACATTATTAATACATTATTAATACATTATTAACACATTATTAATACATTATTAATACATTATTAATACATTATTAATACATTATTAACACATTATTAACACATTATTAATACATTATTAACACATTATTAATACATTATTGATACATTATTAATACATTATTAATACATTATTAATACATCATTAATACATTATTAACACATTATTAATACATTATTAATACATTATTAACACATTATTAATACATTATTGATACATTATTAATACATTATTAATACATTATTAATACATTATTAACACATTATTAATACATTATTAATACATTATTAACACTGACCACACAATTCTTAATACGGATTGATAAAACTCATACGATTCATGCACAAGTACATTTCATTTTTGAAAAATGTCATTATGTACTGACATTAACTTATTAACCCCTGGAGGTTTTTGTTGTTTTCGCCTGAAATTCGAGTAGGAAACACATTTTGAAAGCTATTTCTGAATAGATTCGAAAACACCAAATCCCCAGTGATCTTTCAATACTGCCTCGTTTTCATTGGCTATTTGACTTGCTCATGAGTCTAAGGGTAAAAGTTGGAGTTTGTTTTTTTTTGCTAAATGAAGCCATTATTTTTATATAGAGACCACTCTTTATTCCAAATGCCCATCTTATCCTACTTTTTGCAAAGACTCGTCTGTCTGTTTGCAGTTCATACCAGTTTGCCTTAGATCTGAGACCAAAAAGTCTAAAATCCGGACACAAAATCAGATTTTGACCACGGGCGAATTTTGGGTACAAAAATGTCGGGTCCAAAAAATGAGGTTTTTTATCTGTATTTTGTAGTGCAACTAGATATTCCAAATTATTTGGTATCATTGTAGAGCTACATCTGTCTACCTTTCTATAATACCACCCACTTTAGTGTATCATGCATGACCATGATGCTTCAGATCTCGGCAGTAGGCTACTACCTCCTTCCCCGTTAAGTCATCGCTAGGGGTTAATGTGTTAATGAGTTAAAACCATTAATATTAGCACCTGCCAACATAACATACCTTACATGTGCAACACCCGGTGGTTAGGCAAAGGGAGATAACTTTTCATGACTAATAATGGTATCTCAGATGAAGCACATACGGGGGTCAGTATTGCATATAGACAGCTGGAGTTCTTAAAAATTGAGGTTTTGCAGACTTTTGAAAATTAGAAGAAATTTCTGGTACTCCATACATTTGATAAAATCCATTATGCTGAAGTCCCATATACATAATATGATTGAGGTGGCATTTAGTATAGTTTCTCAGTGCAGATTAGACTGCAGAATTTGATACCAATTTCATCTGGAGGTTCAGTTTTCTTGCTGGATTTCTGAAAATAATGTATCAGTCTATTGCCACTTGTTACAGATATAATTTTTTGAAAAATGCACCAGTGACAGTGTATAGTTTATAAAATGCTTACTTTGATTTTTCCATTTGATTGTTTTAAAATTGCTTTACCCACCAATATTTTTGGGTCATGTTTGAAATGTGTTTTCTTTGAAACATCCATACCAGAAATACCTTAAGTTGGGAATTTGAGTCTCTGTTTTATGGTTTTATTATAATAATAAAAAATTCTGTACTTGTGGTGCATTTAAAAATCATTAGCAAGAAACGTATCCTCAGTAGCAGTGGTCCATATATACTCACTTATAAGTCAAGACCAACTGCAAACTGCACAGACCCAGCTCTGCCATTGCAAAATGTGCCAGCAGATCTGGGTCTGTGCAGTTTGTTAGGAGTGATCAATATAACACACAATATGGTCTGCAGGCGCATGCTTCAAAGGGAAGATCAGGATCTTTTGTTTTCAATTTGACTTGACTTATCAGTGATTATATAAGGTAATTACAAATTATAAAGTGGACTTGAAAGGAGATTAACTTATAATGAGGGATATTATACAGTGTTCCCTCATTATAACACAGTAAATGGGAGCCAAAGAGTATGCTGCCTTATAGTGAAACCACCTTTCAAGAAAATACATGTTACATACCACTTAATGAAATTGGGTCCATGATCATACTTGCCTTATAATAGAAACTGTACTATAAAGAAAGGCCTTATAACTTGAACCACATTGTAATAAATGGCATTATAACAGGAACTGTGTTACAAATGAAGAGCCGTATAACAGTAACTCCTATAATAACAGGCCTTTTAACAAAAAGTGCTATAATGAAGGGCCTTATAACAGGTACTGTGTTATAATTGAAGGGCATTATAACGGTAACGGTTATAATGAAAGGCCCTGTAATAGAAAACAATTTATAATAACAGGGCTTTTAACAGAAAGTGTTATAATGAAGGGCCTTTTAACAAGTACTGTGTTATCATAAAGGACATTATAACAGGAACAGCGGCATAAAATAAGGGCCTTCTAGTTGGTCTGAGCAGGTGCTCACTCATTGAACAAATCTCTTCTGAATAAGAAATTATGGTTAAATACAACCAGGTCAGGAGTATTGGACCAGTATTTTCCCTCTTGATGATGTGATGGACAGATTTAGGGGCAGTTTTTGAGACTGTTTATCTGGAGTCTAAATGTTCTGATAGCCCTATCTTGTTACTGGGGAATGTTATGAGCTTGTCCAAATGATGGATGAGGCGAGACTGCCAGCATACCATGGGGCTGATGAACTGACTGATGGGGATGGGCTACTGACAGCAGAACAGCACTGATACATATCACTGTCTGGTCATTCCAATGCTGGGAGTAAATTGCCATTTTCCCAGTCTTTAAACTGTGAACTAAAAGAAAAACAATTAACTTGAAAAACATTTGCCTTATGAGTTTGACAGGCATGAAGAATTGTTGCAGATTAGCACTTTTCATATTTTTGACCTGTATTTGGAAGATTTCAGCATTGGTCATTTTGACAAGCATAAGGATTTTCAATCTAATTTGTTTTTAAAGAATTCTGTTTATGCATGGTATTGTTGAAAAGTGTAATATAGGAAAAGAACATCAAATCTCAGCTTTCCTCTTTGACTTGCATTATCTGAAAAAATGTCTTCATTCATTTATGTTAGGCATTAAGGTTTCACTTTAGCTTTCATATCATATACAAATGTGGCCATTAGCACACATAATATTAATGTGTATTTATTATATATACTGTAACATAAATCAACATTATATAGAATATCCTTTTTTTCAATAGCTTTTTTCTAGACTAGCATACAGTATATACCCTCTTGTAAGTCAAGTCATACTGCAAACAACAAAAATTCTGATCTGCCATAGCTTATAATGCACCTGCAGATCAGGGTCTGTGTTGTATATTTTACTGATTACTCCTAAAAAAACTGCACAGATCCTGATTTGCCAGCACCTTATGTGACAGCAGATCTGGGTCAGTGCAGTTTGCAGTTGGATTGCCGTATAATCTCATAAGTATGGTACTATATGCTAATGTCTTTGCTTCTGCTGAAATACAGACAGAATTGCTTAAACCTTTTAAATTGCCAGGGAATTTTTTTTTATAAAGAACAGATGGGACTTTAAGATTATAAACTGCCTGATTTTTTTTATCATGTGGCAATGGCTCTTACTTTCTGACCCTACATTCACTTTCTTTTATTAAAATGAATTATTTCAGAGCCTGTTAATAGAATGTACAAATGCAGGAATCATGTATATTCTAAAATTTCTTACCCAGAAATCAACTGAATGTGCATAAATTTTGTATTATATTTTCGAGCCTTGCTATTATTTATTCATTGAATTCCCTCCAAAACCAAGGGGGGGGGGGAGGGTTTAGAGATCCTCCTCAGTTTCAGGATCCAAACCCGAATTATTCACTTTTGTGTTGTGGTCCCATGGTAGCTCAGTTAGTTGTTGCTGTTGCTGTAGGGTTTAATGCCACTTTTCAGCACAAGATAGGCTATTTATGGCGGCCAGTATTAATGGTGGAGGAAGAACCCGGGAAAACCTCGGAAAGAAGCACCAACCCACGAGAAGCTACTGGCCAGCTTTCTCACATACCCACATTGGCCAAATCCAAGACTCAAAACCACACTAACAGAGGTGAGATGGCAGTGATCTGTAACAGTGAGCGCTTTAGACCACTTGGACATTTGGGGCCCTGTGCTCAGTTAGTAGAGGTGTCTGACTTGTAATCAAATGGTTGCAAGTTTGATACCCACTCAGAGCAGCTACCACAAAGTGTCCTTAAGAAAGGTAATTTCACTCCAATTTCATTAGAATTGTATAGCTGTTAATGTGTTTAAAAGCACCATTAAAACCACAAAAAAACTATAAAATCAAATTACTTTAGTATCTCTCATGTACACTATAATATTCAAGGATTGGCCCCTTTTGAATATCAAAGCTGTAAATGAATTTGTATGTTAGTATTTCAGCAGAGATGTATTTAGAACATATAAAAGTCTAGGTGCAGTCATGCTGTGAACATGTATGATATAATGATATATATGATTTTAACAATGACAGAATTTGCTGGAAATTTGTTGTGGGACCAGTTAAAGAGCTGTGGTTTGGACCCTGATAAAGGAATATAATCCGTAGGGGTTCCCTTAATGAGGTACGGTTGATCCACTTAGTTGGAGCTAAGACCCTTTATCAGCCTCCAGCCCCAATGCAGGCAAAACTGAAAAGATTTGGAATGGGAACCTCTTGGATGGAAGATGTGATAAGCTTGTTGTTTATGAGGCAAATGGAATCTTATCTGAAATGCACACCATTTTGTGCAGGATATTCCAAACATCTTGGTTCCAGTTTTATTTGTATAGATCTTTATAGATTTGTGGTAGTATCATATCCCATCAGGCTTTTTGTTATTATCAGGCAAATGTAAAAGTAATTCCAAGCACCTTGTTTTAAATGCACCATGTTTGTCTATTTGTGCTATGACATGCTTTTTCTGCTTAGAGAGATACAATAAAAATGAAATCTTTCACTGCTCAGTTTGAATATTGGAACTCATCTTCATAAAAAGAGGTTCTCAAAAATGTATATGACCTCCAACTGTTTTAGATTTCCATTTAGGGAAGGGATGAGAAATATCGATGGCTGACAGTTTGTATAACCATGCTGGATCCATGGGATTTAATTATGACTTCTTCATTTAAAAAGGAATTGCCTTATCTCCCAAAAAAGATTTTTAAAAACAGACTTTTCTGAGCTAATGAAAAATAATTGGTTAATGATTGAACTGAGAATGATTTTTCAAAGAAATATTTTGAGATTGATTTTGGCCACTCGAGGTTGTATTTGGCAGGAAGGAAATATTAATGGATATGTATTGATTTTTTAAATATTCTCCTTGTGCTTCAAGTGGAGGCATACAGATTGGTTCTGTCTATCATTTCCTCCATCCATTTATCTCTCCAGATAAACTTGTTAGCAAGATTGCACGCAATCTAGTTAGCATTCCTGACAATTTGGTAGGCATATATGTATCCATATGTAAATGACCAGATAAAATTCAGGTCATCGCTAGAAAAATAACCACAAACCCCCCACATTGTGGTCTTACACTTTTTTTTTAAAGAGTAATTTTCTTAGCGTGCTTAAGGAAAAACCACTTTACGAAGACAAAGAAAAATTGTTTTGCATATTTATATTCATAAGTAGAGGTCATGTTTAGATCTTCAGGCAGTTACAGCAGTTCTTCAGTTTTTAAAAGCATATTTTTGAACTTTTTTTATACTTGGACTTCTTTCACAAAAACTTTGTTAGCCTGATAGAACAAAACCAACTTGAAGTTGACAAAATGAAATATGGTGAAATCTTGATTAGATTTTCATGTCATTATCCATTATAGCAATTTTTCTAACTTGTTTCTTAATTTTTTTTTACTTGGAAGGATTTTTGGTTTTTTAGTCTGCAGTGGGAACAGGATATGTGTTTTACAAAATACAAATCCAGTTTTCAACATAAAAGATATTTTCTTCTTTCGGAGACTGAAGGCAAATTATATATGCAGATCAGTCTTATATATACTTAAGAGTCTTCCAGCTCTCCTGTGTCTTAAAACTGGATCCAATATAAGGGACCATATATACTCAATTATAAGTTCAGTCAAACTGCAAAAACCAAAGATCCTGATATGCCATGGTGTAGTGTGTCTGCAGATTAGGGTCTGTACTGTTTGTTCTACTGATTACTCCTATCAAATTGTACAGATTCAGATCTTCTGGCACATTATGCTCCAACAGATTGTGGTCAGTGCAGTTTGCAGTTGGACTCAAACTTATAAGTGAGTATATGAGTAGTTCGTATTTCTTAATGCTCAACTTAATGCATAATAACTATCACATGATATAAGATACCTGGAATCCAGCTGCTAGCAATTAGCATTTCATGATCACCAGTTTTTGTTCTAAGATTGTGATTCCTAACCACTTCACAGTAATGTAATAGGATAGAATAATTTATTGCTCTTACATTTTAGATTGGGTTCTTCCATTAGTTAATTCATTGTGTAATTTTGCATGTGCATGATGATGTGGTACTCAGTTATCGTCATCGGCTGAAATTACTGTTTAATGCTCAGCTTAGTATAAACAAAACATGCATCCTATCAGCGTCTTGTCGATTGATGTCGTTGTATGTAACATACCAATTTATAATGTACTGGCAGATTATATGATCTTCTGTTCCTTCTACTTGTTATATAGTCTTGGACTGCGTAGACTGTATCCGCTGAGAGAGTTTGTAGATACCAATGTGGGGAAAATATGGTAAAAGTTATCACATTCTTGATTGTTTAGATCAGGCTGTCAAACTTGTGACTGGTGACCTTCATACTGTATGGCACACGGCCATGATGTCAGTCCTTTTGAAGATATTTATTCTTCTTTTCTGTATTGCTTTCTGATGATGTTTTATATATCTACCACATTATTTTATTTTACAGTATTATTATAACTATGAAATAAGAATGTTATTAGTATCACGTGTGTGTGTGTGTGATTTGGATTTTTAACGTAGCTTTTAACAATTTTTTAGTCATATCGCTATGATGTCTGCTGTGTCACACTTTATAGTGATGTCTAGCACTGGGGCATCATGGCACAGACATGTAACATGATGTCCCACACATTATCCTGACACCAGGCTGACCAGTCCTAACATTAACCTCTTAATGCTGGGCACCATGCGAGGCAACTGTTAATACAATTTTTGTAAGTCTTTGATATGACTCAGCCGGGGATGGAACCCACAACCTCCCGCATCCGAGGCTGACGCTCTAACCACTAGGCCACCAGAGCGGTTATTAGTAACATGTAATAATTGTGTTGGATGTTCATATTTAATTATTAAGCTGTTCTTGTCCATGGGACCATGCCGTTAATAATTTTGTCTGTTTGCCCCCCCCCCCCAATGGGTTGGTGTGAGTGTACAAAGGTACAAATTTACGCTATTCACTTAAAACAGACCATTTTCTTTTACTCCTTTGAACCAAATAATATAAAATAAAAAACTTATATGCCAAAGTTTTGAAAATATTAAGGCTTTTCATACTGGTAGACTTGTTTGCAAAAGTATTTTAAGCCTCTGTTTTTGCAGAAATGTTTTATGCCACTATTTTTGCAAAATTGTGTATTACTCCTGTTTTTGCCACAGATGGTAACCTCTAAAATAGGTTACTGTTGAAAATGGGGGACACATCTTAATGTACAAGTCCACACTTTAAACTTCTTTTCAATGAAATGTGAAATAAACTTGTTTACTTTACTAGTAATCAAAAAGCTGCTGCCAGGAGGGAAGTGGAGTCTGATTATACAGCAATCAGCATAAAACCTCCACATAGTAATAACTTACCTCCACATAGTAATAACTTACTCATTATTGGGCTATAAATGCATGGATTTTCACTCAGTACTTCAGAAATCTTGTCGATTGAAACATAATTGCAGACATAAAGTAATTATTAAATTAACACAAAAAGCATGAAAGAAAGCTTTGTTGAAATGGTTTTACATTGCTCTTGGAATAGACAAAACAGTTTATATTGTACTCACAATACACTCTGTTTCAGTGACCTATACACTACTGATTTTGATATAATTGAAAAAAGTTTGTGTGTGTGTCCCGTTTGAATGTGTTCAAACCAGTATTGTTCATTTGTATTTCCGTTTCAGTTAGTTTTTGTGTGTAAAATGTGTATCATTTTAAGGGTGGCTGTTGTCATTAGGGACAGCAGTTTTTGTATTGCTGTTTCCATCAGTACATGCATACAATTATACTTCCCGACAAAAATGTAATTGTATATATCTTTTAAATAAGAAAATGTATAATCCACGTAGTATAAATATAATCAACCAGTGCTGCTCGTTTCAACACCATATCTCTACTGAACATAATGCATTATTTCATGTTCTAAACTGTCATACAAAATTATGATTTGTTTGTAAAATAGCTATTGAAATAAACATAAATTTTCTCTCCTTTTTTCTTAACTTTGTTACTGAATAACACATCAGAATCAGAAAAGCTTAATTAAATCACTAATGCATAACACAAAAAAAAATATTAAAAAATAAACAAACATTGATTCATTGTTTTTAAACTTATGGAACATATATACAACATTTCTAGATTCTACATACATAATATCAAATCAACTTAGCGAAGCGTAATTTTACGCACTGAACAAAATGTAAGAGATGGTCACTTTCCTACATACACCCCGCTCTGTTTAAAACACGAATCACATATAAGAATGCTTCATCGACATTATTTAATGGGGGGGGGGGGGCAGACAGTTCCATTGGCATTGTCACCCCCAAATATTCAGGGTATATCTATCAGTGATGAAATACAAGGAATTTGTGTATTTTACTGTTCTAAAAGATTCATCAAATTTGATTATATGATTTATACAGTCTGCAGGCTTTAGCACCACTGTAAATAAATATTGGAATGCACATCGATATTCAGATGAACAAATTTAACGCCTGGTACATGGTTTTCAGTAAGAACAGTAATAAGAACAATAACACGGAAATGAAGACTGAACGCCTTTACGCAGGTTCCCCTTGTCCAAATGGCTATTTTTAGAAACTGATATCACTGCTTGTGACGTTTCACAAAGGTAAAAAGTACAAGCGCCATTATGGCTACCCTTTCTTAACAGGTTTGATTCAGAGTCAAGACTTTAAAAAAATGTAAGTGTTTTCACTGGACATGTGCTGAGGTATATATTTTTCTTGTATAAAATTGGCACTGACATTTTCAAGTTTCGTATGATTTATGATGTTACCCCATATACTCATTATGACCTATATTATGAGAAACCTGCCATCAAGGTATACATTTGTTTTTATTAGTGATTTATTAGAGCCACAAATCTTCCTGGGAAAAATACAAAATGTATTTATTGTAACATTGACCATGGCCTTTGACCTATTTGTCCTTTATTATCCTCTGCATCTAGAACAGGCAGATAAGTACTGAGTTGAATTCATTGCTTTAAACCATTTTCACCTACACTGCTGCAGTATATCACAGTTACCATTTCTCTTATGCTTTCATTGAGTGATAAAGGAATATGTTTGCACAGCATTTTCCAGACAGGTATTATGCTCAAGGGAAAATATTATTGTTTTATCAGACATGTCAGAGAGTGTAGAACATAAATGATGTGTATTCCTTTTCTGACCATGAGCTTTAAGGAAACAAGATATAAGACTTGTTACACAAGAGAGAACTCTGGTGTATGTGTGTGGGGGAATTGTATGTACCGGTACACTGTATTAGATTTTTTAGTAGATGCAAGCATACCTATTTCGGCTGACACGTGCAACAATTTTGAAAGAAAATTTAAGTCATGACATTTCCTTCCAAAAGTTAGTTTCCATATAGATTATAACGTTCTTGAAATATACATAAACTTTTCAAATTTGAGAGATCAAGTTAGATCCAATATTTAAAAAACAACTTGTGAAACATTTTAAATAGTTTTTTCCTTTGATACCATATTTTACATAATACGTTGTTTTAATAAGTGCAGACCATCCCTCAATAAACTTGCATAAAATAATAATTACTTTATACAGTAATACCTCGTGCATTCACGTTTCTGGATTTGCGAATTCACGGATTCGCGAAATTTTCATTGGTACCCTTTACGTACATATTTTGTTTATTTTATTGAATTGTACCTTCATTATATGACTTCTGTGACATATGAAGTTTACCTAGTTTACCTTCCTGACAATGACAAAGAAAACGTCAGTCATTAAGTTTACAGTCCCATTCGTTACTTGGTTTTACCTTACTGTGAGTGCAAAAGAAAACTGCAGCCAATGAATTAGTATAGGGCTAATATTAGTATACATGTACCGTACTGTAAATGCGCTAGTGTGGCAAATACCCATTAGGCGATACTGTACTCTATTTTTACGTCAACCATTTATTTCTCTTTTTAAGGGTAATGTATTAAGCTAACTTTTAAATGAAATTAAAGTGCTTTGGGAGCATGATTTGGGTCATATTTAGGGTTTAAACCCAAGAAATAAGCATTTAGTAGTATTTTTAGTGACTTGTACCAAACATTCGCGAGTCCTCCTGATCTGCGACTGGTTCTGGAACCTAACGTCGCGAATGTTCAAGGTATTACTGTATACTCGCTTATAAGCCCATGCCCTTTTAAGCCACCCACCCCACCAGAAAAAAACAATAGTTACAACTTTAAAATGTGCATGACTTGTGCATATTAGCTCACCCATGAGTCCAGTCAAATTGAAAAATCTTTGTTATTGATACTCCATTTCAGTGGATGGTCATCTTCAGTACAGAAGGTCCTGGGGGATCAGATTAGACATGTGATATTGTCTTCAGCAATCTGCAATAACAATATATACTGGTAGTCAACAAGAAAACTTAAAAAGTTTGAAGTTTAGACCTTCTCCTGCAGAGAACCCAACCTCCCTTCTTCCAGGGTTTTATGTTTTTCAGATCATACAAGTACATGTATGTACATTACTAAGCTTACCGCCTCAGTCCTAGTAAGCCTATTGCCTCAGTCCTAGTAAGCCTACTGCCTCAGTCCTAGTAAGCCTACTGCCTCAGTCCTAGTAAGCCTATTGTCTCAGTCCTAGTAAGCCTACTGCCTCAGTCCTAGTAAGCCTACTGCCTCAGTCATGGTAAGCCTACTACCTCAGTCCTAGTAAGCCTATTGCCTCAGTCCTAGTAAGCCTACTGCCCTAGTCTTAGTAAGCCTACTGCCTCAGTCCTAGTAAGCTTACTGCTTCAATCCTAGTAAGCCTACTGCCTCAGTCCTAGTAAGCCTATTGCCTCAGTCCTAGTAAGCCTACTGCCTCAGTCCTAGTAAGCCTATTGCCTCAGTCCTAGTAAGCTTACTGCCTCATTCCTAGTAAGCTTACTGCCTCAGTCCTAGTATGCCTATTGCCTCAGTACTAGTACGCCTACTGCCTCAGTCCTAGTAAGCTTACTGCCTCAGTCCTAGTAGGCCTATTGCCTCAGTCCTAGTAAGCCCCAAAGGGAGTGATACAGCTGCCAGACTGCCTAAATGCATCATAATTATCTTGGAAGTTCTTTAAATGCAATGCTGTCTCATGTCCACTTAACTTTCATGGTTAAATCAGTCTACAAACTTGATCTTGCACATGTTCACCATATCCTATTGTGAGAAAGGATCTACCTCCCATGTGGAAAGGAAGAGTGCTAACTCTTCTTGGATATATATAATATATACACATGTTTTTGTGATAGGGTATTTTTTTTTAACCGTCAGTGTGCATTTGTGATGTGCAGTATAACACACTCATAAAGCATATTAAATGGAGTTAAAAAAAGAAAGTAACATTTGTTTTGCATTAGATTCATTTCATCAGAAGGTATTAATACCTCGTCAGACAATAATTATTAAGGATGATATGTTGGTATTTCTACGCCACAAAAATGTTATGTTTTTCCATTCTGAGTTTTAATCCATCCAAAAGTTATAACTGTGCAAATTATTTTCTTAGAGTAAATTTCAGAAGTGACAAGCAGAACAAAATTCAGTTTATTTTTTCATCAGGTTCTACTGATTACTCATAAAAAACTGCATAGAACCAGATTTGTTGGTGCTTTATGCAGTGGTTGATCTGGGTCTTCTGCAGTTTACAATTGGGCTATTATATATGGAAGTACAAGTGGAATAACGTGTTGCCATGAGACACACTATGGCAGCCATCCGAAGCAGGATTTGAAGGACTCGAGTTACTAATTTCTGCTCCCATAGTAAACTTTTTCAAACATCATGATATTGAAAATTCAAAACCTTTAAATTTCTGAATGCTCATGATCAAACCTATATTTATCCATATAGATACATCCTTGATGATAGAAAACAATAATGAGCAGTGGTATTTTCCAGATCTACACTGTTTGAAACATGTGCTTTCAGTTCTGCAACAAAGAGTCGGGTGCTAATAATTTTAGTAATGAATTTTTCAAACTCAAGTCTGTAAAAGGACTGAAATTACATCAGTAAAACAATGTCTCACAACTTTGTATAAGCTCTCAAAAGATTCTTTTAACTAAAATCACACTTTCATTATCAACCATTTCCTGCCGGCTACCCCATATATGCTCTGTCTGATGTTCACCTATTTCTAGACTGGTTCCCATTCTTCCATATCATTAGTACCATGACTGGTGAAATTACAACACATTGACTGCCAGTCTGGCATGCTAGCCATGTTAAGTACAAGAACTACTTCCACCTCTTTCTGTTTAAGGTGACTTCAAGATAAATGTATCTGTCAAAAATTGGAGACTGTTGCCTTTGTCTTAACTGTCCTGTCTTTTCTCATGACCCCAAATGTCATTCCAGCTAACCTGAATCCCAAGGGTGAGGCCAGAGACCCTCATTAACATCAGGTTCCATTTGACTATCACTTCCAAGAGATTGCCACACTACTCAGTATTGTTTGGCTTTAGTTGTGCTCTTTTCTAAAGCTGATTTTATCTGGTCTCCACAGGAAAGAGCATGTCATACCAATTAGTCAGTACAATCAACCAACAAGCAGTTGCCTTCAGACTTCAGACCATGGTGTCTGATTTGAGGCACACTGGCTGGTATGGTTGCTTACAATTTACCTGTCATACATTACTATATAATAACTACAATGGAGGACTCTTATCTCCTTTCTCGTGCGATCTATTTAAGAATAAACGCTGATCTTTCAAGCTAAGCTATGCAAAGCTTAAAAAATTTGGTACCGATATTTAGCTCAGGCATTTGACTGTGTATCCCTATCCAAAGCTGAACTTAATATCATACCTTTAAGGAATGCCAGACTATTATCCCACGCTACCATTCCACATGGTCTTGATTGCACCCGGTTAATATGCAAGTAAAACCCTGCTGAATGGAATACTGTCCTCTCATTGGTTAAAAGAAAATGATGCCCTGCATTTATTTATAACTTATTATCAGTTGGCCAATGAGAAGGCAGTATTCCATTCAGTACATTGTTCTTGCATATTAAGCAGGCATAATCATGGCCATGTCGAGCAGCAGCGTGGGGAAATGGTCCAGCATTCCTTTGAGATATGATAGTAAGCCAAACTTCGGATACGCATACAATTACAAATGTCTGAGCTAAACATCAGTACCAAATTTATTAAGCTTTGCAAAGCTTAGCTTAAAATACCGGCATTTATTCTTAAATAGGTCTCGCGAGATAGGAGAGAAGTGTCCTCCCTTGTAGTTATTGTATAGTACATTTATGACAGGTAAATTGTAAGCAATGATACATGCCCCTGTGATTTAGGACTGGATTTAATAATTAACTGGTTGTAGAAGTTGATACTTAAGTTAAAAAATAATTTTTGATTTATGTGTATGCTACAGCAATTTCATTACAGTAGCACAATGAGCATAAGAAAAGCTAATGCTTATAAAGGAAATGATAGTAAAGTGCAAGCTTTCATTTGACTTTGTTTAAAGATTAAAATTCAAATGTGATACATATATGCTTATGTCATTTGCTGAGTAAGTTTGTTGGAATATAAAATCCAAAATGTCATTTTGAAGTAGTATTACCGTTTTTTAAAGAGGGGAACAAAGAGGTTAGAGAAGTGTGAGGTCAAGGACATTCAAGCTCAAGAATTGGTTAATTGTAACATCTAACATATTTGTGATATCAGATCATTAGAATTGTACAACCTTCAGCAGATCGCTACATGATGGCTACGCTTGAAGGCAGCAGATATAGTACATTATTCTTGCATGTTCACAACATATCATAACAGTAAGTAGATTTTCTATTGTTCCCAGTGGCAATACCAATGCTGCCATTTATACAGTAATACATGAAGCATGCTGAGACTGCATCTTCTTCTGTCCTATTACGTTTTGAGGCTGAATTAGTTTTGACTGCTTCAGAAATTTTAAATCAGGTTTTGCAAAATAGATTATTAGAATTAATTAATTGAAAAAATTCTGGTGATATTTTATTCTGAAATTAAAATGGAACTATGGAAGCTCAGTTGTCAGTGTTACAGGCTCATAATACCTGCCCAGATAAGCCTGAGTTCGATACCTGTGTGTCCTTGGGACAAGCACATTGTTTCCATTTCCCATGGCATGATACAATCAAAATGCAGCTAAAACCTATGCAAAAGCAGCTTAAATTTTGATAATACTTTTACTACAGCTACTAGTACTACTACTACTACTACTACTCTATTTACTACTACAACAACTGCATGCAGCAATAGTAATAATGACAAAATTAATAGCTCATCAGTCCGGAAGTACTTGGTCTGTCCTGGCCGAATTGTGTATTACCTGCTTAGTTAATAGGCAATGTTAGAATTATGGTGTCATCTTGCAAGGATTGTAGTTTTATTTTTGCATCTTGTCAGTTATTTTTTACAGTAAGAATTAGTCCAACATGGAGCATATATTAAAGTTCAGTAGACTGGTATTTCTAGGAAATTCGTTCATAAGTAAGCTTTGAGCCGTTATGATAGTAGAATATGTTTGCATGGGTTTTAGAGATTTATACAACTGCAAGAATGTTAATGGAAAAATGTATGTATATATATATATATATATATATATATATATATATATATATATATATATATATATATATATATATATATAACTTTAAAGACTTAATTTCCCATGTTTGTATCAAATTGCAAAGATAACCTCAGGTTTCTGTGTGCATTTTCCTTGCTTGAATTTTGAGCATGGGCATAGCAATCAGTGCCACTTTTGGTCAGTCTGGTGTGTTAATCTATTTTTTTTTTTGGTGACAGAATTTCCATTGCTGTCCCAGAATTATTTTTTATTTGTTGGCCTCTGGTAGAGTGTATTATGCTTTATTACCCTGTCTGTTAGTCTGTCTGTCTTTCTCTCTGTCCATTTACCTTTTCTTTTTACAGATAATAACTTCAGTTCTATAGCGCATTCCTTTGCCATATTTTATGGATAGTGTCTCTTAGGAAAACAAAGAAGCCTATTTTTTTATGTGGGGGTGGGGCAAAAGGTCAAATGTCAAGGTATTTGTGACTGAATCAAGAAAAATGGTTTCTGCACCATGTACCTTCACCAAGATTTTGTGGCTGACTAATGCATGTCAGATAAGAAATATTATTTTTTTGTTTTGGTTTTACAAATGATTATGTCACATTTAAATTGAGAGGTTAGATGTAATGGCCATGGGAAGTCTAATAAGAAAATGACCAAAGGTCCAAGTCACTGAAACCCATTGGTCAGTAATTTTTAGTATCAGTCATGCTTTTTCCTTTATTGAGGATTTTTAAACACAGGGCAGGCTTATGCTGAAATCATTCATGCTACTCTTGTTGGTAAAGTACTGCATTTTAAGAAGGTGCGACATTGTAAGGTACTGTATTTTGGAAGAGGTACCACATATGGGAGGACTTGGGATAATGAGATAAATGGATATGAATATTCATTGACCCTTCTTGAATATTCATTGACTCTTTATTTTTGGCAAGACGTATGACATGATAAGTTTTGGCTTCATTGTTATATAGTTACCAGTGAGGAATGGGTCCTTTATAAGTGAACAAAATTAACCATTTTCAACATGTCGTACTGAGACAAAATTAATTTATTATTTAATGATATGAAAACTGACCAGAAGCCTCTTTTCTGCTCTTTTTTACATAGGTGTATTTAATATTTTCTTAAGATTTGAAGAATACTCTATTCTTCCTTATAAACATTTCTGCAAGGTTACTCATCAATGAAATGCCCAACAGCAAACAACATAGACCATGATCTTCTGTTACATAATGCACCAGCAGATCAGGGTCATTGTTGTTTTATTCTCCTGTTCACTCCTAACAAAGTGCTGAGACCCCAATCTGCTGGCACATTATGCAATGGCAGACGGGGGTCTGCTGTTTCAGCTGGACTCAACTTACAAGTGAGTATATATGATACAGAGGAACCTCAATAATCCAGACTCCATTTATCGAGAAACCTCACTATCTGGACATAGTTCTACAAGAACAGAATTCCTAAATGTTAATTTGCTCTGTTAATCCTGAAATCTGCATTCTTGATCCAGAAATCAAAATTGTCACCAAAGCGTAAAATTACTGTAAAACTTGCATTAGTAATCCTGAAATAATCTGTTAAAAAATAAAAAATTCAAAGATTTGTCAGATAACACAGATTCCCCTACTCAGATTTAGATGTGTGTCAGTTTTTCAGCCAGTGATTGGTAAAATTCTAGTGGCACATTAACAGTACATGTATTAATTGATCAAATGATCATTGTGTGTGGAAAAAGTAGCGTGACCATATTGTAACCAGTGATTGTGTAAACAGTCTTCTTTTGCTACTTGCTGAAAGTGTGTGTGGTTGTGTGTGTGTGTGTGTGTTAATAATTAAATAAACACACTGGGATCAAATCATCCACACTTTTGATGTAACATAACTTGAATGTGTCATTAAGTCCCTTTGTTGATTGCAGCAAAACATCTTTGTTGGTGCTATTTTTTCTAGGCTATTTCTATCCCACTAATGGAATAATCAGACTATCAAACATAAACCCTATTCTGCCAGCGCATTATGTGATGGTAGATTAAGGTCTGTAGTTTTTGTGGTAGGACCCGACTTATAAGCTAGTAAATATGGTACTGATATGCTCAGACGTTAAAGCACAGCTACATCATCATTCTCGTTAAAAATGAAACAGAAACGTTGGAATTGATGTTAGTCAAGGTTTCAAAGTTAGGTAGTGACACTGGTATTAATCATTTAATGACACACGAACATTGTGATTTGTGTATGATTTAGATTTTTAACATAGCTTTAACAATTTTCCAGTCACATTGCTATAATGTCTGCAGTGTGGCAGTTTATTGTGATGTCTAGCATTGTAGTATCATGCAGCAGACGTTGCATCGTTTCCCACCCAGTCACATTATCCTGACACCAGGCTGACCAGTACTAACACTGACCTCTTAATTTTGAGTGCCAAGTGAGGTAGCTGTTAGTACCATCTTTATTAGTCTTTGGTATGACTCAACCAGGGTTCAAACCAAGGACCTCCTTCTTCCAAGGCAGGTACTCAAACCAATACATGAACACATGAAACTTTGTATTTGGTTAATGCAATTGGTATAAAGTGCCTTGCCAAAATACGCACCATGGCGCTGATCCAGCTTGGACTGGGCAAGATTTGAACCTGCTCACTCTTGGTCATAACACTGGCACAAAAAAACTGGCACAAAAAAACCACTTACAGCAGCAAGGATATTTTTATCCATATATATATATATATATATATATATATATATATATATATATATATATATATATATATATATATATATATATATATATATATATATATCACTGAATAGTCTGTAAGCAGGGGTTTCTATTTTCATCTCAGACTGGTTCTTGGATAATGATCTTGTCTTGAAGCAATTGTGTTATATTGACTGGTTCACTAACTTTGATAAGTCACCAAAGATTTCTTGGATTTCTTCAGCATCTAAGAATTCAGTAGATAATGATGTTGAGGAGTGTGCTCAGAGTAAAGAGAGATTCATGTCAGGTGAACCTGATTGAGAGGATCAAATTAGAAGCAGCATCAGGAATACCCAGTGATAAGGTGTAACCTATATTCCACTAGTATGACCCTGATCTGTCATGATTAAATATACAGTAACACATGAGATAATCACTCTTTTTGTGCATGCACTTAATCCAAAATAGAGGGGAACAGTAGAGACACAGTAGTCTTTAAGACAACAATTAAGTCTTGTCGGCATTTTAAAGTCATGCAAACTCCACAGAGCTCCTGCCTGTTATACTTTCCTTACCATTTCATATCAGGCAATGACGGCAGAGAAGAAGAAAATGCTGATGTGAAAATGTCAAATTGGACCTGATGATTAATTTATGTAACCTTAATAGACAGAATTGGTCTGCTTGATAAAAAAATAAATTTCAACAAAAATCTTATCTATTAACATTGACAAAATTGTTTAATTATGAATTAAAATTATGAATTAAAAACAAAATTGTACCAAAACTTGTAAGAAATATTATAATCTGCATTTGAATGAAGGTTGCTCCTTCATTGTGATGGATTGTTCTTCAGGGAAGCTGAATTTGTTTTTCTTAAGATTACAAACCACAGTTGTGCAAGAAATCAGAATACAATAAAAGATATAAAGTACCGTATATACATGTTTATAAGTCCAACTGTAGACTGCTAAGACCCATATCTTCTGCTGCATAATGTGTCAGCAGAACCTTGTTCTGTACAATTTGTTAGGAGTGATCAGTAGAACAAAATCATGGAGCCTAATCTGCAGGCGCATTGTGATATGGCAGATCAGGTTCATTGTTGTTGCAATTTAACTTGACTTATAAGCGAGTACATAAGGTATTTAGAATTCTCATTGAGTCAAACAAACATTCGCCTCTGAGAGGAAATCAATATAAAAATTACCCTATCGACTCAAACACGTTACTTATTATCAACATTTTTTTGTGTTCCAAAATCTCAGAAAATGAAGGTCAGATTTTTACATCCTGGAGTTCTATGAATTGCTATAAGTTTGCAATATTAACTTATTTGTATTTTTCTTTTACAGGTCAGTTGGAATTGCAGCTCCCTACAATGGCACTGTGTGTGCTAAGGTACTTGGTAACAGCTCTGTCTTCTTTAACTTGTCATTAGCCAGCCCCTTTAGGGAACAGGAAGAAATGGCCAGGGAGTTGATAGATAATCTTTTTGGGGCCCAAGTTACAAGGGATCTGGTTGACAGGTGTCAAGGAAACGGTGAAAAAGTCATCTGCAGCTACCTCTTTCCATCCTTGGCAAATAAACTCACCGTCAGCCCACAGCCACTGTGCAGGTTGGTACAGATTTTGTTTTCTTTCTTCAAGTGACGATCTAATGTCCATTATTGTATTCTTTTTTTTTCTTTCTCCATTCAGCATTGTCAGAACTATGCAATATTTCTGAATAATATATTATGTCATAGTGCACAATCATGCATGAAATGTACTCGCTTATAAGTCGAGTCAGACTGCAAACAAGTGCTCTACTGATTAGTCATTAAAAACTACATAGAACCAGACCTGCTGACGCATTATGAGTTGGCAGATCTGGTTCTGTGCAGTTTGCAGTTGGACTCACCTTATAAGCAAGTATATACAGTATACAGCATACTAAAAATTTAAAATGCTATGCACATGGGAAAACTTGTAATTATGTGACTCGCTTGATATAGTTGTGTATTTGCCTGCAATTAACTGAAATGAGACCTGTTCGCTCTGAGTAATGCCACTTTTTTATTATTTAATAAATAATTTATGGAGAATGTCTGTATAAATTAATAAGCACTTGTTTTAAATATCGGTACTTGTTTTGCATTTCAATGATGATGTTGCAGTGTTACATAATAAAGGCATTACCGTTGGTGACATGCAGCCCTTCCCACCCCCAAGGCATATATTGTGAAAGATAGATTCCTCTTTTTCTCCATATGTTATAGGACAGTGGTTCCTAACCTTTTTTAGTATCAGATCCCCTTCTTCTTAACTTTGAACCCCGGCCGAGACATACCAAAGACTTACAAAAATGGTACCTACAGCTGCCTCGCTTGGCGCTCAGCATTAAGAGGTTAGTGTCAGGACTGGTCGGCCTGGTGTCAGGATAATGTGAATGATGGGAAATCATGCTACATGTCTTTGGCATGATGCCTCAGTGCTAGACATCACTATAAACTGTCACACTGCAGACATCATAGTGATATGACTGAAAATTTTTTAAAGCTACGTTAAAAGTATAAATCACACACACACACTCACTCTTGTTCAAAAACTTGTGCAGACACCCCCCCCCCACTTTTAAGCTCCCATGGAATAACTCTGAAGGCTGTGTTGTTCCTTAACCACTTTTGTCGGATATAAAATAGGTTAATGTTTAATCATTTCAAGATGCCAAAATGAGCATATACTGTAATAATAAGGTTGCTTCATTTGTATGGGAAAATAAATCCTTTTTTGTGAGCAATATTACATTCATAATGTTTGTGCAGTATTGCTATAAAAAACAACAACTTGTTCATAGTTTCTGATCCAAATTTAGTAACCAATAAATATTCATACATGGCTTGTTTGTGATCTCAGTTATCTGATTATTTACCAGTTGGAACACTCATAAATGGTAGCCATGCAGTTTATGTTATGCCATCTGGATTCAGACACTTGCAATATAGTGCAGGTGCTCATTTCTCTGACCCATAAAATCGGCAG
The DNA here is from genome assembly GCA_028554795.2 of Sinohyriopsis cumingii. Classification (NCBI taxonomy): domain Eukaryota; kingdom Metazoa; phylum Mollusca; class Bivalvia; order Unionida; family Unionidae; genus Sinohyriopsis; species Sinohyriopsis cumingii. Next base: position 121,422,581 of record CM068824.1, on the reverse strand, counting down.
CTTTCATCAGTTGTTATGTAATAACACTTGTAGAGACTGTTGAAATTGAGTACAAACAAATTTCAAGTTGGAAATTGCCTGTTACTCATTGAATATACAGAATCAAAGCATTGTAATGTCTGTAGATTTTAATATATAATTCATACATCTAAACCACTTACACTCAAGATTAGTATCAGCCGATACTGGCAAATCAGGATGTACACTGTTCTATAATCTGACAATACATCCCTATTTGTTTGTACCCCCACACCGATTTCAATAACAAAAATGTTTGATAAAAAGTGCATAGTCAATTGAATCATTGATTTATAATTTCTAATCTGACTGTGACCAGAATGGCACTCATACTGCCATCCCCTGCACCTTTCATGCTTAACAGACTTTCCATACTGACATGGCACCATATTGCGTACACTATGGGCTAGTTTATTTCCATCAGACAACATCATGACGTAGTTCATCCTATTAAGTAACTGCCGGATAATTCCATAACTTACCATTACGTTGAGAGTTTGGAATTATATCCCTTTGCACACATGAACATAAAAATTAAACCGCTTATTAAATCCATGTGAAAGGCAAATTTGTTACTCTGATTCTTTTCCTTTGCTTGATTCGACACTGTCCATATCGGAAGCAGACAACATGAATGTACATCTGTAATCATGTACACACCCCTTTGCTGGATATGGACTTGTCCAGGAACTGGAAATGGATCTTGGAAATGTTGGTCTATTATATTGAAAACTTCCGTTAAACATGAAATGCGCAGACAATCACGGTGTTAGGGACACTATACTAACAGTCAGGTTAGAAATTGTAAATCAATGAATGAATTGACTAAGTTCCTTGCACTTTTTATCACATTAAATGTTTCCATTATTGAAATCGGTAGGGGGGGTACAAACAAACAGGGATGTATAATCAGACTATACTTGTGGTTTAAAGTGGACAGTATAGACCCATATCAATCAGTACTGGCAGATCAGGATGTACTCTGTTCTACTTATAGTTTTAAATGGATAGTGTAGACATATGTCAGCAAATATTGGCAGATCAGAATGTACACTATTCTGAATTTAGGTCATTGTGACCTATATTTCACACTTAAGTGACTTGAGATAAATTTACCATTTCAATTATTTTCCCATGCACTGCTGGCTGCAGGGTCTTGGTGAGTAGAACACCTTTGTATGATAAAAGAAGACATATTATATTGAATTATATGCCTCATGCTGTATAAACACATATTAATGCTGTATATAGTGTCACTTAAAATCTGTTCCAGAAATATAAAGGTAAACCTTGGGAAAAAAATTGCCCAAAGTTAAGTGCACGAACTTTAGTTTGATTACTCTTAATACCCTTAACATCAATTGCTCATTAAATATTACTATCAGGTCACTTATACTGATGTAAACACGTATGGAATCCTAGTGAAAACCAATGAAAACATTTTTATTTTTGTTTAGCTTTACAAGTTATATGACAAGGTAAACGTGTGAAGTAGTGCATGTAAAATTAATGTTTATGTGGAAATATTTAGATCTCGGAGACTATAGATGCAATAAAATTTAGTAAATATTTGTAGTACATATAAATTAACTGTTATACCTTATTTCATAGAGCACAAATGTCCTGTTTAATGTTTGATGGATTAAAGATTATGCAGACTTTGTACAGTTCAAGTCATGAAATTATGAACAGCAGCAAGTTAAAGTAGGGGAAAGTCAGATTTAATGAAACTGGAAACAACTTGTCAGATTCAGGAAAAGTTCTAGGGGCTGTACAACTGATTATTTCCATATGCAGTTTTTAGACAAGCCAGCTACAACCTACTGTAAGGAAATGGTATTTGTGTCAACACTTTTAGATAGGTAAACTGCAACCCAATGTAAGGCAAGGGTGTTTGTGTAAAACATGCACCCTGTTGCAAACAGCATAGACCCTGTACATGTGTACTATAGGTCTGGTGGTACATGGTGTATTATAGGTCAGATGGCATGTTATATATTATGGGTCTTCTGGCACATTATGCATTATAGCTCTGCTGGCACATTATATATTATGGGTCTGCTGGCACATTATGTATTATAGGCCTTCTGGCATATTATGTATTATAGCTCTGCTGGCACATTATATATTGTAGGTCTGCTAGCGCATTATATATTGTAGGTCTGCTAGCACATTATGTACTATAGGCTTGCTGGCACATTATGTATTATAGGTCTGCAGGCACATAATGTATTATAGGTCTTCTGGCACATTATATATTACTGGTCTGCGGGCACATGTACTGTAGGTTTGCTGGCACATTATGTTATGGTCTGCTGGCACATTATGTGTTATAGGTCTGCTGGCACATTATATATTATAGGTCTGCTGGCACATTATATATTATAGGTCTGCTGGCACATTATGTATTATATGTCAGTGCTAATTTAGTTATTTTGTTCCATTCACAGCATGGGCCCAGACTTGTTGGTACATTATGTGTCAGCAAATCTGGATTATAGGCCAACAAATCTGGATCTGTGCTGTTTGGTGTACATTGTACATTTCTGTGCATAATTTTTTGTGTTTTTGGTTCTTGTTTTTATGTTGCATTTAACACACTTTTGACTCTATTATGCTGAGGAATGGGAGCTAATTGCCTTTCCAAAGACACACCAAAGCAGGCACCCGGGCTGGCTTTGGCTGATATCGAACCCACAACCCTTGGTTTATGAGACAGATGCTCTACAGACTGAGCTACCACAGCTCCAATTATTTTATAATGATTTCAATTTGTAAAGTTTGTTTAATTAAGTGATGGTGAAGACCTAGATCTCCAAGTGCATATTTCAAATGGATTTTAAGTGGATATATACTGTAGTTTGAGCCTTAACAGTGAAATTCTCATCATCTTGGTGATAAAATGGATTGTACCCCTTAGTTCTGCTTGACTGCCTCAAAATTCTTCACTTGTCAAAAGCTAGGAAGATTGTTTTCTGTAGTAGAGGAATACTTCCCTTAGAATAATGACAATATGAGAATGGTATCAGTCCAAAGTCATCTACATTAAATTCTTAGAATCAGATATGAAAGGTAAGATACATATAAACTCCTTGAATTGTATTCATTTAAAATCTCAAAAGGGTACATACAGTAATCTGTACCATATGCCCCAGAACATGAGGCTGGGAAATTGTTAAATGATCATTAACCATGTCCATCCTATAGGAATTAGGTTTGGGTGTTGGAATTGACAGAATCTCTCAGATTTTATCACATATTGGCATCATTTTCAGCATAACAAAGAGGCTTACTTGAGGATGAGGTGGGTGGAGCAATTTTCTAGGTGGTTTTAGTGTTCCTGTTTACTTTGGGACTTGCAGAATTATAAGGTTGGCTTGAGGCAATTAGTCAATCCATAAGACATGGTTTTAGGCACTAGGAAGGGGGCAGGGCTATTCATTTTACACCTTGACATGATACACCCCCTAACAGTTGTTCAGTATCTTTTAAAGTTTTATTTCTTGTAGATTCCCTTTAATCCATAGTTTGTTTAAGTGGTTAATGCCATTTAAATTATAAACTGTTTAAGAAGTATTAATTGACTGGCGTAGTCCCCCAGATAAGGATGATTGGTTTGGATTGGTGTTTATTTCACTGCAGCAGAAGTAACGTATATACTTACTTATAAAAGAAGTTAAAAAAATATACATTAAAGATCCTGATCTGAGGTACCACAATGCACGTGCAGATCATGGTTTATGTTGTTTGTTCAACTAATTGCTCCTGGCAAACTGCAGAGACCTGGATCTGCCAGCTCATTATGTGATGGCAGATCTGGGTCTGTGCAGTTTGCAGATGGTCTTGCCTTACATGTGAATATATATGGTGGGATCATTGATGCTGAGGTAGTTGTGACTTGCCGAAGGGTACATCACTTTAGCTGATCTGGGCTGACCTGATGGTAGGATTCATGCCAAGACCCAGTCAGTTGCAAGTCTGGCATGCTAACAATCGAGTCACTGTGGCTCCAAGAACAGGACAAACTGGGAAAAAAATGATGAGGGAGCCTTATTAATACCAGTTTTCCCTCAATATAATGGTCATCATAGAAGCCATAATGAGTGAGCCTTATTAATTCAATGCTCACTCCATATGATGCTCTTAATGGGAGTCATAATGAGGAAGCCTTATACTGGAGGGATGTTGTAATAAAACTCTCTCTTACTGTGTACATAACACTCAAAGGGTTCTCTACTGCAGACAACAAGTACAAGACAATCAGAATATATTTAACAATGAAACAAAAAGAAGAATTTAATTACCTGTTTTATTGGATCCATGACCATACCTGTTTTGTAAGAGTGGTAAAAGACTTTTTGTGATTCTTTGTGACAGTCTGATATCCTATGTGGCCACGATCTTAACCATCCTGAAAATATTGCTACTTGTCCTAGAAAGTAAGTCCTATCAGCCTACTTGGTCCTGAATTGAAATGATACTGATCTGACAATCCGATATGGCCACCCTTGCAGCCATTTTTATTCTTCAAATGCTATGCCTGCTTAATGAAAATTCATATCAGTAAGCATCTGTGTCTTTATAGATAGTCAGAATACTTTGGTATTTGGTTATTAATATGATCTGATATCCCTGATGACTACTTGCTACCTATACAGCATAGGTGAGAAATTCATTCAAAGTACCATCAGACAATTATGAAAAATGACAGGTACCTTATACATCTAATCAAACTCCCAACAAAGATCCTGATCTGCCATAGCATAATGTGCCTGCTGATCAGTACCTATATTGTTTGTTCTACTGATTATTCCTTACAGACTGCACAGGCCCAGATCTGCTTGTGCATTCTGGGATGGCAGATTTGGGTGTGTGCAGTTTGTAGTTGGACTCATATAAATGATTATATATGTTATAAGACATTTCATTGATGAGTGACCTCACAGAAATGCTTATGAACAAATAGAGTAGAAAAGTTATAGTATAAGTGTTGAAAAGTTATAGTATGAGTGTTGAAAAGTTATAGTATGAGTGTTGAAAAGTTATAGTATGAGTGTTGAAAAGTTATAGCATGAGTGTTGAAAAGTTATAGCTTGAGTGTTGAAAAGTTATAGCATGAGTATTGAAAAGTTATAGTATGAGTGTTGAAAAGTTATAGCATGAGTGTTGAAAAGTTATAGCATGAGTGTTGAAAAGTTATAGCATGAGTATTGAAAAGTTATAGCATGAGTATTGAAAAGTTATAGTATGAGTGTTGAAAAGTTATAGTATGAGTGTTGAAAAGTTATAGAATGAGTGTTGAAAAGTTATAGCTTGAGTGTTGAAAAGTTATAGCATGAGTATTGAAAAGTTATAGTATGAGTGTTGAAAAGTTATAGCATGAGTATTGAAAAGTTATAGTATGAGTGTTGAAAAGTTATAGAATGAGTGTTGAAAAGTTATAGCTTGAGTGTTGAAAAGTTATAGCATGAGTATTGAAAAGTTATAGTATGAGTGTTGAAAAGTTATAGCATGAGTATTGAAAAGTTATAGTATGAGTGTTGAAAAGTTATAGCATGAGTGTTGAAAAGTTATAGCACGAGTATTGAAAAGTTATAGTATGAGTGTTGAAAAGTTATAGTATGAGTGTTGAAAAGTTGTAGCATGAATGTTGAAAAGTTATGGCATGAGTATTGAAAAGTTATAGTATGAGTGTTGAAAAGTTATAGCATGAGTGTTGAAAAGTTATAGTATGAGTGTTGAAAAGTTATAGCATGAGTGTTGAAAAGTTATAGCACGAGTGTTGAAAAGTTATAGTATGAGTGTTGAAAAGTTATAGCATGAGTGTTGAAAAGTTATAGCATGAGTGTTGAAAAGTTATAGTATGAGTGTTGAAAAGTTGTAGCATGAGTGTTTGAAAGTTATAGTATGAGTGTTGAAAATTCATTGCATGAGTGTTGAAAAGTTATAGTATGAGTGTTGAAAAGTTATAGCATGAGTATTGAAAAGTTATAGTATGAGTGTTGAAAAGTTATAGAATGAGTGTTGAAAAGTTATAGCTTGAGTGTTGAAAAGTTATAGCATGAGTATTGAAAAGTTATAGTATGAGTGTTGCAAAGTTATAGCATGAGTATTGAAAAGTTATAGTATGAGTGTTGAAAAGTTATAGCATGAGTGTTGAAAAGTTATAGTATGAGTGTTGAAAAGTTATAGCATGAATGTTGAAAAGTTATAGCATGAGTATTGAAAAGTTATAGTATGAGTGTTGAAAAGTTATAGCATGAGTGTTGAAAAGTTATAGTATGAGTGTTGAAAAGTTATAGCATGAGTGTTGAAAAGTTATAGGATGAGTGTTGAAAAGTTATAGGATCAGTGTTGAAAAGTTATAGTATGAGTGTTGAAAAGTTATAGCATGAGTATCAAAAAGTTATAGCATGAGTGTTGAAAAGTTATAGCATGAGTGTTGAAAAGTTATAGTATGAGTGTTGAAAAGTTATAGCATGAGTGTTGAAAGGTTATAGCATGAGTGTTGAAAAGTTATAGTATGAGTGTTGAAAAGTTATAGTATGAGTATTGAAAAGATATAGCATGAGTGTTGAAAAGTTATAGCATGAGTATTGAAAAGTTATAGTATGAGTGTTGAAAAGTTGTAGCATGAGTGTTTGAAAGTTATAGTATTAGTGTTGAAAAGTTATAGTATGAGTGTTGAAAAGTTATAGCATGAGTGTTGAAAAGTTATAGCATGAGTGTTGAAAGGTTATAGCATGAGTGTTGAAAAGTTATAGCATGAGTGTTGAAAGGTTATAGCATGAGTGTTGAAAAGTTATAGCATGAGTGTTGAAAGGTTATAGCATGAGTGTTGAAAAGTTATAGTATTAGTGTTGAAAAGTTATAGTATGAGTGTTGAAAAGTTATAGCATGAGTGTTGAAAGGTTATAGCATGAGTGTTGAAAAGTTATAGCATGAGTGTTGAAAGGTCATAGTATGAGTGTTGAAAAGGTATAGTATGAGTGTTGAAAGGTTATAGTATGAGTATTGAAAAGTTATAGCATGAGTGTTGAAAAGTTATAGCATGAGTGTTGAAAAGTTATAGCATGAGTGTTGAAAAGCTGCTTATTGGATAAGAAGATCAGCAATTTGCTGAAGCATATTTCAACATAACATAACTTCGTTGTTATATATGCTTGAGGTCGCTTGTCTTGCATCAACTTTGTGCATCTGTGTATTTCAACAACAAGCCAGTAAATAAAACTGTTTATTTCCATCGGTAACAAGTTTTGCTTATGACACTAGGAATATATCGACATCAATGATATTTTGCATGCCAATACAGGAACTTATGGTAAATACATGCCTGCTGCATAGATTGACGAGGGTTTAGATAAATGATTGACTGACTTCCACTTGATGTTAACTTAATTGGGAGATGTTTGAATTAGTTTTCATTTTTGATCTTCCGGATGTAAACCATCACAGTTTTGTGATCATGTAAGTGAGGACTATCTGTGAAGAAATAAGATTATTCTTACATTCGGATTAAGGCACATGCTGAGTAGTGAAGACACAGAAAATGTTTAGGTTGAGTTTATCAGTCCCAGCACCAACTCTCAAAGATATATCAGTATGGCACTTCCTGTTTTGAAGGCATGCAGCCCATCCTGCCCATTTTGACTGGGCAGGAGTGAGGCTTACTGTTAATTTATTGAGGTGTTCAGGTTGATATGCCAAATGCAAAATGTGCCATTGACATACACCAGGTTACATATGATTAATTTTGTACCCCAGCCAGAGGAGATTCCATTATATGTGTATAACTTGGGTAAAATAAAAATCATTGACCTGATTTAAAAGGTTTTGGTGATACAGGTGTAAGATGTTTCCATGTTGTCTCTTCAGAAGTAGCCTTCTGGTGAAACAGTTTTTTGAGAAGAAAAATATCCATCCAGTAGAATGATGATTTTGGCACCATATCATGTCCCATTTTGTCCCATCATGCAACATAACTTAAATGTTACAAATTTTGTGTCTGCTTAGTGTTTTTTAAGGGACTTTCAGGTTCTAAAATTAACTTTAGTGCATATACTCACTAAGATGTTAAGTCCATCTGCACAAACCCAGATCTGTCATCACATAATTTTCCTTCTGAATTGGGTCTGTACAGTTCATTAGGAGTAATCAATAGAGCAAACTACATAGACCCTGATCTGCTGACTCCATTATGCGATGGCAGATCAGGGTGTATATTGTGTGCAGTTGGACCTGACTTATAAGCATGTATATATGGTGTTTTCGGAAAATTAGATCAAGTTGGGTTTTCACCATTTGCAAACCAATTGTAAGGGAATGATGGCCCGTTTAATTTCAAATAGGTAGTGAATTTCAAATTCATCAAATTGTAAGGGGCATATGTGTTATATGTACACATTTTTGATTATAGCAGCTTTGAGGCTTTTAGAAAATATAGATCTTATAATACACTTGAACTACATTCTTTTGAGACAAATTGACTGAGATGAATAGACTGAGACAAGTGGACTGAAATGAATATAGTTAGACAAATTGACTGAGATGAATAGACCAAGACAAATGGACTAGATGAATAGACTAAGACAAATGGATTGAGAGGGATGAACTGAGACAAATATTTTTCTCTGTTTTAATGGCACTTTTAAATATTATTGGCTTCGTCATGCCAAGGAAATGGCAGCTAAGTGCCTTTCCAAGGAGACAAAGAAGCAGCCAGCAATAGGATGGTTTGTGTCAGTATTGAACCAGCAACCCTTGCATTAAAAGTTATGTACTCTATCAGCTGAGCTTCTGCAGCTTCCTGGACTGAAATGAATGACAGACGACATTGTGACTTTCACTTTACAACATTTCTTGTTATAAGAAAAAGAGGACTTTGAGCATTTTGGCTTAATCTGTACAAGTGTTTTAGTATTTTCGAAATGTTATGAATGCAGCCAGTGTAAAATTGGTTTTTTGAAGTTAATGATGTTTTAGATTATAACCAGGAATTCCTAAGCAGTACTTTGGTGTCTTGTCACACTTTGTGACAGAATATGGAAATTTAACACTCTGGAGTTACATCAGATTGAAAAACATTAAAAAGTGAATCATTGCACAGTTTGAAAAAGGATACAGAAATTCTTCACCATTCAGATGTTTAATGATATGACAGTTTTCCTGCCCAAAAGCAATACATTTGTCTGACAATAAGAGCTGTATGCATAGATGTATGATCCCTACAAGCAGCAGTAAGGATTTAAGGTATTAATGGCCTTTCCACAGTTCATAAAATAAATATTTAGAAGCGCTTGAACTCCAGCTGAGCCTACTTATCTTCCATACTTCTTCCAGTAAAAAGTATGAAAGATGTGATAGAAATGATAGCCTTATTGGTGGTGATATATTCCAGTAAGCTTGGTGCACCAGGCAAGCTGCCAGAATCAGTACATAGTTTTGCAGCACTTTGTAAACATTTCTTTCAAAAAATATTGTTGCTTTTTGTGGATTTCTTGTCCTAAATAAGTTTTGTTGTTAATTTCCTTGAATGAAATCTAAAAAAAATTGTTTACAAGTTTATTGTTAGCTCTACTGGTCATAGAGCCAAAGAGCTTTTGGGATAGTCTTGCGTGAGTTATATGTCCTTGCAAATTTGTTTACTCTACTCCTCCTAAACTACACGGAGGATCACCATGAAACATTTTACACACATTCATCTCACAGTCTTGTAGGTCCTAATTGACGATGGAGGTCACATACAACCAATATTTCCATTCATTGGCCATCTTGAATATTTTGTTGTTGATACCTCTCTTGGAAGGATTTCTTCTACAAGACTTCTTTGGATGTATTGTTGGCTTAAATGAAAATAACACCAATTTGATGTTTAATATGGCCATCTCAGCAGCCATCTTGAAAATCTTGCTATCACTACTCATGAAAGTATGGTCATATCAGCATGGGGTTTTTTACTAAAAGACTTTATATGATGTCATGTTAGTCCTAAATGAAAATTGTGCTGGCTTGATATCCAGTATAGCCACCAGTAACCATCTTGAAAATCTTGTCACTACTTCTTCATAGACGGTCACATCAGCATGTGCTTTTTACTGAATGATTTCTTACAATGTATACTTGGTCCAAAATAAAAATGGTACCGATGAGATGTCCAATATGGCTGGCACAGTGGCCATCTTTAAAGTATTGCCATTACTCTGCCTAAATGGATAGGCATATCAGCATCGGGTTTTCATGAAAAGGTTTCTGTTAATGGTACATCAACATGGTCACCAGTAGACTTAATATGATATCTAGATGGTCATAAATGAAAAGGTGCCAGTCATACTTCCATTATGGCTGCCACAATGACTGTCTTAAAAAATCGTGTCATTACTCCCCCGGGATTATATTTATGACTTGAGGTTTTCACTAAAAGACTTCTATTGATGTCTACTTTGTCATAAATGAAAATGGTGCCAAGCTGACATCAGACAAATTGACTGAGATGAATAGACCAAGACAAATGGACTAGATGAATAGACTAAGACAAATGGATTGAGAGGGATGAACTGAGACAAATATTTTTCTCTGTTTTAATGGCACTTTTAAATATTATTGGCTTCGTCATGCCAAGGAAATGGCAGCTAAGTGCCTTTCCAAGGAGACAAAGAAGCAGCCAGCAATAGGATGGTTTGTGTCAGTATTGAACCAGCAACCCTTGCATTAAAAGTTATGTACTCTATCAGCTGAGCTTCTGCAGCTTCCTGGACTGAAATGAATGACAGACGACATTGTGACTTTCACTTTACAACATTTCTTGTTATAAGAAAAAGAGGACTTTGAGCATTTTGGCTTAATCTGTACAAGTGTTTTAGTATTTTCGAAATGTTATGAATGCAGCCAGTGTAAAATTAGTTTTTTGAAGTTAATGATGTTTTAGATTATAACCAGGAATTCCTAAGCAGTACTTTGGTGTCTTGTCACACTTTGTGACAGAATATGGAAATTTAACACTCTGGAGTTACATCAGATTGAAAAACATTAAAAAGTGAATCATTGCACAGTTTGAAAAAGGATACAGAAATTCTTCACCATTCAGATGTTTAATGATATGACAGTTTTCCTGCCCAAAAGCAATACATTTGTCTGACAATAAGAGCTGTATGCATAGATGTATGATCCCTACAAGCAGCAGTAAGGATTTAAGGTATTAATGGCCTTTCCACAGTTCATAAAATAAATATTTAGAAGCGCTTGAACTCCAGCTGAGCCTACTTATCTTCCATACTTCTTCCAGTAAAAAGTATGAAAGATGTGATAGAAATGATAGCCTTATTGGTGGTGATATATTCCAGTAAGCTTGGTGCACCAGGCAAGCTGCCAGAATCAGTACATAGTTTTGCAGCACTTTGTAAACATTTCTTTCAAAAAATATTGTTGCTTTTTGTGGATTTCTTGTCCTAAATAAGTTTTGTTGTTAATTTCCTTGAATGAAATCTAAAAAAAATTGTTTACAAGTTTATTGTTAGCTCTACTGGTCATAGAGCCAAAGAGCTTTTGGGATAGTCTTGCGTGAGTTATATGTCCTTGCAAATTTGTTTACTCTACTCCTCCTAAACTACACGGAGGATCACCATGAAACATTTTACACACATTCATCTCACAGTCTTGTAGGTCCTAATTGAAGATGGAGGTCACATACAACCAATATTTCCATTCATTGGCCATCTTGAATATTTTGTTGTTGATACCTCTCTTGGAAGGATTTCTTCTGCAAGACTTCTTTGGATGTATTGTTGGCTTAAATGAAAATAACACCAATTTGATGTTTAATATGGCCATCTCAGCAGCCATCTTGAAAATCTTGCTATCACTACTCATGAAAGTATGGTCATATCAGCATGGGGTTTTTTACTAAAAGACTTTATATGATGTCATGTTAGTCCTAAATGAAAATTGTGCTGGCTTGATATCCAGTATAGCCACCAGTAACCATCTTGAAAATCTTGTCACTACTTCTTCATAGACGGTCACATCAGCATGTGCTTTTTACTGAATGATTTCTTACAATGTATACTTGGTCCAAAATAAAAATGGTACCGATGAGATGTCCAATATGGCTGGCACAGTGGCCATCTTTAAAGTATTGCCATTACTCTGCCTAAATGGATAGGCATATCAGCATCGGGTTTTCATGAAAAGGTTTCTGTTAATGGTACATCAACATGGTCACCAGTAGACTTAATATGATATCTAGATGGTCATAAATGAAAAGGTGCCAGTCATACTTCCATTATGGCTGCCACAATGACTGTCTTAAAAAATCGTGTCATTACTCCCCCGGGATTATATTTATGACTTGAGGTTTTCACTAAAAGACTTCTATTGATGTCTACTTTGTCATAAATGAAAATGGTGCCAAGCTGACATCAGATATGTGCACCACAGCAGCTAATTTGAAAATCTTGTTATTGCTGAAGAATAGCAGAGGTGGTTTTAATACTGAGTAGTTAAAGGAAGAAATAGTCCTGTGCTGATTTGCAGGTAAATGCAGGTTGTGGGTTTAAACCCCAGCCAAGTCATAACAAAAACTGGTAAAAATGGTACTAAGAGCTGCCTTGCTTGGTGCTCAGCATTAAGAGGTTAGTGCTAGGACTGGTTGGCCTGGTGTCAGGATAATGATTGGGTGGGACATCATGCTACATGTCTGCGGCATGATGCCCCAGTGCTAGACATCACTATAAACTGTCACACTGCAGACATTGTAGCAGTATGACTGAAATTTTTTTAAAGCTGCATTAAAATTCCAAACCACACATACCTACCTACCTGCCTACCCATCTACCTATGCATTCAGGTGGGGCACTCATGTTGTCAGATGTACATTCTAAGTTATATATGTTCTAAATCAAGGTGTTCCATGTTGTTTCATCCAAGTTGTGAGCTCAGGAGTAAAATGGGAAACCACATTTTGAGAATGTTCCTGATTGACCTAGAATATTGGAGGTTTAGGCAAAATATGAAATTTTAATGTACAGTGATCACCATTACCAGGATTTAATGTAAACTGTATACATAAATTGGTTCGAAGAAACAACAAATTTAAATAATGACATGAGGGGACGATGCTTTTCATATGCCAAGCCTACACATATTTATAGCCCAAAAGTCAACAAGCCATCATCAGGTATTTGAAATACTGTCATCAGTAGCTTCATTTGATATAATATATAAAATGCTGGACATGTCATCTCTATAAGAGTGCTGGAGATTAACAGTAAAAAATAATCAAAGTGTTGGAGACTCCACCCATTGCTGAAAACATATTTGAACTTCTGAAGAAGAATCTTACCAAATGAAGTCACAGTAATTGTTGCTGTTTCTCTTAACTTTGGTGGCTATATTTATTTATACTTGGTATCTATATGGATTTATACTTGGTAGCTATATGTAATTATACTTGGTATCTATATGGATTTATACTTGATATCTATATGGATTTATACTTGGTAGCTATATGTATTTATATGGATTTATTCTGTATGTATTTATACTTGGTAACTGTATTATGTTCTTCGTAGCTGTATGCATTTATACATGGTAGCTATGTGTGCTTATGTTAGCAATATGTATTTGTACATAGTGTATATATATATATATATATATATATATATATATATATATATATATATATATATATATATATATATATATATATATATATATATATATATATATACTTGGTATTTATGTTTATTTATAATTGGTATCTATATACTGTATATTTATTATTTATTCTTGGTGGCTATATGTGTTTATACTTGATAGCTATATGTATTTATAAATGATAGCTATATGTGTTTATACTTGGTATCTATATGTATTTATACATTGTATATGTGTTTATTCTGCATACACAGCTGACTGTGAATCCCAAAAGCACTTTATTTTTCTCTCTCTCACCTTTTCAATATCTAGATGACTTTTGAAAGAAAATAATAAACTCAGTGGAATTTATTAAAGACCTTTAGAAATCATTCACAAGTTTTTACCTGCCATAAATCAGCCACACAGGGATTTTGTCATCATAATTGTGCTGTAGTGGTAAAAAATTAATTAACCACCATACCCTTTTATATGTTTATTGATAATATAAGTCTATGATCTTTGACCTGTGCAAATTTTGATTAAGTTTTAAATACTCATTCAGCTTTTCTTTTTATGGGCAATTAATGACCGGGTACTTTTTCCTTTTCATGCAGACAGATGTTCAGCTAGAGAGAGTTTAGATTTGCTTTATTTTTATGTTATGTTAAAAAATAGTTAAATATTCCATCATTTCAAAGGCAGTCATCCTTTAGAATGTGTGGAAAAGTGTTGTGTTCAAGTTTTTGCATGTCATTTTGACAATTGGTGTGCATCTTAAAACAGTTTGTTAGCAAAATACCACATTCCATGGAAGCTGTGTGAAGTCACTAATTAGTCACTAATGCATTCTTATCACACTTTTTTTATTCCCAAGGTAAATATGGGGTTACATAGTTATCATTGTGCCTACCTTTTTTTTTTTCTGTCTGTAAACATTTTTGTTTCTGGAGCATAACTCTCAAACTCTTCATTGTATTTCAGTCAGAACTTGGTACAAATATAGTATTATGTATATTTTATTTAATTTTTATCTGATCTAATTTTTTGTTAAGTTTTAAAATAGTTTTCTTTTTTAATATCATTATATGTCAAAATAATGTAATTCTGTTTACTAGGAACTTGATACTTTTTCCAGAAAATAGTTTGACCTTGACTGTTCATTTTTGTAAACACATAAGGCTGACCTGGTTCCCGACTTTAATTCAAAATTAGTAAAAGCCATGTGAACAAGTTATTTTTAATTTATTTTTATTGTGGGAATAATAAGATTGAGATCGAGGCTGTGTTGGATACGTGACCCTCGACTTGTAAATAGTTTTTAGAGAAGAGTAAAACGATTGGTTTTTATCAAGGACATACAGGGTTTACATGATTTTTTTTATGTAATCATGATCAAATGACCCATATCCGGGCATCTGTTTTGGGCAAAATTCAAGTTATAAACAATTGTTTTAGAGAAATAATGACAGTCAGGCTTCTAAACATTGAGACTTAAAGGTGTTTAATTTTGTTGTGTCCTTTCAAGAATTACATTTTAATGTTTATTCAGATTATTTAGATTCAAAAGGATTAATTCATTTCTCTGGAAATATTTTGAGTGCTCAAACAGAATTCTTTAACAAAGAAATTTCGTAAATTCAGACACCAGATTATTTCTTGTGTTTTTACAAGGAACTGTAGACTTCAACAATATACAGGATACAGCATACGTCATTGCCTTCCATCTTTGATTCTTTGTCAGGACTCGAACTTGATTTCATTAGAACATTTCATTATTAGGACTTCTAAAATTTTATTTGTGGATTATTTTGGGATTTGATTCTTGAAACCGTAAGTTCTTATTTTTTTTCTTTATTTTTACAGTATTTTTCCAGGGAAATAAATAATTTGATAAATATTTTCAAAGCTTCTTGTTTTCACTCTTTCTTGTGTTACTGTTTATTTGAACCTAATATGTAACATAAGACAAGTTACTGTATATACTTGCTTAAAAGTCAAGACCAACTGCAAACTGCACAGACCCAGATCTGCTATCGCATATTGCACTGGAAGATCTGGGTCTGTGCAGTTTGTTAAGAGTAATCATTAGAACAGGCAGCATAGATCCTGATCTGTAGTTGCATTATGCTGCAGCAGATCAGGATCTTTATTGTTTGCAGTTGGACCTGACTTATAAGTAAGTATATATGGTATCTAGAGGTTCCTTTTAAATACTCCCAGTTTGCTGCATATAATATTGGCTATGTTTCCATGGGAAAAAAGTTTAACTGTATCCCCGGGTGGGGTTTGGTGCATGGAGACTAGAGATGGTGGGATAATGTCTTCTCAGAGTTGTTATATTTTGATTCTGTCAAATATTACTCCAGACAGACTTAGTTTTCCAAAAAAATTGACCCAGCAATCTAGCTTCTTTCATAAGGAGGTAATTTAAGATTAATTTATTGAAAGTGACCTTACATTGAGTCTGTAGACATCAGCAGTACAAAGAGAGACTCCTTTATCAGCAGCAGTATGGTGCATGACATCCATGCTCTTATCATATTTTAAAGTAAATATTTAGAGATTCTTGAACCCAAGAGGGGGACATGTTCTTTCCTTATCTTTCATATTATCCAATACTTTCTTTGGAAAACTTTGAAATGTGTAATGGACATGACATTTTTATCATCAGGATGTAGTCCTAGCAGCTTTGATGTACTGGCTTCTGCAAGTTATAATCTTCCATAGGGTTTTATCATTGCTGTGAAGAAGTAATTTATGATTTGAATGCATGGACCAGTTCACTCTTTGGAAAGAAAAAAAAACTATGGTTCTGTATCATTCACAGCATTATTGTCTTTTCAACTGTTTGAGTCCTGATTGGCTGAGTACTCTAAAGTGCACACTGTTATGGATCACTGTCATCTCACCTCTGTCTGCAGGGGTTGAAGTCTTGGGCTTGGCCAGTATGGGTATGTGAGAATCTTGCCAGTAGATTCCCATAGGTTGGTGGTTGTTCCCAGGTTTTTTCTGGGTTCTTCCTTCACCAGTTATACTGGCTGCCATGTATATCCCATCATGTGCTGAAAAATGTTCGAGTTCAGCATTGACCACATGTACTCTTTGTTTCATTTTTGTTTATAGTTGTTTTAGTTATTTTTCAATTTTATATTCATATTAATACATTAGTTATTTTTAAAATTTTGACGCTGCATATTTCTTTTTTTACCAAATTAAACATGAAAAATATTCCACCACCACTTGCCCATCAAAAACTCCCATGTCACTTAACAAAGAAGCATTTAGAACTAAATGGCATTGTTTTAATCACATAGATTGAATAGTTATTACATATCAGTATTTAATCATGGTTATTTTATTTTCATATTTAAATTGTTTCCGTGTCATTGCAGTTTTCAGTCAATGAACATTTGACCAACATTTTTGTGCTCAGACAGTAGATAGTGGTACATGTATTACTTGTTTTGATGTGTAAACATTTGCAAAGGTTATGAATGTCTACAGCATGCTGAACTGATAGACTGGTCCAAACAATTTATCTTTGCATCATGTTCTTATCTAAACCAACCATGAATGTCCACAACCAGTTTGAATTTATTTGTAAAGTTTAGAAGATGCATGTCCCAAAAATAACATTATTGAAAATTATTCAGCTGTTTCAGCCAACATATGGGACAAATGGAAATATTATAGTGTCCAAATTTCTGTAGTATACAGAAAACATGGAAATATTATAGTGTCAGAATGTCTGTACATTGGTAGACATGTTTGATAATCGTACAAGAACAATGTCAGCCATTTTCTTCCTGGAATTCTATATGCATACTTTCTGTGCAGATATGGACTGGGCAGGCCAAGGCTGCCTTGAAACTTTGAAGAGTTCTTCGATTTCATCAAATTCGTAAAGATCATGTATCATGTGTCCAAGGTCGTATGAGTTCCAAGACTTTATGAATAGAACCAAGTTTCAGAATCACAAATAATGAATGTGGATTATCTGTAGTCTAACAGGCTACTTTAATCTGCTAATTAGTTCATACATTCTTCTAAACGAGAGCAAAACCTATCCTCGTACAAAACCTACCATCATACACTGTAATTCCAGCATTTCAGTACCTTTGTACAGTCCAATTCCAGCATTCACTACCCTCATACAGTCCAATTCCAGCATTCTGTACCCTCATACACTCCGATTCCAGCATTTCAGTACCCATTCCCCATACACTCCGATTCCAGCATTTCAGTACCCTCATAATCCAATTGCAGCATTTCAGTACCCTCAAACAGTCCAACTCCAGCATTCATTACCCTCATACAGTCGAATTCCAGCATTTCAGTACCCTCATACAGTCCAATTCCAGCATTTCAGTACCCTCATACAGTCTAATTCCAGCATTTCAGTACCCTCATACAGTCTAATTCCAGCATTTCAGTACCCTCCTACAGTCCAATTCCAGCATTTCAGTACCCTCATACAGTCCAGTTCCAGCATTTCAGTACCCTCAAACAGTCCAACTCCAGCATTTCAGTACCCTCATACAGTCAAATTCCAGCATTTCAGTACCCTCATACAGTCCAATTCCAGCATTTCAGTACCCTCATACAGTCTAATTCCAGCATTTCAGTACCCTCATACAGTCTAATTCCAGCATTTCAGTACCCTCATACAGTCCAATTCCAACATTTCAGTACCCTCATACAGTCCAATTCCAACATTCAGTACCCTCATACAGTCACATTCCAGGATTTTAGTACCTTCATACAGTCCAATTCAGCATTTCAGTACCCTCATACAGTCCAATTCAGCATTTCAGTACCCTCATACAGTCCAGTTCCAGCATTTCAGTACCCTCATACAGTCCAATTCCAGCATTCAGTACTCTCAACAGTCCAATTCCAACATTGAGTACCTCATACAGTCCAATTCCAGCATTCAGTACCCTCATACACTCTGATTCCAGCATTTCAGTACACTCATACAGTCCAATTCCAGCATTTCAGTACCCTCATGCTGTCCAATTCCAACATTTCAGTATCCTCTCCTTGTACATTCTAATTCCAGGATTTCCATAATATCGTATACAGTAAAACCTGTCTTGTTAGGCCACTGCTATGAAAGACCACCTGTCTTGAGAGTCCAGGTTCTCCTTGCACAGATTTATTGGTTATATAGTGTTATGACCTGTCATGAGAGACCACCTGTCTTGAGAGACCATTCTTTTTTGGCATAAGGGGTGGTCTTTCAAGACAGGTTCTACTGTACTCTGATTCCAGCATTTCAGCACCCTTATACATTCTGATTTCAGCATTAAGACTTCAAGATTGAATTTTACTAGCAGTTGTATTAACTTGTACAAAACAGGAGAAATAAATTTAAGTAGAGAATCATTTTGTTTGATATGAAATTTATAACACCAGTAACATTTTCATTTTTTCTTTAAGTCTTATGAGAAAAACAAACTCTTTCACAAGTTTTATAAACTTGATTTGAAATGAGCTCAAGTGTGATATTCTTTTATCACTTATAAAATACACTTATTTCTTAGTAATTAACCCCAAAATAAGAAAAGGTAAGTGAATTAATTTGACATTTACAATTGGAAGTATCATGTTGTAACAAGATGAACTGAGTTGGGGTCAGATTATAATGAAGACGCTAAGAATGATAATGTAAACACGATGTTTATTTATAGATGATTAAAGATAGAAAAATCCTATACCCAAACTCGTGCACATAAATTCCAAGACTGGATTTTTAACACAATGATAAGCACTGAGGTAAATAACAACGGAAAATGATATGGTTCCTATATGGAACAAATTGTAAGATGTAATATAAAACGAACAATCAACAATAAAAAAAAGAAATGAAATTAAACAAAAATTAAGCACAAAAGGAAGCAATAGTTAATCACTCAAACAGTGATACGTGAATTTCAAAACAATGATACAGTTTCACTCAAATAGTGATAACTGGTTTTATGTAAATAGTGAAAATGTTTCACTCAAATAGTGATAACTGATTTAATATAAATTGGGACATATCTCTTGCAGTGTCCAATTAATAACCACAAGGTAATTTCAGCCAACCACTCTACCCAATGGTCAAGGAGCCACCACGAATCGTCTGACCCTCATGGTCTGCCTAAGGATCCGTGGAACCTCTTGTTCCTAGCAGAATCGTTGGTCCTGAAGCTTTGGTCCCTCACCACGAAATAACCACTCTCTTCCTCAGGGCCAATGTTTCCAATGACAGCAGCATACTGGGTATATACCAACCCAAAAATAGCACCACGGCTAAAACAATACCTTCAGTATGGTGCAGACACAAAGATACAGGATAGCTCTGTCATTATTGCTCTATCAGTGTCACTCCTTCACCCCTTCACTTTTTTCAGCCCTTCACCCCTTTTCAGCTGAAGAAATAATATCTAAATCCATATAATATCAGTGACAGGGTCGTGTTTAACACACAGTGACGTTATGTAATGCATGCAAATGAGTTGATAATTTTATAAAAATCGCATTATTGGGATAGGCATATAAGGTAACTATACTAATCAGGTTCATATGTGAGCCTGTATCTGACGAGAATCTTACAGTACTTGAAGTAACATTCTCTCCCTTAATTCATGCACCATTAATGTGAATACAATCCTTCTGTTCAGTTATATACTGGTGAACTTGAAAACAGACTATAATAAAATCTTACATTGCATTACACAATTCGGAACTATCAAAAATGCACAATAAATATTAGAACAATAAAACAAAACAATTCTGTCCTATAACACAGATAGGAAAACACAATTCACATACCTCTACAGCTAGAGATATTGCACCATGTAGTGGACATCTTGCTGACAAGACTTTCCGTAATGTGAAGTTTGTATGAACCTTGAGCCAATATGTACACTGGCTATGTTGCAATGCACGGCCTGCGCACTCAAGGTAAAATCGGTTTTCCCATCGTAAGCACTTTGCTCGTGCAGCATGGAGTGAACTGAACTCACTACATAGAAATAATATATGATTTAGATAAACCACCCTCAGGTAACACTGTAAACGGAAACGAAACCTGAGTACATTCTATTCCAAATATTCATGAAAAATAAATGCACACAATTCCGTGACACATGTTGAATTTGTTATAACCAAATTTTGACATCTTGATGCACAAATTTAAGATTCTATATGGCATGTGATGAAAAGAAATATGTTCAATTTAATCAGAACATAGTGTAGCAAAATGACTCTAGAGAACCTCAGTAGCTCATCTGGTAGAATATCAGATTTGTAATCTAAGGGTCACAGGTTTGATACCTGCCCAGACCAGCCAGGGTTGGTTGCCTTGGTGTGACCTTGGGGAAGAGCACTTAGCACACATTTCCTTGCTATATTATATAATAATGTAATGTGTTAAAAGTGCTACTAAAACCCAACAGAACAAAATGAACAGTTGTATACCTCTGACATTGTGTCATAACTTAATAAGACATGATGATTTCATTTGTAATGTTACAAGATATTACATGATTTAACAGAAAAAGTGTGAAATGGCTTTATTGATTTAAATAAAACAATGCTTGTGTGATAGAATTCAAACATAACAAGTTTTAACAAGTTTTTCTTGTTATATTTTCAGGGAGAGCTGCTTGGCAGTGAAAGATTTGCTTTGTTACCAGCAATGGCTGATTTTAATGCAGAGGGATGATGTAGCTGTATCGCTCCCTAACTGTGACTCCCTCCCATCCAGATCTGATTCCACTACTAACTGTAATGAGGCGGGTATTTTCATCAAAGATGAGACTCAAGTCAGAGGTAGTGTTTGACATGCTTTTCACATAAATAATTTAACTTTTACCTCCTACCACTCAGGCAAGAGTACGTAGAAAATGGCCCCTGTCCATCACTTGGACATTGTACACCCTTGCGAACACATTTATTATTAGATTTCAACTAAATCTAATATTAAGCTTCACTTCATAGAGGTCTCAGATGAGTTGATGATGGGTAGATTTGTACTATTTCTTGCAGAGTTATGGCCCCTGATCAAGTTAGAATGAGCATCCCAATAGACCATATTCATCCCTTGATTGCAAAATATTTCAAAAGGAAGCTAAGAGCACATATACCAATAACATGTTTGGTGACTCAATCAAGATGTCATCGAACAAAGGCCTCTGGGGTTCTTCATGATATGGGCATGATGATGTGAAAAGTTATGTTGTCAAAGCGGAAAAATGAGAAGTGTTTTTTTTTTAAAACAGTGAAATGTTTCATTGTCAGAGACAACCAAAAGAACTAAAACAAATTTGTACCAAGTCTAAATGTTACTTCATTGCAACATAGGCCTGGATAACTAAATGTGGTACTATTTGATGTAAAATGTGTTCTGATATGCTTGTAACATGTACGCCTCTCCCACAGTAACTCACAAAGGATAGGGTCCATAAATATTAGCTATGGCACGGATAAGGATACAAAATATGGAGGGACTAAAAGTTTGGTTGGGGTGAGTGGATGAAATGCTATCAGATTTTGTTTGTTTCATGAAAATTGTCTTACACAAATATACATTTAATGGATTTTAAATATTTTTGGATATTACATGTGAAGAAGTGCATTAAAGTCAATTATTGATAACACATCTTGAACATAGATCAAGGTGACATGCAGTACTCATAAATTCATGCATTAGTAAAGTTGGGATTGCTTCCCTTTTTATGGTAAGAACATGTCTGTGCATTGCGAGCAAACATGTAGTTATAATAACACTTACAAATGGCAAGATCCAAACCCATCAATGCAATGGTCAGATCCTCAAGATATCAGTTTTGAGTATCACTTCATCGTTAGCACATGACAGTGACTGTAGACAACCCTATGTCAGTTGCATGGTCACAGAACAGTAGCTCTTGGATGAAGAAATCAGGTGAACATGTAGTTTTTGCTAAAAAGCTTCATATGATGTGCCAGGCCTTCCATTAGATTTCAAGTTGGAGGGAAGGTTGAGAAAGTAGGTGTGGTGTGTATGTGATGGTGCCACCCAGACTTCCAATATGGCTGCCACAGTGGCCATCTTGAAAATCTTATTATCACTAATCCTGAATAATGGTCAAACCAGAAAAGGTTTTCACTGAAAAACTTCTTATGGTGTCTAGTTGGTTGTAAATGAAAATGGTGTGAACTGACTTTCAAGCTGGTCAAAGCAATGGCCATCTTGAAAATCTTGGCTGGTCATATCGATATTGTGCTTCCACCAAAAGGTTTCTTCTTGTGATGTCTAGTTGATTCTAAATAAAAATGGTACCAATTTGATATCCAGCATGGCTACCATGGTAGCCTTCTTGAAAATCCTTTTGTTACTCATCCAAAATGAAATGTCATATGGAGTTTCCACCTTAGTCTTCTTATGTTTTGTTGGTTCTAAACGATGTCTTGTTGTTCCCAAAGGCAAATGGGTCCAATCTGACATCCATTGCATTGTATCCACCATAGCAGCTGATTTGAAAATTGTTGAAGAATATCAATATTATAGATGGTTTCAACACTCTGGCAGTTAAAAGGGGGACATGGCCTTATCATGGAATTCCTGGAAATCCTTTTAAAACAAGTAGAATATCAGACTCTTCAAGGGAATCTTCTTCTGTTCCACAACATCGACCATCCAAATCCCTTTTTCCTGTTTCCTAGGCAAGTTGGATTTCCATACGTGTACACAAATATCGAAATTAGCTTACCATCTGACCCCATCTCACTTCTGGCATTGTTCGTTTAGATTTGATGAAGCATGCATTGATTTGATGTGAAAATGGTTTTATCTGAAATGAAATTAGTATTTTCTTTTTAAACAGGAAATTTATGCTTTGTCATTTGCCATTGATTGAGCAGAGAATGTTAAATTTATATGTAGAGATGGGGGTGAGGTGTAGGCAGAACCAGCATGCAACTTGATATGCTCTGGAATGTTTAAAAGGTCAGAGCTTCTGGTGCCTTCGCCCCTAAGGCCCTCAGACTCCTTGCCAACTAATGTATACCCTTTTCCTTTGATATTTCTGGATCTCCCCCAGGATAGGACAGGTCAACAAATTTAATTCATTTACCTATGGATAAGCAAACTTTCGCCACATTTTGTGAGCTTGCAGACAGAAGTATTTGTGGAAATTTTGAAGTTTAGGCCAAAAGAAAATGTGTCAGCCAACCATCCTTCTCATTGCCAACCCTATTGCATTCCCTCATGGTTAAAAAAAATCACAAAAAATCACAGTAAATATATATAATGTTTAAAAAAAGACCTGCCTAACCTAATTTTAAAACCAGTGCAGTATTCAACACACATTTGTTTTTAGTTCAATTAAAGAAAGAAGTTGAATAATGGCAGAGAATTTCAAGTACTAATTTGGCCTGCTCACCACACATGGACATAGTTATTAGATTTGATCATGGTAAAAACAGGTGCTTTCTAGCAATGCTGTTATCTCGATCTGGCATGTTTTCCTTGATATGGGGTACACTTACATGCTTATCTTACCATGTTATTAGCATTAGATTAGGACAAAACAGGGTAACTCTTTCACTGCAAAAGCTGTAGTGAACATTATGGAAAACAAATCTGAACTCAACATCTGGAGATCCAGTATGGAGTGCCCATAATGTAACTACAGTACATATCCAAATAAAAAAAGTTCTATGACAAGTAGTCATATTTTCAAAAGCTGGACACTGATGGGATTACTCATTTCAACTTGTAGAGGGTTGGCCAGTATAGGGAAGTTTGGTCAGTACTTGAAGAGCCATTTTTAACCAGAATAAGCAACTAGTATACAGATGACACTAAGTTACAAAGGGGCCTAATTAGGAAAGTTTCACTGTGATAGACTGTTGCCTGCCATTGCATGCTATACTGAAAGGTTGAGGGCTGCGTTATACATTGATAAATGCAGTACACCAGATCCAGAAACCCTCAAAACAAGACCACTCCCCACCAAAAAAAAAGCCCCCAAAAGAAACTTCTTGTGCATAATTTTTATTTTACATATATTAGAAAAATTACAGGGTTAAGGGTACCCTGAACATGAGATTTGTTGAGCTTTAATATTCGTTTATGATGCAATGACAAAACAGGGTTTATGTTGTTTGCAGTAGGACTTCTATAAACTAATTAGGAGTTCCTCTTGTGGAAAACATTGCAAGAAATGTTTTAAAAGTTGATTCCATGTGATGTCTAAAATTCTGGAATGGGTGTCCCTGAACAGAAAGCTGTCAAGGATTAGTGTTCTCTGCTTGAAGGAAAATCTTCATATTATCCTCTGAGGTTGGCTACTTAAGTTCGCTTTTTCCAAGTTTGATCAGAGGTCTTAATTTAAAGGTTTTAGTGCAGCATCAATAAGCATACATCCCTATGATAGTTCATTACATGCAAATCAATCATTGTGCTAGTTCATTACATGTAAATGAATCTCAATGTTCATTACATGCAAATGAATCTCAATGTTCATTACATGCAGATAAATCCCCGTTGATAGCATTTAAAATAGTATACACAGGATATGTCTTGAGGCACATTTGCTGACCAATATTTTGTGTCTGCACCAAAATTTGGCCTACCTTGTTATTAATGTACAGAAACAAAGTCATTGGATAATAAAGATAATGTACCATGACCTGGGAATTTGAAAATCATTGAGAACTAAAGATATGTCCCTTGACCAGAGACCTTGAATATCTTTGGGAACTTGTTGTTTTTGTGGGCTTTAAACACCATTTTTCAGCACATGGTAGGCTATACATGGTGGTCAGTATAACTGGTGGAGGAAGAACCTGGGAAAACTATCTGATGAACCACTGACCCACAGGAAGCTTTGGCAAGCTTTCTCAAATACCCATATTGGCTGAGCCCCAGACTTGAACCCATGCAGACAGTAGTTAGATGGCAGTGATCAGTAAAAGCAAGTTCTTCAGACCATTAGGCCACTTTGGGCCCCTCATTGGGAAGCATAGATAATGTTCCTTGAACTGGGACCCAGAAAATCTTTGGGAAGTAACGATAATAACCTTCTAGACTCTGAACCAAAGCTACCATATATACTTGCATAATGTCCAGTCTAACTGCAGATTGGTCAGACCCCAATATGCCCAAACATAATGTGCAAGCTGATCTTCGTCTATGCAGTTTGTTAGGAATAATAAGTAGAACAACAACATAGATTCTTATCTGAGGGCACATTATGCAATGGCGTTCAGGGTCTTTGCTGTTTACTTGACTTAAAAGTACATTTTATAAACTGTTCTGAGCACA
The DNA here is from genome assembly GCA_028554795.2 of Sinohyriopsis cumingii. Lineage (NCBI taxonomy): Eukaryota > Metazoa > Mollusca > Bivalvia > Unionida > Unionidae > Sinohyriopsis > Sinohyriopsis cumingii. The sequence continues at coordinate 121,396,630 of CM068824.1, read as the reverse complement.
AAATTTGAACTGGGTCTCAGTATTTAAATTGTGCAAAAACTTGACTCACTATAATGGTGAGATTGTAAAAACATACATTTGTTCAACTTTACCCATATGATAAGATCCCAGCTTTACTCATATTCAAAGACCACAACTTCACCAGTATCAAAAAATCACATCTTTACACATATCAAATAATTACAACTTGTATCAAAAGACCACAATTTCACTTGTATCAAAAGATCACAACTTTACTTGTATCAAAGATTATAACTTTGTTCATATTAAAAGACAACAACTTCACTCACATCAGAAGACCACAACTTGTATCAAAAGACCACAACAGTACTTGTATAAAAAAGACTACAAGTTTTCTGATATCAAAAGATCACAACTTTTATCGATCACAGCTTTACTCACATCAGATTACAACTCGTGTCAAAAGACAAAACTTGACTGCCCGTATCTAAAGATCACAACTTTACTCATATCTAAAGACTGTAACTTGTATGAAATAATCACAGCTTTACTCATGCCAAAAGATCACAACTTTAATCATCTCAGAAGATCACAACTTTACTCATATCAAAAGACTGCAACTTGTATAAAATAATCACAGCTTTACTCATGTCAAAAGATCACAGCTTTACTCATATCAAAAGACTGCAACTTGTATCAAATGATCACAGTTTTACTCATGTCAAAAGATCACAGCTTTGCTCATATCAAAAGACTGCAACTTGCATCAAATGATCACAGTTTTACTCGTCAAAAGATCACAACTTTACTCATCTCATAGATCACAACGTTACTTGCGTCAAAAGATTACAACTTTACTCGTATCAAAAAGATCACAACTTTAATCATATTTAAAGATCACAACTTGACTCAAAATCAAAAGTCAGCACCATTTAAAACTGTTGTCCACTGACAGCGCGGAGTGTTCCATCTTAAAGTGAAGATGTGTTATAGTAAGCTACAGTATATCTGTAATTTACAACTGCATGATTGACATTATAATGAAGGGCTGTATTGAAAGTTCTGTAGTCTTGAGCTGATGTTAATCTTTGATTCTCCTCCAGTTTTGTGACTTATGATCTGCTTTCATATAAAAAGATAGTCCGAAAAATAATTTTGTATATTTAGTTTTGATTCTTTCCCTATTATTCACCCATACTGTTTACATATTCAGTTTTTGGAACAAACTATCACAAATGAAAAAATGACTACACACATGCTAATCTGAGCAGACAAAAAAATAGAAGTCGCTGGGACTAAATGTTTGGAACTACAAGGTCTTGATTAATTAAACTGCATCAAATTTGTTTACCTAATTAGGACCATGTCAAAGTATGGACCAATATTAGGTTGACGTTTTCTGATATATGATACATACATGGGGCCTGTATACATACAGTACAGGTGTTTGTTTTTGACAGCTCATTCAGTTGGATGTAATGGTAAACCAGTTATCAACAGTTCCACTTCTCAAGTTAACAGATGTTCTCCCCAGAACTACAATTTCTCAAATATAACAAACTTTGCCATTATTTACTTTTATTAGTTTTGTTTTACACTTGTAAAAGATTCCTGCTGTGTTGTATTAGGCCATTTGCCTTTTTTTTTATGTGCCCGAGACATATAATTAATACATGCTGTTATATAAAAAATATTTATTTTTTTGTTCATTTTGAATGAATGAATTGCACTAAGGAGAATTTGATACTTGATCTGGATATGTACTGTATATACTTGCTTTTAAGTTGAATCCAACTGCAAACAACATACACCCCGATCTGCTGGATCTGTGCAGTTACAGTCAGTCTCTACTTATAAAGAAGTTTATATGGTATATAAAACACCAGTGGGATAACCTGAAGATGCATGTTTAAACTTGTTAGCTTATCTCAATCAAAAGAATAATACCATATATACTTACATGTAAGTCAGAGACAACCACTAACAGTTTGGTTTGGTTTTGTGAGTTTAATACCATTTTATTTCAGCACAGGATAGGCTATATATGTTAAATACTATATCTGGTGGAGGGCAAAAAAACCAGGAAGAACCACCGATCAATGGGAAGCTACTGGCGAGCTTTCTCGCATACCCATGTTGGCCAATCTGAGGCTCAAATCCACACAGACATGGGTAAAATGTTGATGAGCTGTAAAGGTGAATGCCTTAGACCACTCGGCCACATGGGGTCCCCAAACTGCTAACACCATAGGCCGAGATCTGCCATGGCCTAATGTGCAGGCAGATTTGGGTCTCAGCAGTTTGTTAGGACTAATCAGTATAGCAAAGATAGATCCTAAACTGCCATTTCATTATTCTACAGCAGATCAGGATCTGTTGTGTTTACAGATGCATCTAACTTGCATGCAAGGATATATGGTACATTGGACAGGAATTTATTTATTGCCAAGATCTTATTTGATGCACATTATTTCTCTGGATAGCTGCACTTTATCAAACCTATATTTGCAGGTTTCAAGATGAATGTGCATTTTATATTAAAGTAACTTGCAGATAAAGTGTACAGACAACACACCTTGTACTGGCAGTGTCGTCATCATGCATATTATGAAGGGAAATAAACCTAGCAAAAATGGGTTTTCATTGATGTAAAACTACATTACTGATTTTAAGCAGCTAAGTGTTAAAAGATAAGGAATCAGATATAATAAGTAACAACAGAACAAAAATATAGACATTTAACTCATTGGCCCCATCAAATAAATCATTTTCACCTTTCAAGAGGGTAACAAACATATTTGGGCTTTCTTCTGAATGAATCCAGACACAACTGATTCTGGGAGATTTCATGTGACCAGATGCTTAGGTGTATAAAATACATTTTGATTGACTATTTTGACTGCACATGTGCAGAAGGATGAAAATTGACTATTTTCTATATTGAAACATTTTCAAATTGGGTCTGTGATTTTTGTGTGCTTGCCACATTTTACTCCAAAATGTAAAACCAAAGGTTTATCTGTGTGCATTTCAGACCAATCTGATATAGATCTGTTGTCAAAAAGTCTAAAAGTCTAAAATCTGGGCACAAACTCCAGTTCCGAAACTGGCAGTTTTCGTCCTGAAAAAATTAGGTCTTAACAATTGTTTTTCTGCTCTGTTTAGCTTTGACTAACACTGTCAATTTTTTTGTTATATTGTTGTATTGGCCAGTATTATACTTTGAATTTGAGCCAACTAGGTACTTCAAAAGATATTGAGACGGTTGATGACCAAACCTGCATTATAAGGGAAATGGTATACTAAGGGGATGTATAATGAGAGACCACTGTTCAAAGGATTATAACAATCATCCTCAAGGTTAATCAAACAGCATTGGTGTTTTTGTTGTAATAAATCCAGATCTACAGTCACCAGCATATTAAGGCCTACTTGTAGTGACAAGCATGATAAAGAGTGTCTGAGCTGTCAGTGCATTGTGACAGCAGACCACTCATGGTTTGCTGCATTATATATATGAATATATATAGAAGGACTGCATTATTATGCTGCTGAAGGTGCCATAAATGTTTCCTAGGTACATGTTGAATCAATATCAAAATATATTCATCCCCAAAATGGAATCCATGACAGTGCCTGTTTTCTGATAGCCACCATATTATATTGTGTTGCTTTACAATGGGATCAATTACCATGCCTGTGTTATATCATGGACCATGTTATATTGAAGCACTTTACAGTGAGATCAATTACCATGCCTGTGTTATATCAGGGACCATGTTATACTGAGGCATATTATAATGGGATCAATTACCATACCTGTGTTATATCAGGTACCATGTTGTACCGAGGTACTTTATAATGGCATCAATTACCACACCTGTGTTATATCAGGGACCATATACTGAGGTACTAAATAAGTGATCCATGACCAACCCTTCCTATATGAGGGATCCTGTTATAATCAGGTATTTTTATGATGAAATCCATTACCATGTCCATGTTACATTATACTGATGCACTTTATTGTGGAATTCATGAATATACTATGCTATATTAATGACCTTGTTATACTGAGGCACTTTTTAATAGAAATCATGATCTATACCACGTTATATTAGGGATCATGTTTTACTTAGACATTTTGTAAAGGGATCCATTACCATACCTGTGTTAAATGAGGAATCATGGTATTCTGAGGTACTTTGCAATGAAGTTCATTACCATACCCATGTTCTATTAATGACTGTTATAACGATATTCATTACCCTACCCAAGTTTATTAGTGACCATGTTATACTGGGACACATTAAAATGGCATTAATAGCCACACCCATGTTATATGATAGACTGTACTATATTGAGGTATTTATTAACGGTATTCATGACCAATCCATGTTATATAAGGGATCACATTATTTTTAGGTACTTTATAATGACATTTATAACTGTACCCATGTTCTTTAAAAGACCAGTTTATATGGAGGAATTTTATAATGGAATTCATTACCCTACTGTGTTATATTAGGGGCCATGTTACAATTGAGATGTTATATTTGGGACAATGCTATACTGAAGCATTTTATAATGGGGTCCATGAACATACGTGTTATCCATGAACATACGTGTTATCCATGAACATACGTGTTATCCATGAACATACTTGTTATCCATGAACATACTTGTTATGTGGTGAACCATATTCTTCAGAGGTATTTATAATGGGATCAATAAAAAATACCAATGTTATAATAGGACCATGTTTTACCATGCACGGGTCACTATACATAAAATTTGTTACTAAAATTTTTCATTTTAATGGGAATAAATGGTGGAAACAGTTTCTAACAAAGTTTTTTTTAAAACCACTCTGGTGGCCTAGTGGTTAGATCATCTGCCTCAGAAGTGGGAGGTCGTGGGTTCGATCCCCAGCAAGTCATACCAAAGACTTACAAAAATAGTACTAACAGCTTCCTCGCTTGGCATTCAGCATTAAGAGGTTAGTGTTAGGACTGTTGTCGGGATAATGTGACAGGGTGGGACATCATGCTACATGTCTGTGGCATGATGCCCCAGTGCTAGACATCACTATAAACTGCCACACTGAAGACATCAAAGCAGTATGACTGAAAAATTGTTAAAGCTGCATTAAAAATCCTAAACACACACACACTCTAACAAAATTTTATGGAGCACTTAAATTGAATAATAAACTGATTTTATAAGAAGTGCAATAATTCCATGATCACTCCAACATAATGCAGTGCTTCCTATTCATATGATGATAAAGTTGCTCATTGGAGCCATAACATTGACTTGTTTTGTAAATGAGATCATGATGTTATAACAAGAATGCATCATAATAATGCATAAAACAAAAATAGTGTTTAATGGTATAAACAATGGGTTTAATGGTATAAACAATGAGTAATGGTATAAACAGTGGGTGTTTAATGGTATAAACAATGGGATGTTTAATGGTATAAACAGGATTTAATGGTATAAACAGTGGGTTAATTGTGTAAGCAAAAGGTGTTTAATGGAATAAACAATGGGTTTAATGGAACAAATAATGGGTATTTAATGGGAAACAACAATTGGTTTAATGGGATAAACATTGGGTTGGTACTATCAACAATGGGTTTAATGTTATAAGCAATGGGTTGATGGTATAAATAGTGGGCTTAATGGTATAAACAAAGGGTCAATGGTATAAAAAATGGGTGATTTTTGGTATAAACAGTGGGTTTAATGGTATAAACAATGGGTGTTTAATGGTATAACCAATGTGTGTTTAGTGGTATAAACAGTGTGTGTTTAATGGCATAAACAATGTACATAATAAAAACTAGTTCACTAGTTCTCAACAGCCAATATTGAAAATTTACCAATTTGATGGGATCTATCACTATACTTGAGTTATAAGAGTAATGGTATATTGAGGTACTTTATAGTGAGGAAACACTGTACTTTGCTAAAGTGAAATTTACTTTAACTGGACACCGACCCCAAAATATGGCTGATTTGTTAAAGTTGCCATTATAAAGAGGCTTGATGGGCATTTGTACATGTATTTGGAGCCCACTGAATTGGGCCAATACAAATTACGGAGGGCATAGTTTAGTAAAGTTTCACTGTATATCAAAATGTTTGCTTAATTTAGGTTGGTTATAGCCAATTTAGACTTGATGGTATATACTTTATATACTTTAATATCAATCCAGTCAGACTGCAAACAATATAGATCTGCTTTAGCATAATGCACCTGCAGATCAGGGTCTATGCAGTTTGTTCTATTGATTACTCCTAACAAACTGCACAGACCCAGATCTGCTGGCATATACTGTGCGGGCAGATTTGGGTCTGTGCAGTTTGCAGTTGGACTCGTCTTATAAGAGAGTATATACTGTAAATCATGGCTCAAACTTCATTACTTTAGTTCTATAATTTTTTCCTCATTTCAGGTGACTGTTATATTGATACGGGCAAATGGTATAATGGGACAGTCAATGTCACCAAATCTGGCCTTGCCTGCCAAGCATGGTCATCCAATACACCACACACCCATAAGCGTCCTCCTGACGTATTTCCTGAGCTAATGAATTCAGAGAACTACTGCCGGAATCCTGGCTCTGAGGAAAAATCGCCATGGTGCTATACACAGGACCGTTATATTAGATGGGAGTTCTGTGATATACCTAAATGTGGTAAGTAAATATTTGAGGATGTAAATATGTGTTAATCATCTGTGAAGTTCATGAGAAAGGTGAATAATATACCCCATTACTGCTTCTCAACAAATTTGAGAATTAGATCTTTAAAGATCACAAATATTCTTTTCTGTTTATCATATAATTGTTCCATGGTGACTTTGCTATGTGCTGGCATACCGCTCTCCTGTGGCTTGAGTGGTTAGAGCATCCACCTCAGATGCAGGAGGTCATGAGTTTGAACCATGGCCGAGTTGTACTAAAGACATAAAAACAACTAACAGCTGCCTCGTTTGGTGCTCAACATTAAGAGGTTAGTGCTAGGACTGGTCGGTCTGGTGTCAGGATAATGTGACTGGGTGGGACATCATGCTACATGTCTATGGCATGATGCCCCAGTGCTAGACATCACTATAAACTGCCACACTGCAGACATCTTAGCAGTATGACTGAAAAATTGTTAAAGCTGCATTAAAAATCCAAATCACACAAACACACACACTATGTACTGGCACAAGGCATTACAGTGTGACACAGAATTTTGATGACAAACTGAACTGTGTGTGACAAAATCCTCTAAAATTGAATGAAAAAGGCTGAGAAGTATGTGTGAGATCATCCTTTTCAGTCGGAAGCCTCCTTGATTATTGGCCATTATCCTTTTTTCCTGTTTTGGAGACAAAATCTTAACATTTTATAATTATGGTGAGATAAAGTTGTTGCTTTTTCTGGTGGTACAAGTGGCAACAATGTTATTGTTTTGTGTGCAAGTTTTTAAAAGGCAAAATTAGTAATTATTCTAGCATGCATAAAGATGCAGGTGAAACACTGGGTTTTGCAGAACTTGTTTTGTGAAAGTTTTGGAATTTTATCACAATGTTGTAATATTTTAATTTTTTCTTATATATTATTTGAATTCAGTCTCTGCAACTGAGACTATTGTGTCATTTGAAAATTTAACTATTAAAAGATGAAACTGAACAACAAGATGGCCTTAGGTTGCAAGTTCCATGTACGTTGGATTTACTCTCCCCTGAAAAAAATTAAAATCTACTTTAACTGGCACATTAGACATTAAACATTCTGAACACAGGAAAAATTAATTAAAACTTTGAGCAGTTATTTGTAAATATGAGACAAACATAAAATTTATCTGTAGCAAAGTAAAAAATGGGAATAGGGAAAAATGTTTATGATCATCATTAAGTGCAAAACTTGTGTCCAGCATTGCTGCTTAGCCGATTCTGTTGAAAATGTCCTATTTTTTTGGCAGTATTTCTCCAGTCTTATGTCACGTGTTTAGGCTCGAAAAAACAGTAGCACAAGAAAGAGTGAAAGCAATAAGCTTTGAAAAATTTAACAAATTATTTATTTCCCTGGAAAAATAATGTAAAAATGAAAAATAAGAACTTAATTTTAAGAATCAAATCCAAAAATAATCCAAGAATAATCGACAAATAAAATTTTAGAAGTCCTAATAAAGAAATGTTCTAATGAATTCAAGTTTGAGTCCCGACGAAGAATCCAAGATGGAAGGCGTTGGCGTATGCTGTAGTGTATCCTGTATAGTGTGGTTGTCTACAGGTATTTGTAGAGAAACAAGAAATAACACTCTGGTTTTGAAAATCCAAATAAAATTTGTAAGAAATGTCTTTGTTCAAGAATTCTGTATGAGCACACGTTTCCAGGAAAAAAGAATTAATCCTTTTGAATCCAAATAATTCGAAATAACTCCAAACTAACACAACAAAAGAACACCTTGACACCAAGTATTTTAAGCCTAGACTGAGATTATTTCTCTAAAATATTGGTTATACAGTAATTTTGAGGTGCAGAATGGGTGCCCGTACGAGGGTCACGTGATCATGTTTACATCTCATACTCAAAACACGTACTCAAAACATGGCTCTGACAAAAACCAATCATTTTACTCTCAGAATAAAATTTTTAAAAATAAAAAAAGTTGTTAACTTCACTAAAAACTATTTACAAGTTGAGATCACGTATCCAACAGAGCCTCAATCTCAGCCTTAATATTCCCACAGTAAAAATAAATTTTAAATAATTTTTACATGACTGTTGCTAGTTTTGAATTAAGGTCGGGAACTAGGTCAGCTTTATGTGTTTGCAAATGAATCAATCAAGGTCAAACTATTTTCTGAAAAATTTCCAAATCACATAAACAATATTATATTATAATAGCATGTACAATAAAAATAAATTTTTAAAGCTAACAAACAAAAAATAAAATTAAAATAAATATGAATTAAATCAGATATACGTAACACCATTGACAAGCCCACGTGGGCCAGCCTTGTAATTATGATGAAAAGTGTGGATTTTTTTTTTAATTAGACAAAACTTTAAGTGAAAAAATTCTGTCCAAGTTTTGTGAAAGTTGGGGATCAAATTGCCATCTTGCGTGGGTTTATTATCCGAGAAATACTGGTCATGTTAAAAAAATGTGTAAGCCACTCAAGTTTGTTTATGTTGTATAATTTATGAAGGTTATCATAAGGCACTTTGCATACCTTGTTCCATATTAATCGAAAACCCGTACATCAGCTTATGGCCCTTTGATCTTGGAGTTCAAATACATTTTATCATGTAGTAAACCCTCCTGCATACAGATTTTATCATATAGCTTTACTCCACATATGAAATAGGCATTTCTTTGTGTGACTTGATGTATTCTATGATGAGTTTAATAGCTTCTCTAGTTGTTCTCAAATGTTAGTTCATCTGTGTTCTTACATGCCATATACCTCAGCTATTTTAGATTCTATTTAGTTAAATTTTTCAGATTCCTTGGTCTAGTGAATTCATGACCTCTTTGTACTCATTTCCATTTATACACAGTGCCATTCTCTCTTTTTTTAAATTTGTTTTAGTTTGCTTTCATTGCAAAAGAAAAACTGTCAAACAGATAATTGTCACAAAATCAAGGCTGCAACATTACCTACAGTTGGGTGCACATTATACAGTTGAACCTACCTTACAGGACACCTGTACTAAACAATAACCTGCCTAAAATTTCAAGTTTTACAAATTCCCAGAAACAGAAATATTTTTACAAAAACAACCTCTGTTAGGCAAGTACCTGTCTTGAGAGGACAATTTTTAACTGTTCAAGTGGTAGCTGCTTTAGACAAGTTTGTCTGTATGCAGGTACACAGTGCAGAACTACACATCATTATTTACACAGTCTGGTTTCATTCAGTTGACTCTTATTTAACTTGTAGTATTGATTCCTTCAATATATGTGGTTGTGTTTTGGGATTTTTAACATAGCTTTAATAATTTGAGTCATATCGCTACAATATCTGTAATGTGGTAGTTTATAGTGATGTCTAACACTGGGGCACCATGCCACAGCCATGTAGTAATATGTCCCACCCAGTCACATTATCCTGACACCAGACAGACCAATCTTAACACTAACCTCTTAATGCTGAGCAGCCGCTACAACCATTTTTATAAGTCTTTGGTATGACTCAGCCGGGGTTAGAACCCGTAACCACCAGCATCTGAGGGGGACACTATAACCACTTAGGCAGTCTCCTTTAATAGCACAATCAGATTGATATGATTCTTATTCAACTTTTATTACGTTTTCTTTTAATACAGTCTAGTCTCATTCATCAAATTATTTTCGATTTCTTTTATTGTTTCCTTTAAGACGATTCATATGAATAACTAACATGAAAAGTTAAAAAGAAATATTTTTCAGTACCAACTTGTGTTGGATTAAGATTTGAGTGTACATTATTATTAATATTGAGACGATTTGATATTTGTTATAAGTAACAAGATTTGACTGTATATTATTATTCCAAGGTGGTTTAATATCAGTAATACATAATAAGATTAGACTGTATGTGATTATTCTTACATGTTTTAATATCAGTAAAAAAATAACAATATTTGACTGTACATTATTGTTACAAGATGATTTAATATCAGTAATACACAACAAGATTAGACTGCTCATGATTATTACTACAAGATGATTTAATATCAGTACTACACAAGATTAGACTGTTCATGATTATTATTACAAGATGATTTAATATCAGTAATATTAATATCAGTACTACACAAGATTAGACTGTTCATGATTATTATCACAAGATGATTTAATATCAGTACTACACAAGATTAGGCTGTTCATGATTATTACTACAAGATGATTTGATATCAGTAATACACAAGATTAGGCTGTTCATGATTATTACTACAAGATGATTTAATATCAGTAATACACAAGATTAGACTGTTCATGATTATTATTTCAAGACGATTTAAAATCAGCATTACATAACCTGTTGCTATTATATAGCATACTTTTTTCTGGATGGAAAAAACCCCTCAAGGATATGATGAGAATTCATTCTCCAATAGGGTGACATTCGAGAAAGATCTCTGGTCTAAATCATGACCCAACCCCATGCACTTAAAGCTTCATTGTTTTTCCAGTTGTAGCCATTAAATAGTTGCTTTGAAAAAACACCTCAAAGAGAAAATTGTTTCAAGTCGTACATCAAGACAATTTCATTGTGTACTTGTTTTTACCACATGAAATTACCTCATGATAAAGTTTTATTCCTGTTTAGAATTGATGCTCTCATTATTAGCTTCTTTTACTTAGGTGTATTTTCATAACTTTGCATTTAGGTTGCTCCCCAATAGAGAGTAATTTTAGAACAAAGTTGCCATGTGCATCATTCACTCCAGGAGATGATCCATGTCCAGGCGCCAAGTGGAGAATCTTTTGCAATTGTTGCAGTAGGAAACATTTGAATCCTTGTGGTCCATCTCAGAGTGCAGTTCCTTTTTGACAACACTTAGCCTCAGCTTTCATTAAAATTCCCTATAAACCTTTGCTTGAAGCTTCTTTTGAAAACCTTACCCTCGAGCCATTAATGTCCTTAGTGTCCAAGAGATGAATTAGCAAGCTTCATCCCCTATCCATGAACCAGGCTGTCTGAGGTTTTGGTGGAAATTATAAGTTTCTTTCCTTTGCCAAACATGATTTAGTGGGGTAGGGGTTTAAGAAAGAAAAAAATTGTTCCACCTCTGATTGAGATTCGGAGTATCAGATCATTTGGAAAGGTGTTTTGCCCAATTTGGGCTTTTAAATTTTTATAGGGCAGATTCTAAAGGGAGAAGGATATAGGAAACAATATTCTGTCCTCCTTATGGCTGACGTTTTGGCTTAAACCATTTTGAGGTGGATTGTCACAACAATCAAGAAAGCTTATCAGTCCCTTACTTCCATACTGAGAGAGACCTTTCATCCATGAAGATTAAAAGCCCATGAGGTCTGAGTCATTGCTACCTCATGGTTCTATCTTACTCATTTTTTGAATATGAAGGTCACAGTTTGGTGATCACACACCTTTTCCTCCTACCTTTGCTATTTGGGTCACCAAAGTGAAGGCGTATTTCTATGGAACCAGTAGTATTAGCACAAAAATGGTCCATATGGGCACCATTCTATAGTAGTCTACACTTATACAGCAAATATGAGTATTCCTTGTGACCGCTCTGGTGGTTTAATGGTTCGAACATCTGCCTTGGATGTGGGATGTCATGGGTTTGAACCCAGGACCAGACATAAAAATGGTAGAACTGCCTCTCTAGGTACACAGCATTAAGAGGTTAGTGTTAGGACTTGTCTGCCAGGTGTGGGGATAATGTGGCTAGGTGGGACATGATGATACATGTCTGCGGCATGATGCCCCAGTGCTAGACATCACTATAAACTGCGACACTGCAGACATCATAGCGATATGACTGAAAGCATTTTACACACACACACACACACAAAGTATTCCTTGCTTTTTCCTTTGCCACTTTGTGGGATCACCAGCCTTCAACCAAAACTAGCAAATTCAGCTGTGGAATTGCAACAGGTTATGTATTAGTGATATTAATTTTTATGATGTAATACTTTGTAATGATGCTCTCTTAGTAAGAGGGGTGGTTAATTAATCAATAACAATAGCAGAAACTCCAATTCAGCCTAAGTTATGTCAACAGAATTTAATAGCAGCATCTAAATTGGACTTATCATAGTAACGAGTGGTGAAAAGAACGCAATGTCTGCAACTGATTGCATCACCTTCCTCTCTCAACTGTGTATCACACGTCTTCCTATTCTCTCTAGTCTTCCTATTCTGAAAGCTTCATCTCTTTCTGGACTTCCTAGTCTTTTATTCTGAACTTGTCATCTCTTTCCGGACTTCCGTCTTTCCCAGAAAGCTGTTTCTTGAAAGGACAAAATTACCCCATAATCTCTATATGCATCACTTCCGATATGTACATAAAATTCCCTCACTTACATTACTCAGAAGCATAACTAGCTATCCAAACACTGCATAAATTCTGACCTAATTTGATAGATCATCACTCTTGCTTCACAGTGACTTGCCATAAATTAACAAGTGAGCGGTGCATCTAACATTACCATATCTCTTTTCTTACAAGACAGCCACCTGGTCCCCTTTTCTTTTTAACAAGGAAAGCACTATTCTTTTTAGGTTTCCTCGAAGCCAAACTTCTCCTCTCTCAGGAATGAGACTAAAGATTTTCGACCAAGGTCACACTTTAAATTCACATTACTTCCAAAGTGTATGCCTTAATTTACTCTGACCAATCATATGCAGCGGTTTCTAAATGTTTTCCGGAGATAATCATTTCTTTCGTCAGATTGTGGACAGCCTAGAATCTCTGGACTATGTTGCATCTCAACTTCCCTTTGAAAATGACTATTTGACATGGGTTCCTATCAGGTGGTTATAGTTGGTAGCTGAAATGTTTACTTTCTGAGGATGCCCCAGTCAAATCTCAACGAGTTGTAGATGCTGGTCTTTCAAGTTTAACACTGACATGGTTGGGGGGGGGAAGAAGAAAGTTTGATGTGACCATTCACAAAGACTTTTCTGGCTTAAACATGATACAGTTTTAATGCTTAAGGTTCAATACTTTTTTTAAATTCAAGACTTTACATACTTCAGTGTTGGTATTGCCTGATTTCCTGGTCTCCCCCTGCACTGATCAAGGGTATTTTCCGTCCATAATTAAGAGTAAGATACACAGTAGCATCAGGTGATTATTACATAATACAATTTGTTTCTCTCCCCTCCTCCCATTATATTTTACAATGCACTTTCTGTGTTATTTTGCAGAGGAACAAAAAGAAGAAAAGGCAACTGTAAAGGAAGAATCCAAACAGAAAACAAACGACTTTCCAACAGTTTTGGTGATATCTGTAGTTGCTTCTGTTGGAGTCGCAGTTTTTGTTCTTATTGGAGTTCTGTGCTGTCTGATTATTTCTCACAGACGTAAAAATATCAAATACGACACAACTCCACAAGACGAGTTAGAGATTGATGTTGAAAAACTACCAGCCAACATGTCATACCATAGAGTGGAAGAGACCAAAAGGTTAAATCCAAAACTTGAAATATTTGAGTATCCTAGAAATGATATAGTTTATATTCGAGACATTGGGCAAGGTGCCTTTGGGAGAGTTTTCAAAGCTAAAGCCCCTAATTTAACCAAAGGGGATGATTACACTCTTATTGCTGTTAAAATGTTGAAAGAGGATGCATCGGAAGATCTGCAACAGGACTTTGAAAGAGAAGCCTCATTGATGGCGGAGTTTGACCATCCAAACATTGTTAAATTTCTTGGGGTATGTGCAATTGGGAAACCTATGTGCTTGCTGTTTGAGTACATGGGAAAAGGTGATTTAAATGAATTCTTACGGAATAGTAGTCCAGATCAGTACATCATCCGCAGACATAGTGTGGATATTTACAACAGTGATACATATATGTTAGACTATGTTCAACAGCTCTTTGTCGGCATGCAAATAGCAGCCGGCATGGTGTATTTATCAGAAAAAGGCTATGTTCATAGAGATCTGGCTACCAGAAATTGTCTGGTCGGGGATAATCTCCTTGTGAAAATCTCAGACTTTGGTCTAGCACGGAGTGTTCATAGTATTGATTATTACAAAGGTAGTGAACATGATGCTATTCCAATTCGATGGATGCCATTAGAGGCAATACTTTATAACAAATTTACAATAGAATCAGACGTGTGGTCATTCGGTGTGGTATTATGGGAAATATTCTCATTCGCACTACAGCCATATTATGGGATGACGCATGAAGAAGTTGTTCAGTATGTAAAAGAAGGAAAGGTGCTAGTGTGTCCAGAAAACACGCCCCAACAACTCTATGAATTAATGTGCATGTGCTGGAATAGAAAGCCATTAAGCCGACCTAAATTCAGGACGCTTCACTTGACACTTAATGGTCTACACGATGAATTTAGTAGGAAAAAGTTGAAAGAAGTAGAAACGGTATAGCACATGCTTATCATTGTTTTAAGCCATTATTTAGCTAAAACAAAAATTTTAACAGAATTATTTAACAAAGTTTATACTGATGAATCTAAACTATTCAACATTGCTACTAGTTTGAAATATTTTCACTGACATGCTGAATTGTCTTCCTTCTTCTCAGTACCGATTCTGTGCAACACCATCTTTTTATTTTATTGCTCCAATTTGTAAAGTTTATTGCAAGAGAAATTCTAACACAAGTTAAAGTTCTGTCTGCGTGTGTTTTCAAATACCAGTCACTTAATGTAAACTCCAAGCAAAATGCCCAAGGTTGTATGTTTTGTTTCAATCTTGTTAAAATTGTATCAAAAAAGGAGTACATGTTCTAATGTTCAAAGTCCAAATTTATTTACAAAATAAAAGCACCAGATTTCATAAACTTTTTTTTTTAAATTCAATTTTTCTAAATAAAAGGAACAAGAACACCAGTCACCGGCCACTCTCACAAATCATGTGATGCTATGATGATAGAAGCATGAGAGTGACTTTACAGAAACTACAAATGCAGATGAAATGGAATTAATTGCAAACATTTTTTTTCTGTTTCAAGCTCATTATATTTTGCTTGTTATATATATATATATATATATATATATATATATATATATATATATATATATATATATATATATATATATATATATATATAAAATCCCAAGATTAGATCAAACATGCATTGGAGGTGTCAAGCATATTTATATATAATTTATACTCCTGTATAAGTTATCCGACAGCAATCAACATAGACCCTGATCTGCTATCACATAATGCACTGGCAGATCATGGTATGTATGTGTTCAAATGAGTATTACTAGTAAACTGTGGAGACCCAGTGATGGCAGATCTGGGTATATGCAGTTTACAGTTGGACTTGACATATAAGTGAGTATATACAGTAATGCATCAGTTCTCGTATATATTACAGCAATTACGACTTATCTTCATAGAAGCCAGATCTTCACATGTATCAACTTTTGTCCATGACAAGAGAGATATCTGTTTTCATTTGATGAAGTTGTGTTTCATCTGCATTTGTGATGCTTCTTGCAATAACAGAACAGCCATTCTCTTAGGTTTTTTTGCACAGCATTACACATTGCATAATAGAGAATGGGGCCATTAAGGGAAGGAAACAAGGCAAGGGTTCAGACAATGAGACCAACTTTGTACTTTTCCATTAGAGAGTCAGTCTGTAAATTAAATGGCACCAGATATGATAACTCCAAGAAAGATCAAAATTTCGTATGTATTCGTTTATCAGTCAAGTCAAACGGCAAACAAAAAAGATCCTGATCTGCCACAGCATATTAGGGTCTGTGTTGTTTGTTTTTAATGATTACTCCTAATAAGCTGCACAGACCCACATCTGCTGGCACATTATGGTACTCTTCACTGCAATTACTATCAGTAAACTGATTGGTATACAATACAACTTTGAAAAAGAAAACAGTACTAAAATTACAGTAGACAATCCATAATGATTGATAAGTTTCATCTGTGCTGTAAGTAAGTTAATCTGAAATCATACTAGATTGAAGCAATAATTATATGATGGACAATTTTCAGCTTCATGAACAGGGATGCCAAAACTTAAGATAAATTTATGCTATAAAATAAGCCAAAAACCTGCTTTAAAGTTTTCAATTTTTGTATACATGTATTTTTTATCCATAATTTATTCCAAAGCTATGGACCAGCATTTCTTTATACCAACCATTCATTTTACAAAATATTTATCCATCCTCAGTATGCATGTTTTTGCTCACATTTCTATGAACAAATTCTCCAATCACCTAATTTATTTAAATATTTCTCATGTAAAATGTCATGGTCCCAGTCCATACACAGACTGGGTGTTTTCTTTATTGTATATTTATACAAGCATATTTGTAAATATGTATCTTTTATTTTTAATGTTGACCAGTCTTAACCACCGATAAACAGGCCTCCCACTTCATTAATCTGCTCTAAATTTCTCCTCAGACTGAGATTTTACCTAATTTTTGTGATACTTCAGATAATACTGGTATAGTGGAAAAGATGCAGAATCACTTATTTGTTTTAAAATTTAACACAGCATGGAAACATAATCTTAAAACACAAGTCGAGTAATTCCTCAAATTGCAGGAAATGATCAAGACTTTACTCAGAGATAAGGCAAGATTCCTTCAAGAAGCATTATCGATTTTACTAATTTGTTTTATACCTGGATGTGTGCTGAATATTCACTGCTAAACACATTTATTAACCAAGCCAAAAACAAAAGTTGCTTAATTATCTCAATTTGAGGAAGAAATTTCTAGATGTTTATTGAAACTGGGGTCTACAGCCCCCTCCTGACCCTGTGCCCATTACTAAATCTGATTAAAGATTGCCACTGGTGAATTATTGGAATATTTAGAAACATTTTGTTGTTGAAAAATGTAAATTTTTATATATTGAAAGATCTAGGTAATTTTGTAGATTTATTCTTCTGTAAAATAGCTATGTAATGGTCATTACATATAAGAGTATAGGGAAGAGTCCAGTATCACTGACTATATGAAAGATGAATGAGCATTTACTATGTGATCACATGTGCACAGATCGGAGGTTATTGAGCCCTGTTATTGTAGGTTTAGAAACATGCGCGGATGAGTGAATTTTCACTCTACAGCACAATTATTGAACTCACATGAAAATTCCTCCATAGAAAGTCTATGTGGTCAATTTTATGGGAGATCGTAAATCACTAATGCTTCTCAAACTGTCATAGTTTTCGTTGACTTTAAAATTTTCGTTTACAGCAATGTTCTTTGCAGTTATTAACTTGTATAAACATTTCTTAGCTTGCCTTGTCCTGAGTGTTTTATATGACAACTTGTTGTTGCTTTGAACTTTTAAAACCATTGAATCAGTTTTTACCAAATTTGTCAGAGAACATCCAACATCCTGGCATTTAGGGCTTTCAAATGTTTATGAATGATTCAGACCCACTATCAAATATAGTGACTTTTTTTTACTAAAATAAGAAAACTTTGAAACTTCTAATAAGAAAACGAAAGAACAGAATTTGACAGAAAGCAATCTGACATGATGAACTTTCAAGTTTGTGTAAATTATGCCACTGCTCTGTTTTACGATTGATTTTGAATAGATAAAAGAAAGAAAAGTTGATATTATACTCAGAATAGTAAAATCACTCGCAAATAATGTGTGTGGAAAAGATATCAACTAAAAAAACAGATGAAGTCAACTTTGCTTTTTCTCTGTATCCGGTTGAAATGACGGTCATCGGAAAGATCCTCAAAGCGTGGACCCTTATTGTTTTTCAGGAGCAGTGAAAAAATTTCAACAGGAGGAATCCTACTGAACCAGATTTCTTGGTCAACTGCTTTTGAATTTCTTTTCTTTTTTTGGCAGACACCAGCTCCATGAGCAATCTCATTGAGATGCTTGGTAATTTTACTATTAAAATAAGTCAGAATTAGGTCATCTTGTATCCAATGTCTCTCAGAGTTAGCATCAATGACACACTGGTGCAATGTGTTATGTCATATGGACTATGTAATATTTTGTAATTATTACATCATTTTGAGTTAGATGTTGATTTGACAAAAATGAACATCCTTTAAATACAATAAAGGCTATCCAGACACATGTAAAAAAAAAATACGTTAACCCCCCCCCCCTTTCCAGTCATTATAAACCAATTTAGTCAGGCCTGGCAGCAAGTAATGAGTGCAGGGCCCCAAGCAAAAAATTGCATTGCCAGTTAGCATGGGCCCAAGGTGGTTGCCTTGTTTGCCTTTGCCCTAGGGCTGGGCCTGAATTTTGTCTAGAATTAGTAGACACAGTGTGTATTTGCAGCCAAGGTGAGCTTGTACCTCTACCATAGATACGTACCTATAAGACATCTATAACTGAAAACTTCATAGATCCAGATCTACCCTCATACATTGCAATCAGTAGACCAAACACCACTGACCCTGGTCAGCTGGTGCACTGTATGACAGGATATCAGGGTCTATGTTGTTTTCATTTGGATTCAATTTGTAAGTATATATATATATATGGTAAATCAGATATAGCTATGGATGTGAAGTGAATGTGGGTCAGGAAGGGACTTCGCCTTTTTTTTTGCTACCTGAATGAAGTTGGTTGGATTTTCAACAGCACTTTGAACACATTATTGACAATATCATCCCAGGGAAATGGGAGCTAAGTCACAGTGCCTTTTCCAACAACACACTGGTAGCTGACCCAGGCTGGCCTGGGTAGGTATCAAACCGTGATCCTTGTATTACACTCATCAACTTAGCTAATGCATACATGCCAACCCCAGAAGATGTATAAGCATAATTATTACTCATTTATGTGTCAAAAAAGCATTAAATGTTTAATCTATATATTACATGCCATAATGATAATGACAGGACACTATGAAAAGTTGCAGGAGTTTGATGTTTATCAATAAAATATGAAAATTTTGACAACACAAAATATCTGTACTATAAATATTTACAGAACAGATACAGTTATTTCATGTTGTCACAGATTTTCATTGTATTTTATTGATAAAGCATGAGAATTATGTGGTAAAATGTACATTTATTTCAATCTGCTGATCAAAATTCTTGTCACAAATGGACAAAATCCATGTGGATTAGTTCCATAATACAAACACAAAACATACTGCCAGATTATTATATTCATCACATGCTTTAACTAGTCTACATGTTTAATTTTTGCTAAATTATCATAGTCATATCCTCAAATTCTGCAGTGAGCATTACAATGTGCTAATAGTGTTGAAATAAATCTCATATTCTTCTATTCAGATTTTAAAAGCGCAGTTGATGCAATTTTTTGAACTTTATAAAGATCCATCTGCTTTAACATTTTTTCTATAACAACCATGAGGCACATTGATAAAGCCTGTTTAACTTTAACATCTGGCACCTTTTCTTTAAAAGTATAGACTGGTCCATTACTAAATGCATTATTACATTCATGACTTCATGAGGCAAATTTTCAAATTGAAATACCAGTCTATTTTCTTGGAATTGTGTCATACAGTTTGCTATAAACAGAAAATTAGGAAAGCACATGTAAGTCTGGGATGGGCAAATGTACTTGTAAGTTATTCTTATGCAGTAGCCCTCTTTTTGAGAATATTCTCAACTTTATATGATAAGTGGGATTAAAGAAACGATAGTATAAATGAAAAATACAACTTTTTCTTGCTTTATTTTTAATTTTTAATGTATCAAAAAAGCGTAATCCATATACAGGCAAGCATGCAACATAATTTTGTGCAAAAAGCATAATTATGCCAAAAGCATAATGGTTGGCATGTATGCTAATGTGGCTCCTTGCTGCCTAAATTAACTTTAAATTTGTACAAAATATATTTATATCACAATTGTATTTTGTTTTTCTGTTGACTTATTGTCTCATTTTTGTAAGATGTCTCAGAGTGTATTGATGGTCTCACACATTGTGTCCTGAGAACGTTTTGCATACACACTTGTTTGTACATTTTATGAGTAATTCTGATATACATGTGTTGAATGTATGTTATGCCACGTTTGTTCTTTCTTTCATGAGTTGATTTAAGATTTAGCGGTTCAGAAAGTGAAAAATAAATGTCTTGTATTCATTATACAAATTTATTGCATAAATTCTGTGACTCATCAACTTTTGATTTTAAAGTAGAACCTGTCTTGAAATACCTCGTCTGCCACTGAATTCTGTAAAATATAAGGTTTAATTCTTACAGTTACAAAGAGTTTTAAAAATAATAATGAATGTCAAGAACTAAATGAAAGAGCTATTCATTAGCCATTGTTGACAAATATTGTCAAAGTAGGCAAGAAGGGCACATTTATAAAGGAGTAGTTATGAATATTTAATGTAATTTCTGCATCATGTGATATGATTTTTAGGCAGCTTGTTACATAGGCCAATATTCTTAATTATTACAAATTCTTCCTGTATGTTTAATACAGAAAACAGATCTGACACCACATACCATATAAATTCACTTATAAGTTGAGTCCAGACAAAATAGATCCCAATCTGTGCCACTGCAGATCAGGGTCTGTGTTGTTTATTCTACTGATTACTCCTAACAAACATAAACAATCCAGATTTGCCAATGCATTCTGCAATGGAACATCTGGGTCCATAAAGTGCATTCGGACTTAAAAGTAAATCTTTACCTACAGTACCATATTTATCTAATAATAAGCCCATGTTTGATGATAAGCCCATGTTTGATGATATCCCCATACTCAATGATAATCCCATGTTTGACATGCCCATCACCTGTTTTTATAAAATTTTGATAGGTACTCAAATTCAGAAACGTTATGTCTCATTCTGTCAGATCTGTTAATGCAGTATTGTTTCAGATAGTTGAAAATCAAAATTCACAACAATAAAAGTCTGGCAGATACTGTAGGAAACTTTCTGTCCATTCAAAAAAAAATTCTGTGATGGAAGACCACAAAGAAATTTGTTTTCAGCTAATACAAATTTAAAAAGTGCCATATTAAAATGGTGTGAGAATTTGACTGATAATGGTTAACATTCACAAATATCCATCTTACTGATATCACTGTTGCAACACCAGTAAAAGACACTTTGAAACAAAAAAAAACTGATAAACATTCTTGCATGTGTAAATACAAGACTGTTTATTGTGTAATGTGGTTAAAATATCACATGATGCTATGGCAGTTCAGGTTCTATTTTGTTTGTTCTACTGATCACTCCCAACAAACAGCAATGACAGAGATCTGCCAACACATTGTAAACAGCAAAGACCGAGATCTGCCAGCAAACTGCAAACAGCAAAGACTGAGATCTGCCAGCACATTGTGTGATAACAGATCTGGATCCGTACAGTTTGCACATGGCCTTGTTTGTATATACAGTAGCTTGTGGTGAAAATTCTTCAAGTATTTTCTTTGCAATTATGAAATACATTTGTTTGTCTATCAAATTTGCTGATCTGTCCAGTCATCTCTCTCTCTCTCTCTTGCTAGGGGGCCCTGAGTGGTCTAAAGTGCTCTCCATTACCAATCACTGCCATCTCACCTCTGTCTGCATGGGTTTGAGTCTCGGATTTGGCCAGTGTGGGTATGTGAGAAAGCTTGCCAGTAGCTTCTCGTGGGTTGGCGATTCTTTCCAGGGTTCTTCCTCCACCATTAATACTGGCCGCCATGTATAGCCTATCGTGTGCTGAAAAACCCTACAACAACTCTCTCTTGCCACTCCCACCCACACACGTAAAGAATTGCAACATTGGCAAGTGTTAATCATTTGTTAGAACACGTAGTAGTAATTAAAAAAGCTTGGATTTGCCTTATACTTTAAATAAGTTTCTTAATAAATATTTGACACTGATTCGTATCAGTTGGCATCAGTTAAAGTGACTGCAACTTACCATTACAAGACCAATATTCCCTTGCCTATATTGTTGTCATTAAATTAACTGATTGAAAATAAAAATGTTGAAATAACCCCTCCCTCATGGCCAAGATGATACAGCATAGATGTCACCATACTTATCAGATGGTAAGCACTGCTGCCTCCCCTTTTTGGAAAACTTTGACAGATATTTAATAAGCCCACCCTATACTTTTAGACAAATTTATTAGGCTGGTACCCTGGTCTTATCATTGAAGAAATATGGTAGTATACCCTGCATTCATTAGACTATTTTCAGATTATTTTGTTTGATCTGAATAAACAGGTGTATTTTATCAATTGATGATAGCTGTATCTAGATAAATAATTTGTCTTCCGTAAGTTCAACCTTTTGTTGCATTTTCATTGAGATGACAAAGAATTTATGATACATTTCAACTTTAGCCTATTCTTTTCATTAGGAATTGTTAACATAATTGTATTGTCTCATTTCATAACACCAAGGAATTCTGGAAAAAATATTTCATAAAATTCTCTGCCATATTTCCTGTCTGAATATGAACCGCATTGTTGAAGTATTTTGTAAATATGTTTTCATATGCACACTATTGCCAGGGTGTTAAATAACTGTTCCTGGATGCAAGGGTTATTGAAGGAATTTTGATAGCACAGCCACAGATGAATGAATCTAATCAGCATTCTGACAGGATGTTGATGCACACCTGTTTTTGAATCCAGTATTATTCTCCATGAACATAAGTTGTCTCCCTCAGTGGGCACATTATCAGCCACTCACCAGAGGGAGTTATATTAGTTATCACTTGATACCTTGATGATAAAAAATATCTTCTTTATCAGTTAGCTGAGTAGGTCTGGGGGCATTTTTTTAAAGCCAGTCCTGGGTTTTGGAGGTAACTGAGTTTCTTTAAAACTGTTTGCTCCAGATAACCTACTTAATCTTAAACTGTGAATATCCAACGCCATTCTTTTTAAAATTGTGAAATGCATTGCTTTTATCTTCATGCAGAAAATTGTTGATATGAATTATTTAAATACTATCGGGTCTCCTTTATCTTGATTTTTGTTAATCTCTCTTAATAAGATACAATGAGATGGACAATACTTGTCACTACTTGATTATCCAACCGATGTGTTTATGTGCACAGTTTGGAAAAGGTTAATGAGACAATGGCGTATAGACTTGCATGTCCGATTGCAAACAACCTAGACCATAAATATGTGATGGATGATATGGGTCTATGCGGTGTGCCATTTTACTGGACTTCTGAGTATATATGATACCTCTCGATTTAGATTCATTTATCTGAATTGTGAATATAAGTGTATATTGCTCAAGAAAAGTTTTTTCAGTATATTTCTTTGGCAATAAATCTCAACTAACACAAGAGTTATATTTTCAAGAATCTTGGTCCTTAGAAGTTTCTAAAGACTTCAGTTTCCAAGTGTCACCTTGTTTACCATTCTTAATATCATGTTGCTCTCTTCTATGCCTATTAAGAGATCTAAATGTAAGGCAAGAGTTGAATAAAGTTGGGTGGGCATTATTTGTTCAAAATATGCCCAATTTTGTGGAGCAGTATAAATAAAGATTTTATTTACTTGATTGTCAAGTCATTGATTATTAAGGCATATTTTTTTTGTTGCTTCTCCCTTATGAAACAGAAGATGATTGAAATTTTATATATATATATATATATATATATATATATATATATATATATATATATATATATATATATATATATATATATATATATATATATATATATATATATATATATATATATATATATATATAAAGAGTCCAATTGCAAATTACACAGACCCAGATCTGCCATTACAATATGTGCAGGCAGATCTGAGTGTGCAGTTTGCTATAAGCAATTAGTAGAACAAAACCATATAGACCCAGATCTGCAACTGCATTATCCTGTGGCAGGTGAGGATCTCTGTTGCTTGCAGTTTGCTTCTACTTATAAGAGAGTATATATGGTATGAGAAATTATATGCTTTATTTGAATCAGATTAAAACTTGCTCAACAGATTACTATATATATATATATATATATATATATATATATAGACTTCCAAGTCCAGTATAACTGCAGACTGCATTAATCCAGAGTGGCCAGCTAATTATGAAGTAGCATGTTAGGGTTGATGTTTGTAGTTAGACTGGACTTGTAAGTGAATATATGCGGTAATCATCACTGCAATGTATTGCCCGTATTTTATAATTCAAAATACTGATAATCTGTGTGCCTAAAACTTTGCATATTCATCACTGAAAAAGGTCTGCAAAATAAGGTCCTTCATATCCCATTATATATAAATATGTGTGTGTCAATGCCTGCCTGCCTCAGATCCTGTAGTACAAATGAGACTGGTACAGTGAAGAACAAAATTATGTTTTTGGTAAACACGGAAATTTTGCTGGTATTTCCCCATGCCTTTACATGCCCCAGAGTGTGGTATTTCCAACAAGCAATAGAACCTCTTATCTTTACGCTCCCTGTTCCTTTTACCTTAATTTGTAAGATCAGCAAAACGCTCATGTCGGGTCAGTGATACCTGAATTCCAGTCAGTACTGTGCAGCATTGATGTTTGCAGGGACTACTGTTCTGGGATCAGTTTAGGATTATAGTGATGGGTGCGAATAGATCCATTATTTCGAGTGGAAAAGTGTTTAATTGTGGATACAATTTCAGCTTTGAATTGATAAAATGAGGACATTTTTCAAGATTTTTAAAATATTTGACATTGTGAATGGGGCCTATCATGGTTTTTGTTGACACTGGGATTGGAGTCACCAATTTAGGTTGCAGATGATCTCTTTAAAATGAGCCATTCCTAGCCTAAAAGATCTCATACATTAAAATAAATTATAAAGATTTCTAGTGGATGGATGGGGTTTAACAGCACTCGAGTACAATCCTCGCTAGCGCCAATAAGTTTAGGCATCATGTAAAAGGCATACAGAACAAAGATAGACCAAAAAGAAGTACAATCCTAATAATACAGTATGTCAATTTTTTTCTATATAAACCCAACTTTATTGAAAAGTTCATAACTTTGAAAATCTTGATGGGATATATCAAATGGCAAGAAATGCGTTGCCTACAGTAGTCACCTCATACAGTGTACTGGATACCTCAAAAATATTGGCTCTGTATAGGTGTCATTTTCATTTCTATACACTTTCATTATTTTGTCAAAAATATATATTTTAGCATTCAAATTGTAACATCATGTTTTACATTATCTATACATGAACAGTCATGTCAGCATTTATGCTTGTCGTAAAATAAAATATTAAGCATTCAAAAGTTTAGTCCAAAAGTAGTTTTGCTGATTCATTTTTATTGTTCAGTCATCTGTACCTTATTTGTCAACATATAAACTTCCAGGTGCAAATTATCAATCTCACTGGCACTAATCTGGGTTAAGGAAACACGATAGGAGGTCTAATTAGTACCAGTGTACATTGGGGGGGTTGAGTTAATATGCTGCACTTTCTTTGTGACATCATAACATGACATTAAGTATTGTTTATATTGAATCACACCCCTTTGCTGTTCTGATCTAAAAATGTAAACAGACTTTAAGATAGATTTGTCATATATATTTCTTAGGGCATTTATATGATGATTTTCCAAGGAATATTGATCAACGAGGAACAAAAGGAAGCAAATAATCGGCAGTTAATGTGTGATACAATTCTCAAAATGACACCTATAGCTGAAGTAGTCCGGGCCAAAAAAACCTACATGACTGGTACAACTTGTACTTCAGTTCATGACATCATAAGGCTGATGTCACCTTTATGCTTAGAAAAGTTCAGATCAATACTGGGACACTAAAAGGGATTGATACATTCACATCCTCCTGTACTGAATGAAGATGCTATCTGTTCCATGCAGAATACAATCTGGAGCTGCAGAGATTAAGTGTACAGCTGCCTCACACAGCTTCTGTTGGAAGATAAGGCTGAATATTGATGTCTACAGACAAAACAGGGGGTCTTTGATAGAATACAGTGGGAAAAGATTAAACACATAGACTACAGCACTAAAACAATTTTGTTTTAAGCTGGTGTAATAAATTGAGTTTTTGATGTTTATTTACAATTCAAGTGGTATGCAAAACAGTATGTAACAAAATTCAACACATACTTTATTAGAGCTCTCACAAAAATCACACCCAATAGTGTTGTCATATGATAGCCTTAAAAAAAGACTTCAAATTTAAATAAAGCAATTCATGGTTACAACAAATATTCTTTGTTGCAAGCAAAATTTTGTATACTCCATCTGTTGAAGTAATAACTTTTAGAAATTACTTGGAACTTCTGTGGCAACCTCCAAGTCTGAGATCAGCCATCTTTGTTACAAAGAGAAAAATATTTGTTCATGGTGAGAGGTAGAGAAATCCCATCCAAAGGATCAAAATTTGTGGGCTGAAACTTGGCAAAGCCTTGCCCTTGCCCACAAATTCTGAACCTCAGGTGGATTTTTCTACTCAACAACAATGCTTGTCATTTATTTCTTTTTTTTATATACTTTCCCGTGTACAGGACACTCTCAACTGTGAACAACACAAACCATGATATGCCATAGCATATTGCATGAATAAATTAGGGTTTATGGTATTTGATTGAAATCACGAGTGAAAAGAACAGAAAGGAACCCGATATATGGGCTTATTATACAATGGCAGATTAAGGTATATTAATGTGTATGGATGACAAGTACACATTATGCACTAGTTTCAGATATAGTAATCATATTGCATGTGGCATGAAAATTGTTAAAAATGCTATTTTGCATGGCAAAATAACATGTATGCATTTTTATACATTACAGTTTGTACATTTATCATTTCATTACACTCTGTTGTATCATAGATGTTCTCATGTATGATTCATTATTTATTGACAGAAAGAAAAAGAAATCATCCCTGTGTTCAAAAGTAGCCAATGAATTATCGTAACGGACTGGTCTACACTGCACAAATTGGAACAAATCTTCAACTGATAGTACTTTATCTGATTTTGAGAGTGAAAACTAGAATGCAAGTCCAAATCTTTTTTTTTTATTTATAGCTTTTTAACTTTCTATTAAAATTAACCAGAATAATAGAACTTAAAAGTTTCGGAATTGTTGTCACTATTGATTCTTCTTTTTACATGCTAAATTTATGCAATTTAAAGAATACAGGGCTAGACCGATCAGTGAGGTTTAGAGATCGATTACTGCAGCATATGCAGACAGAACAGTTTCTTTTTTAAATATCAATCATTTAATAAATTGATTACATTTATTTTTAGCAAATAAACAAATTAAAGGTGTTTCCAGTCTGCAATCATTGGTTGACTGGTTCCTTGCTGTAGGCATTTGGGATAATTTCTTGGCAAATAGAATACTTTTTATATATTGAGGACCAGTCTTTTTGTAGCTCAAATACCCAGATGGGATTGATTTTGTATGTTATTATCTATTTGTAGAGCTTTCAATTTGTATATATTGTGATGAAATAAAAAGATTTGTGAATTGCTAAAGACTTTTTTGTGATGTTTTTAGTTAAAGACTACTACTTACATACAGTAATTTTCAAAACTCATCTTTGTCTCATTTGTTGTAAATTTTCCATTAACTTTATGCAAAGCACTACTTTAAATTAATGCATGTCCCTTAGAGTGAAAAATAATTGATACATTTCACAATGACATTAAAATAACCTTTTTTTTACCCCTGGGAAATTTGTCACAGGTTTTTTCCCCCCTCTCTCTGTCCTACAAACACATCACATTTGTGATAGATTTTGCACTTTGAGCCATGCTGGATCACTGCCTGGGGCAGGGATGAGTAGGATCAGGGTGGTGGACAGCCATATGAGCTAAATTAAGTCCAAATCAAGCTTGAAAATATTCTGGGGTTCTTGTTTCTGGAGGAGAAATAGAAAGGCACCTGCTAACCCTTCATTGCAAGTGGTGCTTGCTCCAATAAAAGCTGATTAAAGATAAACAAATTAAGATTTATATAATATGGCTGTAGAATGACCCCTTCTAATGAACTAATCTGTTACATGTCCTGAAATTAATGAAGCAAGCTTGACACTAATTGATGCAGATTTAATCATGAAGGGAGCTTTTATACCAAACTTAAAGGTTACAAAAGTGGTCAGAAACTTGTGCTGCTACAAAATGACCACTGGTCTGCAAAGTTGAATGGTGAATAAGTGCTTTCTATGGCAAATTAATCACTGACTTCTACATTTGGTTCTACTCAAAGAACTATAAAGTAATTTGTAATTTTTTTAAAAGTATTGTTAAACTTGGTATAGCTATCATCAATAGGTAAAATACACCTGTTTATACAGATCAAACAAAATCGGTCTATTTACATCCATTAAGGACAAATTTTGTGTTCTCTTAAGTGTTCTTTATATAACAATTTCAAGTTGTATATAAACAAAATGAGTTGTGAAAAGACTATTTGCTTATCAATACAAGTACCTGCAAGTGAATGGTTGTTCAGCTGATGGAGCACAGGACTGATAATCAAAAGGTCATGGGCCCAATACATGCACAGGACAGTCAGGGTTGGCTGCCAGGTGGTGCCTTTGCACCAAGCACCTATATCCTCAGCATGATATAGCCAACAATATATTAAAACTACCATGAAACCAACAACAAAAATAATCTGCAAGTCTTGAAGGTGGGCTTTACAGACCTGATTTCCTGTTGTTTTGTAGAGGACAGAATTTTGGATCATGATCACAACCAATGACCAGATATTTCACATATGTACAATGAACAAGTGATCAGGGTAGATGACCTGACATTTCACAATGAACAAGTGATCAGGATAGACTCAGATCTGTCAGGGTAAAGCATTTAAGTAGATCAGGGTCAAAGTTTTGTTCACTTTCAGTAAGATACAGGAAAAACTGAATAGATTCTGATATGCTGGAACCTTATGGTGAAGAAGATCCATTCTGACCACCTATTACAATGAAATAATGGTGTGCTCAAACTGTTCACTGCATGTTATAATGAAAAAATGGTGCGCTCTGTTTGCTGCATGTTATAACAAAAAAATGGGGTACTCAGATTTAGCTATATTACAGATAAGAACAAGAGTACATTAAAAAATACTGATGTTCTTCTGGCTGAAAAGAATTTCCAGGAATCCAAGACAAGATCATTGTTTCTTTTCAACTGCCAAGTATTGAAACCATGTCTGATATTCTCAAGCAATAAAAATGTGGTGGCCTGCCATATTGGCTGCAGTTATCTTGGTGACATTTTCATTTTGGACCAACCAGATATTGATGTGGTGATGTTTCTTCCAGGAGTAGCAATAACATTTTCAAGATGGCTGCAACTGTGGCCATATTTTTATTTTTGGACCAATAAGACATCATAAGAAGGCATGTAGAAAAAAACATCATGCTTAAAAAGCAATTTTTAAAATGTCAACTATGCTGGCCATATTGTTATGTCCCTCATTTAGGATCAACTGGCCTTAAAAAATTGGGATGAATGTGTGTATAAGGTTTCATGGCAATCTTGTCAAGATTTATAAAAGTATTGATAACAAACTTGGACTATGGATGGACAACTTCCCATAAGCTCTTTGGTCTATAACCAACCTATAGAGCTAAAAACTGATAAAGATGGTCAATGCAGTGTTTCTCCTGTATATGCTTATTTGTGTATCAATCCTATTTTCTTAATGGTAAATTAACTGAGAAATCAAAGTCGTTATAATTTCATTTATTGTGATCAGTCTGATATCTAACTTCTTTATGGTCAGGTTTCAACCACGGCTGCCTGAATTACCAAAGCGCTATGACACTTCTCACAGCTGTGAATAGTTCAACTCCAGATCTGTCATTGTATAATGTGCAACCAGCTGTGAATAGTTCAACTCCAGATCTGTCATTGTATCATTTGCAACCAGCTGTGAATAGTTCAACTCCAGATCTGTCATTGTATCATTTGCAACCAGCTGTGAATAGTTCAACTCCAGATCTGTCATTGTATAATGTGCAACCAGCTGTGAATAGTTCAACTCCAGATCTGTCATTGTATAATGTGCAACCAGCTGTGAATAGTTCAACTCCAGATCTGTCATTGTATCATTTGCAACCAGTTGTAATGACAGAAGCCCAACTCTGTCATTTTATAATGTGCGTCGAAGTGTGGATAGCATAACTGATATATCATTAAATAATGTGCTTCCAGCAGTGAATAGCATAACCCCAGCTATGTCACTCTATAATATGCACCCAATTAAATATCCAAACCCCAGATCTTCCATTCAATAATGCATACCAGGCTGCAAATAGCATAACCCCAGATGTGTCTCAGCATAATGTGACAGAAATGTTAATAGCATAACCCCTGATCTGTCATCAAATAATAATACACTGGGCTGAAAATAGCATAACCCCTGATCTGCCATTAAATAATATAAACTGGGCTGAAAATAGCATAACCCCAGATATGTCACTGCATAATGTGATCCAGATGTGAATAACATAACAGCAGATATGCCCCTCCCACGTAATGTACACCCAAATGTAAATAGCATAACCCCTGATTTGCCATTAAAACGCTTGTTAGTGAAAATCTCATGCTGATATGATCATCTATTCAAGAGAAGTAGCGATAGCAAGATTTTAAAGATGGCTACCATAGTGGATACATATCAGATCAGCACCGCATTTATATAGGACCAGCTAAATATCATAAGACGTACTTTTGGTGAAAACCCATGCCGATTTCAAGCACAGCTCCAATTAATGCCCACTAAAACATGATTGAAATATGCCTGAATGGCAAATGTCCAGTTACAGACTTAAACACTATGGTTGCCATTGGGGTGGTGGTGGTCTCTGAACGTTTAATATTTGCCCCAAACAACTTAAGCTTCATCGCAAAAAGTTAATCTTGGTCACTTGTTTTCAACTCTCCATTTTCAACTCTCCAGTTATGTCTCTCTTTAAACCTTGAAATACATGATACACAATTCTGCTGAAAACCTGCCATCTTCTTCCATCAATCTCCTGAATCCCAAACTTTTTATCCTTCTGTTGATGGTGCTTTCTGAAACATGAACACTCAAAGACTCGTTATAAATTAAGAACTATTGTTAAGTCAACAAAGAGTGTCTACAATTGTCAAAAATTGTGATGAACATGAGAAAGCCCATGTTCACTCCTTCTGTTCAAGATTGTTAGTCACCTGCTTATTTCCTGGTTTCTATAGAAGCCTATGAGATATTCCAGTTATTTCTGATATTTTCTACCATTAATATCTTTCTCAACAAACTGGCCCTTCTGACTCGTGCCAATTCCTGTCAGAAAGTCATATTTTGTTTACGTCACCAAAGTGGTCTAAAAATAGCACTTGTTACAAAATAACAATTTCAAACTGAAGTCAAAATGTTCTTTTGTGGACACATCTAAAATCAAGAGTGCAGAACAATTATTGTCCAAATAGTGACCATATTAAATAGTATTTCACTTAATATGTCAGCTTCCATTATTCTGGTGGATACTCACTTTTGAACTGGCACTGTAACATACTCACTTTTGAACTCATGTTCAAGCATGGCCAGTCAGCAAATTATATGACTCGTGTTTAAGCATGGCCAGTCAGCAAATTATATGACTCATGTTCAAGCATGGCCAGTCAGCAAATTATATGACTCGTGTTTAAGCATGGCCAGTCAGCAAATTATATGACTCGTGTTTAAGCATGGCCAGTCAGCAAATTATATGACTCGTGTTTAAGCATGGCCAGTCAGCAAATTATATGACTCGTGTTTAAGCATGGCCAGTCAGCAAATTATATGACTCGTGTTTAAGCATGGCCAGTCAGCAAATTATATGACTCGTGTTTAAGCATGGCCAGTCAGCAAATTATATGACAGCAAATACGGGTCTATGATTTTATCACATCAGATTTTGGGAGCTCATGTTTAATCAAGGAAATTATTTTTATGAGAATACTGGACCTGGCCAGTCAGCAAATTATATGACAGCAAATATGGGTCTATGCTTTTTGGCAGTTAAGCATATACATAGAAATAACACACCAAAGTAAATTTTCATACCATATATTTCCAGAAAAGGATATAATTTTCCATTGCTTTTAAAGAAACGAAGTTAGGAACATGTGGTGAATGTACCCATGTCCATTGCCAATAATCATATACGATATTATGACGTGGTGAATGTACCCAGGTCCGTTGCCAATAATCATATATGATATTATGACGTGGCGAATGTACCCAGGTCCGTTGCTAATAATTATATATGATATTATGACGTGGTGAATGTACCCAGGTCCATTGCTAATAATCATATATGATATTATGACGTGGTGAATGTACCCAGGTCCATTGCTAATAATCATATGATATTATGATGTGGTGAATGTACCCAGGTCTGTTGCTAATAATCATATATGATATTATGATGTGGTGAATGTACCCAGGTCCGTTGCTAATAATCATATATGATATTATGACGTGGTGAATGTATCCAGGTCCGTTGCTAATAATCATATATGATATTATGACGTGGTGAATGTACCCAGGTCCATTTCTAATAATCATATATGATATTATGACATGGTAAATGTACCCAGGTCCATTGCTAATAATCATATATGATATTATGACATGGTAAATGTACCCAGGTCCATTGCTAATAATCATATATGAAATTATGACGTGGTGAATGTACCCAGGTCCATTGCTAATAATCATATATGATATTATGACATGGTAAATGTACCCAAGTTCATTGCTAATAATCATATATGATATTATGACGTGTTGAATGTACCCAGGTCCATTGCTAATAATCATATATGAAATTATGATGTGGTGAATGTACCCAGGTCCATTGCCAATAATCATTTATGATATTATGACTTGGTGAATGTACCCAGGTCCATTGCTAATAATCATATATGATATTATGATGTGGTGAATGTACCCAGGTCCATTGCTAATAATCATATGATATTATGACGTGGTGAATGTACCCAGGTCCATTGCTAATAATCATATATGATATTATGACATGGTGAATGTACCCAGGTCCATTGCTAATAATCATATATGATATTATGACGTGGTGAATGTACCCATGTCCGTTGCCAATAATCATATATGATATTATGACGTGGTGAATGTACCCAGGTCCATTGCTAATAATCATATGATATTATGATGTCGTGAATGTACCCAGGTCCGTTGCTAATAATCATATGATATTATGACGTGGTGAATGTACCCAGGTCCATTGCTAATAATCATATATGATATTATGACGTGGTGAATGTACCCAGGTCCATTGCTAATAATCATATGATAGTATGACGTGGTGAATGTACCCAGGTCCGTTGCTAATAATCATATGATATTATGACGTGGTGAATGTACCCAGGTCCATTGCTAATAATCATATGATATTATGATGTGGTGAATGTACCCAGGTCCGTTGCTAATAATCATATATGATATTATGACATGGTGAATGTACCCAGGTCCATTTCTAATAATCATATAAGATATTATGACGTGGTGAATGTACCCAGGTCCATTGCTAATAATCATATATGATATTATGATGTGGTGAATGTACCCATGTCCATTGCCAATAATCATACGATATTATGACATGGTGAATGTACCCAGGTCCATTTCTAATAATCATATATGATATTATGACGTGGTGAATGTACCCAGGTCCATTGCCAATAATCATATATGATATTATGACATGGTGAATGTACCCAGGTCCATTGCTAATAATCATATATGATATTATGACATGGTGAATGTACCCAGGTCCATTTCTAATAATCATATATGATATTATGACGTGGTGAATGTACCCATGTCCGTTGCCAATAATCATATATGATATTATGACGTGGTGAATGTACCCAGGTCCATTGCTAATAATCATATGATATTATGATGTGGTGAATGTACCCAGGTCCGTTGCTAATAATCATATGATATTATGACATGGTGAATGTTCCCAGGTCCATTGCTAATAATCATATATGATATTATGACGTGGTGAATGTACCCATGTCCGTTGCCAATAATCATATATGATATTATGACGTGGTGAATGTACCCAGATCCATTGCTAATAATCATATGATATTATGATGTCGTGAATGTACCCAGGTCCGTTGCTAATAATCATATGATATTATGACGTGGTGAATGTACCCAGGTCCATTGCTAATAATCATATATGATATTATGACGTGGTCAATGTACCCAGGTCCATTGCTAATAATCATATGATAGTATGACGTGGTGAATGTACCCAGGTCCGTTGCTAATAATCATATGATATTATGACGTGGTGAATGTACCCAGGTCCATTGCTAATAATCATATGATATTATGATGTGGTGAATGTACCCAGGTCCGTTGCTAATAATCATATATGATATTATGACATGGTGAATGTACCCAGGTCCATTTCTAATAATCATATAAGATATTATGACGTGGTGAATGTACCCAGGTCCATTGCTAATAATCATATATGATATTATGATGTGGTGAATGTACCCATGTCCGTTGCCAATAATCATATGATATTATGACATGGTGAATGTACCCAGGTCCATTTCTAATAATCATATATGATATTATGACGTGGTGAATGTACCCAGGTCCATTGCCAATAATCATATATGATATTATGACATGGTGAATGTACCCAGGTCCATTGCTAATAATCATATATGATATTATGACATGGTAAATGTACCCAGGTCCATTGCTAATAATCATATATGATATTATGACGTGGTGAATGTACCCAGGTCCATTGCTAATAATCATATATGATATTATGATGTGGTGAATGTACCCATGTCCATTGCCAATAATCATATATGATATTATGACATGGTGAATGTACCCAGGTCCATTGCTAATAATCATATATGATATTATGATGTGGTGAATGTACCCATGTTCGTTGCCAATAATCATATATGATATTATGACATGGTGAATGTTCCCAGGTCCATTGCTAATAATCATATATGATATTATGACGTGGTGAATGTACCCATGTCCGTTGCCAATAATCATATATGATATTATGACGTGGTGAATGTACCCAGATCCATTGCTAATAATCATATGATATTATGATGTCGTGAATGTACCCAGGTCCGTTGCTAATAATCATATGATATTATGACGTGGTGAATGTACCCAGGTCCATTGCTAATAATCATATATGATATTATGACGTGGTCAATGTACCCAGGTCCATTGCTAATAATCATATGATAGTATGACGTGGTGAATGTACCCAGGTCCGTTGCTAATAATCATATGATATTATGACGTGGTGAATGTACCCAGGTCCATTGCTAATAATCATATGATATTATGATGTGGTGAATGTACCCAGGTCCGTTGCTAATAATCATATATGATATTATGACATGGTGAATGTACCCAGGTCCATTTCTAATAATCATATAAGATATTATGACGTGGTGAATGTACCCAGGTCCATTGCTAATAATCATATATGATATTATGATGTGGTGAATGTACCCATGTCCGTTGCCAATAATCATATGATATTATGACATGGTGAATGTACCCAGGTCCATTTCTAATAATCATATATGATATTATGACGTGGTGAATGTACCCAGGTCCATTGCCAATAATCATATATGATATTATGACATGGTGAATGTACCCAGGTCCATTGCTAATAATCATATATGATATTATGACATGGTAAATGTACCCAGGTCCATTGCTAATAATCATATATGATATTATGACGTGGTGAATGTACCCAGGTCCATTGCTAATAATCATATATGATATTATGATGTGGTGAATGTACCCATGTCCATTGCCAATAATCATATATGATATTATGACATGGTGAATGTACCCAGGTCCATTGCTAATAATCATATATGATATTATGATGTGGTGAATGTACTCATGTTCGTTGCCAATAATCATATATGATATTATGACATGGTCAATGTACCCAGGTCCACTGCCAATAATCATTTATGATATTATGACTTGGTGAATCCCAACAGATTTTTTCTTAATTTTGCATAATTGGGGAAGAAAGCTTCATCATTTTTCCAACATACTTACCACAATCACTTGTTGCAGCCATACCAACACGCTGTGACACTACATATATATAGTATATGTATATTCTACATGGACTAGGTCAATCAATGCCTGAGAACTTGGATTGACTATATGTTTCGGGCAAGCACCCAAATGATCCATGTACTGTATCTCAGCTGACTTCCAGCTAAGTACACAATAAATTTAATTTCCACAAAGTCACTTAGTTGCACTAAAAATAAACCAGAATTATACCAAATAATGTTCTAATATTTACATTGTTGTTGACATATATTCACTGCATTGTGCATTGATGTTGTTGTTGTCATTGTTATAAGGTTTAATGCCATTTTTCAGCACAAGATAGGCTATATGTGGCAGCCAGTATTAATGGTAGAGGAAGAACCCAGGAAAGCCCCAGAAAGAACCACTGAAGCTACTGATAAATGTGCAGTGATGATTGGAAAGTTGTGGAAGTGTTTACAAGGTGTGCAGAAATGCCAGAAATTAGATGATGAGAGAAGACTATTATCAATATGAACAAAAGAAGAGAGTAAGTAAGTATGTAAAATGCATAGAAAAAGCATATGAATGGCTGAAATATGACCCAGGAAAGGCTCTGAAGCTGTGCACATTTTGTGTACTGATTATTCAGAAAATTACAAATGTGTTGTTGTTGTTGTCGGTTTAATGCCATTTTTCAGCACAAGATAGGCTATACACAGCGGCCAGTATTAATAGTGAAAGAACCCGGGAAAACCTCAGAAAGAACCACCAACCCACGAGAAGCTACCAGCAAGCTTTCTCACATATCCACATTGGCCAAGCCCAAGACTCAAACCCACACAGACAGAGGTGAGATGGCAGTGATCCATAACGGAGAGCACTTTAGACCACTTTTGGCCACCCGGGGCCCCTTACAAATGTATACTGGGAACTTAATTTGTTAATGGTTGTAAAGAATTTGATAAATAATCACTTGAATCAAACTGATGATGGTGCTGCTTAGCTCACTAGACACTAAGGATTACAACCCAAAAGATGCTATCAAGATGAGGCATGCTGTTTGACCAAGAAAAAGAGGTCAGCTGCTCCTTGAAACAAGTGAATTTTAATCTGCAAGCTGATTATGTTTTTATCTAATGATTTATGATCTGATATCTACATCTGGTGCAGTGTGTGATGCTGTAATTGGATTCGGGCCAATATTTTACTATATGTACTACCGGAAGGCCTAATACTCCATCTATCTGTACATCTCAGTCTCTGAATGAAAATTCTGGGGAACAGATTTCATCTATAGATGCTTCCCGATAAAGTCAATAGTCGATGATATTCTGTCCATTTAACTGGACAATGGGCAACCTGGCAGTTTCTCCTATATGCAACCACAAAAATTGACTATTCTGAACAACGCACTTTGAAGCAAATCAACTTATAAATTATAAATTTTGATACTAACAGAAAGCTTGATTTGCATTCTGTTTATGTATGTTTTGTAACAGTATCTTGAGATTAAATTAATTTATTTTAACTTCCAAACACCATATAAACTCAATGGTAAATCTGCCAGCAGACCACAAATATGGCTGCTGATGACATCATTCAAGAACTTTCTATTAGAAATTATGTTAATTAAGGTTATTCAATTATCCATATAAAATGGGTGGCATTGTGCATAAGTTGTAAATAAATGCAATATGTAAGTGTAAAATAATAAATGTAATGCAAACCAGTAAATAAAGGTCACTCCAAGGACTTGTACAAGACACTGGCCTTTATGGCAGGAAACCCTGATAAAAAGTATGGAAAATTGTATTGTTTCTTCTTCACAGAAGAATGTGGAAAACAAAGTGAACAAAACTTGAATATAATTTTGTTTTCTACAAAGGTGAGTTAGGAAAAGATTCCTGGTCTATATCTCTAAATGATGGCAAAATAAAAATGCAACATTGATATTGATAAAAAAAACAACACAAGTCCCACAAAAGGACTGATGCTTGACTGTCCAAAATCATTTTTTACAAATTCAAGGACATTAACTGATAAGTGTTGAAAGCACCTTTCATATTCTTCAGCAATTCGATTTTCAAATCAGCCATGGTGACACACCAAAATATGATGCACAACTGGCACCATTTTCATTTAGGGCAAAACAGACAACATCAGTTGTGAAAACTCTGCACCAATATAACCACCCATTCACGAGAGTTAGTGACAACAAGACTTTAAAGATTTCAATTGTGGCAGCCATATTTAATGTCTGTTAGACACCATTTTCATTTAGGGCAAACCAGACAACATCAGTTGTGAAAACTCTGGGCCAAAGCAAATATGACCACCCATTCACGAGAGTTAGTGACAACAAGACTTTAAAGATTTCAATTGTGCCAGCCATATTTAATGTCTGTCAGACACCATTTTTATTTAGGACTAAATAAATATTGTAAGAAATTTGTAGGTGAAAACCAGATCTGAGTATAACATTTATTGGGAGGACAAGCTTTATTAGAAGTTAGATCGACATCATTTTCAATCAGCAAGACCGTCAAATAGGACATTATGACAGCTAAACTGCATGTTCATATGGTACCATTTTCGTTTCAGACCAACCAGACAGTATAAAAAGTCTTCTGGAGAAAACCCAATGCTAATATTACTTTCCATTCAGAAGGAGTAGCAATAACAAGATTTTCAAAATGGCCACTGTGGTTACCATATTGGAAGGCAGATCAGTACCCTTTCCACTTTGGACCAAGTAGGAATAATAATAAATCTTTCAGTGAAATGCCCATTTTGATATAAACATCCAATCAGGAGGAGTTCCAAAAACAAAATTATTCTAAAAGATAGTTAGATGTCAGATGATGGATAACAGACAATGGCCCATCACATTGATTCTTCATGACAGATGGATGTCAGATGATGGATAACAGACAACGGCCCATCACACTGATTCTTCATGACAGATAGATGTCAGATGATGGATAACAGACAATGGCCCATCACACTGATTCTTCATGACAGATGGATGTCAGATGATGGATAACAGACAATGGCCCATCACACTGATTCTTCTAGTCTATGATCAACAGAGCTAAAAACTATTGTAGGAATACCACGTGTAATTTTTATGTGACCTTATATCTAATTAGGAATCATTTTTTGGGCTCTGAGTAAAACTCAGAAAATCCAGCTGTCTATGCACATTAGAACACTTAAATTTGAAGAAAAAGTTTTTTAATGAATAGAACTCTCAATTCTCACTCTTGTACAACAATGATACAAGAGAAGCAACTCAATACTTTCCAACTGTGTCCTATACATATTATCTCCCTTCTCCTATCATTAGTGTCTGTGTATGTATAAAAAATTTATGAATAAATAGAGATAAAAAGTTTATTATAATTTTTAATATGTATAATGCACATTTTAAATTTTATTTTTTATATATTATATAATTGATGAATGATCAAAATTTCATCAGAACTCAAATTATATAATAAAAAATTAAGGTGTACAGTATACTTATAATCATAAAATAAATAAGTATTTTATAAATAATTAATTGTAATATATTGAGAATTAAGTTTAAAATGCCCCTTCATTTTTAAAGAATTAGTAAACTTATTTTTAATGATATTAGTTTATACTTTCACTATTTAAGTTCTTCTGTAAATTAGAAAAATATATATTCTTCACTAATTGTAAACCGTTACGGATCACTGCCATCTCACCTCTGTCTGCGTGGGTTCGAGTCTCGGATTCGGCTAATGTGGGTATGTGAGAAAGCCTGCCAGTAGCTTCTCGTGGGTCGGTGGTTCTTTCCGGGGTTTTCCCGGGTTCTTCCTCCACCATTAATACTGGCCGCCATGTATAGCCAATCGCGTGCTGAAAAATGGCGTTAAGCCCTACAA
The DNA here is from genome assembly GCA_028554795.2 of Sinohyriopsis cumingii. Lineage (NCBI taxonomy): Eukaryota > Metazoa > Mollusca > Bivalvia > Unionida > Unionidae > Sinohyriopsis > Sinohyriopsis cumingii. The sequence continues at coordinate 121,356,011 of CM068824.1, read as the reverse complement.
CAACAACAACAACAACTAATTGTAAACGAGGGACAAAATTCAAATATAAAAAAATTGATTAAAGAATGTCGTATGCATAAACTATACACAAAGCTTTGAACATGTTAATAGCTACAAGTAATCAACAACATTTCATACAAGTATTTATTATCTTTTTTTCATGATCAACTAAAGAATGCATGCAGATGTCAATAAAGTATCTGTGTAGTAAGTTGAAAACTTTAATGAATTTGAAAATATTTTCATTTTAATCCAAGTCCACAACTGAATTCATATTCTGTTCAACAAAGGCAGTTATTATCTAACACTAAAAGCTTCTTTATTGCCTGGACATACCAATGTTTCATTATAAATACTGATGAACTAACTCAAAGTCACCTCACATGTATTTAAAAGTAAAATGCATCTATTTTTCTATACTGTAAAAAGAACATGCCAAGAAAACATACCAAACTTGAGCAAATCACTTCATCTGCATACAGCTTCTTCGTCATATATACAGAAAACAAATTTATTGCAAACAAGTAGTGCCTAACACAATCATAACACAGCAACAACAGATAACTAAAAGTTATTCCCCTGGTCTACAAATGCTACACTCTATTTGAAACTGTACTTACAACTGAATCAAGAGGTGTAATAAACCACTTGTAACTCCCATTACTATAGATTTTAAATAACTGAAATGATTGTTCTAATAACAAAATGTTATCTTTCTCAGCAACGTTCACCAAATTTCAAAATCAGACTGTGACCCAGTGGGTTATCTAAAAAAGAATTGGATATTTAGTAGCCCTAACAAGGCAATGAAGGCACTGAAATAATAATCTGTTGCCTTCTAATGTATAATTAATAAATTACTATTATTTATAAAATATTTTTCTCGGTATATTTAAAAACCAGCATGTAAACTATGACCACATGATTTGCCTCTAAAAAGTTTTTAATAGTCTTCAGTAGCAAACGTTAATTATCACACAGAAAATAAATTCACACTAATGTAGTCTTGAGAATAAAAAGGCCCCTTTAACAATAAGTACATTCTTTCCTATGAAATCAAAGCAGAGGTACTAAAATAATGGCCAATACCACTGCTACCATAACTACTCATAATAAGGGATACTATAATACTGAGACTGATTTGGTTTCTATTTTGTTTTTAAAAAATTATTGTTCTTAAAATCTACTAAATATTGTACTGTATATCTTCTCATCATACTACAACAAGAAGTCATGATATCAAATAGCAACCCACTGGGTTACCTGACTTCAATATAAAGTAGCCCAAACACATCATTCTAGTATATATACCCGATGCTCTGGACACAAGATTTGTCAGACCCTGTTATATACCATATAGTGGGCCATTAGGATGCCTAAATGTAACATATGGTATCCTTGGACCCTGGTCTCTGGGCACAAAAATTGTCAAACCCTGTTATATACCATATAGTGGGCCATTAGGATGCCTAAATGTAACATATGGTATTCCCTGGGCTCTGGACTCTGGGCACAAGATTCAACAGACCCTGCTAAATACCATATACACCTCACCCTCGATAACTCACACACACTGTGGTCCAAAAAGATAGACTGTATTAGAAGCAAGGGTGCGAGTTACCGAAGGACCTCCCAAAAATCGACAAAACAAAAGACATCCTGAGACCTTAGGGGTTGTTGGGGGGAGGGGGGACTGTTCTGTTTAATGACGCAATCCTCATTTTATAATCGCATCAAATAATTGTCAATAAAGCGCTTTTTCTGATGAAGTTGTTTGTTATTCTGTATAAATCACAATTATTTTCAAACTGTCGAACATCTGAAAGATTGATAACATGATTCCAACTGGTTTCAACAACCAACACAGTACGCGAAAACAATCACGTATTACATCACATCTTTTTGCTTTTGTTGATTAGTCTGGTTTCCGGAGTGGAGTATGATACTTTTTGTGAGACAAGGAGTCTATGAAGCAGAAAACCATACTACCTGTTGATAAACTACCAAATAAGATTCCTTTTTATCAAACAAACATTTCATGAGACAATCGTCTATGTTGAAACTCTATTTTTGAATTGTTCAATTAGAAAAATATAGATGGCATGATTTCACTGCAAGTAACATTGAAACTTCTTATCATCCTAAAGAATATCTCTCCATGCGAATTCAGGAATTCTCTGAAAACTGTTTTCCCCATAATAGTCTATATCTGTGAAACAAAGCTCTTTATTTTACGAAGTACACATTTCGCTTGGTTGCCTTGCTACCTTTAATCACAGTTATGATTGAGTAGGTTGATTTAAGGTAGTTTATTTAGATTATGTACATAATAACATTTATAACAGTGTTCAATTGATCAAATGAAATGAGTTACTCGACATACGACTGAATCCGCTGGTTCTTAAGCATGTAGGGTTTGTATGTCTTTTTAACTTTTTTGTTTATTCCACCTCCTTTATTTGATTCAAAAGACATAATTAATGTGATAATAGAAAAGGAGGCCCACTTTTTATTTAGTGCAACAATACAACAAATGTTTCTGCAAGCCCGATATCAAAACACAGTTGGCACTTAATTAGGTTTTCTGTGAAACTCTCGCAGATATAGCTGTTAGAGTAGACTGACACATTTTACATTTAATTACAAGAGGACACATTGCATTTATGATTATTACACTTAAAAGGAACTAAAAGATAGAACTAGAACACAAATTTCAATCGATACAAAAAATTATTTATTTGGTATTTATTTATCAAAGTAGTGCCTCCACTAGGTGTACGTGACATTTTCATTGATCAAACTTTCATTGAGTATTGCTAATTATGGTGTACTAAGAATGTTGTTTGGAAAGAAAATGTTATAAATTTTATGACTTCTTTTTAAAGTTTATATTTCAAAATGTTAATTAAAATTTCCAGGTCATATCTACCATTTTCAATGATAAAATGAGCAAAATATCAGTTTCCATTACAAATTTTAATCGCAATTTTCTATAAGTTCAACAAATAGGAATAAGTTTTTATTATTTTCTGGTTTTAAAAAATGGGATCCACACATGATCCCTAGTTATAAGCGGGTTCGTGGGTTATCAGGGTGCGAGTTATCGAGGGACCACTAAGATGCCTAAATGTAACATTGGTATACCTTGGAGACAGGACTCTGGGCACAAAATTTGTCAAACCCTGTTTAGGGTTTCTGGTAACTGTTTAACAGTAACAGTAAAACAGCTGTTTTTCGTCCAAAATCAAAAAACAGTAAACAGCTGTTTTTTTTCTAACTGTTTTACTGTTTCTAACGGACATTGAGACATTGGATTTTGACGCTCTCAAAACTCTTCTGAAGGCAATGGAACCTGTGAAACTTGCTGTTGAGAATCTAAGTCGAGAAGACGCGACGTTGATGAGTGCTGACACAATTTTAGAATTCATGTTCAACAAGCTCTCTAACCTGAATAATGATATTAGTACCAAGCTCATGGAAAATTTGAAGTGTCACGTTGAAGAGCGATTGAACAATGATGTCATTAACCTCCTGCACAGTCTCAAAGTTCCATCTGTCGCCCCATCAAAAACTACGCTAAATTTCGCAGGAAATCTAGCGTCTTGTCTATTTTGAAGTCAACGATGTAGAAGATGTCACTGAACTGTCGTCAAATGATGCTGAAAGTGTGAACTTGTCTCTTCAAGATGAATTGAATTTGTTGCTTCAAAAAGATGGATCATCAATTGCAGTCGGAGGGCAAGACAGTTTCAAATGGCTCAAGTCCGAATTCACGCTCTTCAGGAACTCTGGCCAGCGCACTGAAAATCTCCAGAAATTGTACAACGCAATTCTATCCATTAAACCGACATCAACGGATGTTGAAAGAGTTTTTTCGGTCTGTACGAATTTCTGTATAAAATTAAGATCACGTCTCTCAGACAAGTCGCTTAATGCACTTGTATTCTTGAAATATTATTATAAGAAGTAAAAATGTATTGATTTAGAACTTATCACGAAAGATATATAATAAAACGGTGTTCATCATAAAAATAAGCTACTGACTGTAAAATTAGTGAAAATATGAAAAAAACAGTAAAAACAGCTGTTAACAGCTGTTTTTTGAAAATTGAAAACAGTAAACAGTTGTTTTTCAAAAATGACTGTTTTTCAGAAACCCTAACCCTGTTATATACCATATAGTGGGCCATTAGGATGCCTAAATGTAACATATGGTATCCTTGGACCCTGGTCTCTGGGCACAAAAATTGTCAAACCCTGTTATATACCATATAGTGGGCCATTAGGATGCCTAAATGTAACATATGGTATCCCTTGGACCCTGGTCTCTGGGCACAAAAATTGTCAAACCCTGTTATATACCATATAGTGGGCCATTAGGATGCCTAAATGTAACATATGGTATCCTTGGACCCTGGTCTCTGGGCACAAAAATTGTCAAACCCTGTTATATACCATACAGTGGGCCATTAGGATGCCTAAATGTAACATATGGTATCCTTGGACCCTGGTCTCTGGGCACAAAAATTGTCAAACTCTGTTATATACCTTATAGTGGACCACTAGGATGCCTAAATGTAACATATGGTATCCCCTGGGCTCTGGGCACACGATTTGTTACACCATGAATTCTCAAAAAGTGTCTTGAAAAACTGAAATGAGACTTTGTCTTTTTAAAGACTCATAATTGATTATATTTATTGTTTGAAAAAATCCACCATATATATATATATATATATATATATATATATATATATATATATATATATATATATATATATATATATGCATACTAGCCCAACTGCAAACTTCACAGATCCAGATCTCCCATTGCATAATGCGCCAGCAGATCTTCATCTATGCAGCAACCAGTAGAAACAATCACACAGACCCTGATGTGACAGAAGATCAGGTCAATGGTATTTGCAGTTGGTCTCAATTTGTAAGTAAATACTGTACATCAGGCTGACACTAACTTTATGAACCCCTGTTAATAGACAACATCCTGATAATATGATAGCCATCCATTTCAATTCACTTATTGTGAATATAACTAAATGAATAATCAAAGTCCATTTATGCTATAATGCCACAATTCATGTGTTGACCAGTTGAGTAAGATATTCAGCGAGTTTCTTCACACTTGAGGGAGCAGTGTCTTTCAGAGCCATTGCCAGAATAATTGGTTTGTGGACATCTAACTTGGACGTCAACGTCTTTGCCAGAACATGTGTCATGGGCTGAAATAAATAAAACGATGCAACAAATCATAATAGTATGTGTCAGTATATCAATTAGCAGCTGTGTGCATACTTGGTTATATACAATAAACCAAACAGACAAATTGTAGTTATTTGGATTTAAGCACATGGTCCTATAATTACCTCCCATGCAATGATTGTCAACCATCTTATGGATTTTCTTCCCATAAATGGCATAAGCAGAATTTATTATTGGTCAAACAATTATTGTAACAAGAGGACCAAGCAGGTCTGAGATTGCTCACCTGGCCAACATATTCCCAATAACCACGTGCTAGAGCAGCTCCCCATGAACTTAGAAACAGTAGGATCCTATCAGTACAAAATTTCATCCATGAAAACATGTTTCAGGCTTCCATACCTTCTGCATCTACATTCACAATAATATAAGGACAATGCTTTTTACAAACTGAAAGCCCTTCATACCACAATGTTTTTGTCAAATTTGGTACATTCTGTTGACCAGCTTCCCCAGAAGCTATCTAAAAATATTTCTATTTTTAAGACATGATTTTGGTCTTCCATAAAAAAGCTGAAAAAGTTTTAAGGGGGCTTTGGGGGTCCTCCCCCAACAAGGTCTTGAGGGGCAGTGTCCCTCATCTGGGGGTGCAGGGAGACAAAGGCCCATGACCAAAAATGCATTTTACAATCATAAAAAACTGCTTCTGGTGCAACTTATGATCATAATATAAAACAAAATAATCATTTGAAAAACTAATTAACTTACCAAAAATGTTCAAATTAACTTGAATAATTTTTTACATACTTATGGTCGCATGATTTTGTTCTCCAATACTATTGATGCATGTCAGTGTTCACAACATAATTAAGTCACAATAATTTGTCAAGTTTTGCAGCAAACATTATACTTCTCTCTTTTCACAACAAATCTGTAAAATAAACACCCAAGTACATCAACTATATACAAATAATCCCATACATTCACTTGTCTTTTTCTCCACTGGACACAACCTGTTGATATGCCAGTTGAGCTCTTTTTGCAGCTTTGGCAAAGATTTCTTATGCCTTCCTTATTGTCTCCAATTACTGTTTTGGCTCAATGTGCAATCGTTTCTTTTCCTTCTCAAAGACAGCCTTTTTCCTTTCAAGTTGGTGCTTGTTTTAGCAACACGCAGTTGTATATTCTGACAGAGGGCTACATCTGTTCTCTCATGCAAGAAATCTTTCTTCTTACAGTAATTAACTGCACTTTTTCCAGATGCCTTCTGAACTTCACTTTTTCCATATGCAGCTTCTCTTGTAGGTACTATTCCAAACTCTTCCAATCACAATTACTGTAATTCAGATCTTTCTTGCATAGATCACAAAATGCCAGTCCTCTAGCGTTCAGTTTTTTTTATAAACTGACCAACTAAATTTCTGTCATCTTTTCGCTCCAGCCATTCCCATTCTTTTTAAACCTTTATCTAAACATTCGTGTAATGGTCTCTCAACAACTCTGGATGCCATGTTTTTCAAGCATGCTTCTTCTTTCCATTGCCATAATTTTCCATTACACGAAGATTCACTGGATGAATTTAAACTTTTGACCAATCAGAATAGTCTTTATGAGACTCTTGTGCTAACTAATATATGGAATGAATACTTTACAAGGGTCATTGTGGAAAGAGAGGATCAGACCGTTATTTTAAAAACCGGATCAGAGACGATATAAAAAACGGACTATATCAAGAAAAATCTGATTCAAGTCAGGAGAAAGGTGAAATTCTGCTTTAAAATAGAGAAAAATCATGTCTGATTTTAAGTAATTGTGGCTATAAATTATGGTAGACTAGCAGCATTTGTGCAAAATTGTAATTTTTAATACTTTTTTTTGGTCAAATTCTGTTCAGCAGTTTTTCATCAGAATTTGTTTAACACATTAACCCCTGATGACGAGTTTACATGGAAGGAGGTAGTAGCCTACTGCCGAGCTCTGTAGCGTCAAGGTCATGTATAATACACTAAAGTGGGTGGTATTATAGAAAGGTAGACAGATATAGCTCTACAATGATACCAAAAAATCTGTAATTTCAAGTTGCACTATGAAATACAGCGGGAAAAACCTCATTTTTTGGACCTGATTTTATTCCACTCAAAATTCATATGTGACCGGAATCCGATTTAGTGTTTGGATTGTAGACTTTTTGGCCTCAGATCTAAGGCAGACCATTATGAACTGCAAACAGACCGATGAACCTTTGCAAAAAGTAGGATAAGATGGGCATTTGAAATAACTTTTACCCTTCTGCTCATGCGCGAGCCAAATAGCCAATGAAAAACGATGTTTCTAACACACCTAGGCAGTATGTTATTGGAAGATCACCTGGAAGTTGGTGTATTAGGATGTATTCAGAAATAGCTTTCAAGATGTGTTTCATACTCAAATTTCAGGCAAAAACGACAAAAATCTCTAGGGGTTAATGTGTTAAAGGTTTAACTCTTGTTTAGAATGGTGACTATATATGAAACTGTATTTACCAAATATACTGGGATTCAACAAAAAAAAATTAAAAAATTCCTTGTGAACTCTGTGAAACTTTTTACCACCCAGGTCATATGTCTGAAGACTTCTGGAAATTAAATAATTGTGTTGAATTTGAACCCCCTCCCATTGCACACTACAATAAAATAAAGAATATGTTTATTTGATAACAAAATGAAAGAAACTAACGTTGTATTTTTATTATATATTCCTCTTTTTTTCTCATTATGAGCAATTTATTAATGAAACAAATATATCCACAAACTCCGTATATGTAGCATATGCCTACACACAGTCATTTGTATTGCTTGTGTCAAATAACACATAACACATTGTACACTGATGGTAATTATAGAGAAACGAATCATGTTTGGTTGCACTTAAAGGTCTGAATGTTATCAGACCGAAAACTGGATCCAGCAAAATCGCAAACTCGAGAGAGCTGGGAAATATCAATCAATTGCTTGAAGGCACCAGCCATTTACATTTCACAATGAATGAGGTACAAATAACCAAGATTGTATCATATCTAGGTTAGTTATATGACAGCATCTTGCAAATAAAAATCATTATTTGAAAATACATTCACTATGTGTGCAAATGACAATCTTTTCACTAGTAGTATTATTAAAGTAAGTTATTGCTCTGATAACCTGCTGACATTTGTATCACTTACAGATGGCAAGCAAACAGAATCCTGGGTGATGAATAAATTCAACTGGCAGTGAGCTCAATGTTTGACTTAACAGACAGGATATCAAATACAAAGGTTATTATTTTATTACAAAGCAAGCCAACCCCAGGAGGCAACTTTGGATCCTTTTAAGTGAGCAGATTCTATTTGTTTACATACAAAGTCGTCTGTTGTAGGAAAACCAACTTTGATTCCTTTTCACTAAAATTCAAGGGAATTTTGATAATAAAGTGAAACAATGAACAATTTGTAAAGCAACACAATCTGCCACTTCATGCATGGACATAGAAGACCCAACACCTCCCAGAAGATTTGGTGAAAATAAAATTATTTGACGAATTCATGAATCCCAGATGAGATGATAATCTCGACAACAATATGATCATTAACACAGATGAAACTCTAGTGTACTTTGATCTCCTTCCTGCATGAACTATTGATAAGAAGGGGGTTATAAGTGAGAATTCACAAAACTGGTGCAGATAAACAAAAATCTTACTTTATTCCTTGCAGTTTCCATAGTAGGAAATGTGTTACCTCCAATGATAATTTTTCACAGCATGAGGCAGCTAAAAATATTCATTCACCAAAAGGATGAATTGTATGTGTGCTGGAGAAGGGTTGGGTTGATGAGGTGATCCTGCAGTGGACTGAAGTATTATTTCTAGTACATTGTTTAATAATTTTGTTAAAATAAAATTTAAGTTTGAGTGCATTTTATGATGTAATTTTTGAATGATTTAAAAGGTTCCCACAATTTACAGCTCAAAAAAAATACACAATGTGTCCCAGAACATAAAGTGCACAAAAAAATTACTTTACAAATTAATTTATAGTGTCCCAACAAATATGGTGTCCCAATATATACAGTAAATATGGTAGCATACTGGGTTCATTTCCACAAATTTGGTCCAATTGTGTTGAATGGTTTTCTTTAAAGTTTTTAATTTTTAAAAATGGTGGCCTTATTTGATGGCAGATCACCATCATTTTTACAAATTTGGTAAAATTGTGCTGAATGGTTTTGTTGCGAAGTTGCTTACAGTTTCTTTATTTTGACAATGGTGGCCATATTTGATGACAGATATTGCCATCATATGTACAGATTTGAAACCCTTGTCAGGATCTTTTGCATTAAATTCGGATGAAATTTGCCAAGCTGTCTCTGAAAGAAAGTTAAAAACGGCAAATGCTCATTGACAATGTGAAAGTGTACTCAAATTTGCATACCAAATATATTTTATTTTCTGTTTCCAATTGGTATAAAATTTAACAAGCTCCTGTTCATGTTTTTGATGATACTCAGAAAGGTGGACCAAACTTATGCTGAACAATTGTACTTTCTCATGAATCATATTTTACCCAACTGCCATCCCATAATGCATAGCACCTGCACATAAATGAACTCATATAAAAATTCCTTGAAATACAAATAATATATATGTACTTGGGGGCAGTAAACTGTATTTATCCAAAAATAATGTGTATAAATTGTAAACAGTATACATATAAATCAACCATCACATAATACCCAGGCAAATGAAAGCCAATACCATATAACCATGTGTAAAACCATCAGCATCAACATAAATTTGTTGGCATACAAAGCAACAACAGATCCACATCTATATAGCTTGAGTACACATTATGTACTTGCAGATATGGTATCCAGCTGAAGATGGACACTGTAGTGTAAGCCTTAATCTAACTAGCTTTGTAATATCACTTGACAGTAAAATTAATCAGATATTCCACACTGGACTAGTACTGATGCACATCAACAGCTGGTTTATGTTATACATCAACAGCTGGTTTATGTTATACATTCACTAGGGTTTATGTTCCATGGGAAAAATACTCTCAGGGCAGTCTTTACTCCCCTTCCTAACTGTACTGATGTCTTGTATTTAATAAATAGTATTCTTCAATAACAAATAACATTACAGACACTATCTGTGAATAGTACAGCTACAACAATCAACATGTCTGACAGTCAAAAGTTCTGCCCACATATCCAAAGAATTCAGCAGCTAGAAAATGTTCAGGAAAATGGGAAATATTATCAAACAAAATGACTTTTGATTGAGTGACATCTTGCATAGTATATACAGACCATTACAACAAATGAAAAAAGAAAATCAGTGAGTCATACAATATGATAAATTATAACTTCACAAAGACTTAACATAGGTCAACTAACTTCATCCTTTCCAAGGAGAACTCTGGTTGAATAGCTAGGAGTTGCTGTATCCATTTCATCCAAGACATTTTCTCTTGTCACATCCACCTTGGAAGAAAAAAATTAAATACAAAAATACATAGTCCATGAAAGGATAGATACTGGTAGCAACCATATTTTGAAAGTACCATGTTATGCTAATGAGTTGGCAGATCAATCCATGGATGTTGTATAATAAAATCATGTTGAAACTGATGTTTTGTCTATAATTTTATCTGAGCACTCCTCACCATAGGAAGTGATTCATGTCATTTCCAGATTGATCATCAACATGCTGGAATAAATTACATTTCATTCTATTTGTGTTTACACAGCATAATATAACATTTTAACACATTTCATTTTGCTTGTGTTTACAGAGCATAACATAACATTTAAGCATGCACACGTGTTTACACAGCACAGCATAGCACTTAAGCATGCACGTGTTTACACAGCACAGCACTGCACTTAAGCATGCACATGTTTACACAGCATAGAATAGCACTTAAGCATGCATATTTGCTTACACAGCACAGCAGAGCATCTGAACAAATTTCATTTGAATTTACACACCACAATATAGCACTTAAACATACATATTTGTTTGATCATGCATATTTGTTTACACATCATACCATAGCATCTGAGAGCACATTGTTTGTCTTTACACAGCATATTATAGTACCTGAGCACCTATGATTATATTAGCTTGTGTTTAAATTCATCTGAGCCCACATTATATCTGTTGGTGTTTACATAGCACAGTATAGCATCCAAGCACACATCATATATGCTGGTGTTTACATAGCACAGTATAGCATCCAAGCACACATCATATTTGCTGGTGTTTACATAACACAGCATTGCTCCTGAGCATACATCATATTTGTTATACAGTAGGAATCCACAGTTGCTCAGCTATGAGTCTATGTCTGACTTGTATTCTAAGGCCACAGGTCCAATACCCACTCAGACCAGCCTGGTTTGGATGCTTCCAAGTGTGCTGTAAAAAGGCATTTAGCTCCCATTTCTTGGGCAATATTGTCTTAAAAGTGCCAAATATAACCAACCAAAACAAAAACATTGATTAGATATCACAAAACATTACAACTAAACATTTACTGTTTTGCACATTAATATTTATGTAAACTTGTAATTCACTAACATGACAAAAAAGTTTGGTTTTACAGCAATCTATTTTATTTTTATTTTCAAATTAAAATTGTCCCCAAAAAAGGGGAACATTGTATTGGCACATTTGCCATTCTTCAAGTGATTGCTTTTCAGAATCAACGCGTAATGTCGAACTTGGTATCTTAAAAGGTATATAAATGATGTTATCACCAGGTTATCGTATAAAACCTTTGACAGACTGATAATGATTATCAACAATCAATAAAAGCATGCATCTGAAATGATGTACAAATTCATGGAGTAAACAAATATGCAGCAATGCAATAAAGACATTTAAATTTCAGATGCAAAAATAACATTTTCCAAAGACTTTAATCTTTGGTATTTTTTATTACAACTGGTTTGGTATTTCATGGCAATACAAATTATCTAGTGAGAAGGTAATCAGACTAAAGTGCCTTGCCTAAGGACACACCAAGGTAACCAACTCTAGCTTATCCGATGGTAGGATTTTGAAATTGTGCCTCTTTAGTTACAAGTTTGACACAAGCCACTGAGCTACCATGGCCTCCATATCTATGAAAAATCATGTGGCTTTTCCAACCAGTTCTATTTTTATTTTTTATTTATCATCACACCACAAGACCACTAGATTTCACAGACCTCATGATACAATGTATTTAATAAAAGTATTATTGATATTTCTGGGGCATATGCATTCAAATCACCAGACTACTTTATCTACCTTAAAATACTTGCTTATAAGTCAAGGCTAACTGCAAACACCACTGACCTTGAAATGCAATACACAATGCATGAACGGGATCATGGTCTATGTTAGTTGTTCTACTGGTTTCCCCAACAAAATGCAGGTACTCAAATCTGCTGGCACATATGCAGTTGGCAGTTGGACTCCACTTATAAGCAAGTTTATCAGTAATAAAATCTGTGACTGTGATAAAAAATAATCTTATATTGGTGCAAATGTTGCCAAATGATAGAAATTATTTATTTCATAAATTTCACATGACATGAGCACTGATATAAAACCCTCTATTTCAGTTCAAGTAGATGTTCTTGAATGTTCTTGGATATGTGTCTTAACAACAGGAGTTTATCACAGAACAACAAACATGGTACATCATACTCTGCATGTTCCACAATGTTTGTTCTTGTCTACTCTCACTTCTGAGGTGATGTGAGTTCTCAGGAAATGTTATTTATGCTAGAAGAACCATAAAAAAAAGTTTTCATGCCAAGAACTGTCTCATCCAAGAAACCATGATTGTCAGTATTTGATGGCACTGTATATGTTATTACACGTAGTTCTACTGCATATGACATTGCCACAACTTACAATCATGGTGACTATGCTCATAATGGAGATAAACTGTAACACTTGGACAAAAGAGTATAAATATTTTCCTCCCTGTACGCTTTTATTTAGGAAATAAATGCTGCAGAGTATTTGCTGAATATACTACTTTGTTTTCCAAGATCAATGATAATGTGTTCTCAGTTGGTCTGTTGCATATATGGCAATGAATATACTCTTCAATTTGCAAGCATGGTGTATACTTGATTCAAAAAGTTATGTATATTTAATTAAGGGTAGTTGATTAGGCCTACATGACTGATGTCATGTTGGGTAAACATGTTTAGTTGGTTTTGAGTTCTTGATACAACCATGATTCTGACCTTAGAAAATTCTCAAAACAAAATATGTTTACAGTTTGATGGAAATTTCCATTAATATTACCCATATCCCGGTCCTCATGCTATCACTAAGGTTTTTACATTAGGGTTGTTTATAACAGAAATACCCATTCCTATCTTAACACCTGAAGTGATATCAGTCTTTTAGTTGTGTTCAGTTTTAGATTTGAGATTATTTAATTAACTTATTCATTGAAATTACAAAGTGCTCATTATTAATTTCAGACATAATTGCTATTTTTGGAATTATTGTGAATTCATTTAAAGACATTTTGATTATCTCACTGTTATATATCAAGACTCTTAGCACATCAATACTACCTGAGGCTATTCAAACATCAGCACATTCAATATTGAAATCCATTCAGAACACCACTGAATTCAATCGGAATACTCTGTACTTGGACCTGTGATATAACTTTTAGGACTATTTGGGATAATTCACAATACTGTTAAGTTCCTTTTAAATTTTTAATCTGTATTCAAGGGAAATAAATTATTTTTTGAATTTTACAAAACTTGGTTTTCACTCTTTTCTGTTATTTAGTTTAATGTCATAATCAAAAAAAAAGTTTAAAATCAGTAAATATGGTCTATTCTCATAATTGTCTGAATTCTTTTTAATACACAATATGTGTGCAACAGATGCAACTTTCTTGCATCCATGATCAAAACTATGGGTCAAAGACACAAAGGCTCTGTTTAAAATGAACACTGCTCTTGCACTGGAAATAAATGACAATGCTTCATTTCCTGCCATGCATAGCAGCACACAGACGATTTTCAACTACATCAAACCTCATATAATTTTTTAAATATTTTTTCACATTTGTAATTCACAGCAACTTTATGCCATTAGTATGGAAGAAAAATGTTTTTCAAAGTTTCATGATGCTAACATATTTTAAATTGCAAATTATCAACTCAAAAATTTGCAAAAGAATCTTCCCACTTGAATTAATTTTCTTAAATGATAATAACAGACTGCCAGATAATGTTCCACTTACAAGCATTCCTAGCTTCTGGTACTGGGTAACAATACAAAAGATTCTGTCCTCAAATTTGCAGCAGACTAATTCTGTCTTGTGTGAATTCACCTCTACTGCAATCTGAAAGAAAAATGCATATGAATATGTTGATGTTTATGACAACTTACATTTTGTAAGACAAACACACACACACTCACACCAAAATTTGTATATACAGGGATAGTTTTGGGTGAACAATAAATCACTAAAGGCAGACGTATTTAGATTTGTATATCATCCTGTCTCATTTTCTGATGCACCTTTATATCCATGAGATGTCATAGACTGGTTTTCAATCGAATACTTTTTCAAAAACATTATGACCACATCAATTTACACTTTTCAACACTAATTCACACAGACAAAAAAAAAATTACGGGAAAATTCTATCATAATTACTTTGTTTACCAACTTATTGGTCAGATCCTATTACAAACAGTAATCATCCAGATCTACTGGAACATTATTTGTTTGGACTAATCTTTAAAACAAACAACATAGCACATGATGTGATGGCAGATCAGGATCTTTGTTGTGTGCAGTATATACAGTGTTCATGAACTAAGACAAGATACACATCATAATATTACTGATTTTTTCTTATTCTCTTTTCCCAATCCTCATAAAAATCTTTATTAACCGTGCAACTTCCCACCATTAAAGTCTTTGTCACCTACTCAGCGTGCAGTAGGAATATGATCTGCATGGGAGAAACTGCATCTGTAACATTGTTTAGAACTAAAGTTTCATGTGGAGCTGAGTTTAAGTAGTGCATCTTTTTTTATACACAATTCTAAGAAAAACATAACTTTTATCATGTTTTTCACAGTAATTTAGTATCCTCAAATTTATTTTTTCTATTAAAGTATTAGTGTTTCCTATCTGATCATACAATGGCAATGTTACTTGAAAATATTTTCTTAAATTTTCTTTCATATCTAGGAGCAGCAGTGGATAAAGACAGCAAAGTAAATATAATCAGTTTGATTTAAATTTGTGAAAGAGTGTCAATACAGGCTGCAAAGTTATTCCTGAAAATGTTACTTCTTGTCCACCTGTCAGTCGACTTGGGAGCACACTATAATAGTTTGTTTTTTAAGGCTGTAAGACATAGCACCAAAACAAATATAGCATTATACATCCTATGTTGTGTGATTACTTGGGAGCATGCTACACAAGGTTGCTATTAGGGCAGTAAGACATGTGGGTATGTGAGAAAGCATGCCAATAGCTTCTTGAGGGTCGGTGGTTCTTTCTGGAGATTTCCCGGGTTCTTCCTCCACCATTAATACTGGCCACCATGTATAGCCTATTGTGTGCTGAAAAATGGTGTTAAACCCTGCAACAACAACAACCTTACATTGTATGATTTTAACTACAGCAGCTACGTGCAAAGTATTTTGAAAAATATGCATTTTCAAGGTGTAATATTAACTTCTTTGGATTTATCATGGTCTCATTATTACATATTTATGTTTTTTTTCCCTCATAAACCTTAAGATTATGCCAGGAGCTGTTCAAAAATTGACATCTAAAAATAACTGGCCATCATATGTTTGACTTTTGGAGATGAACATTTTTTCTCAACAATCAGGAATTTTCAAAGTGTAAAAAATGGAAACATTTTTTTATAATACCCTAACCAAAATAAATTTAAAACATGCATTCAATTTTTTTCTACGTTTGGTAATTGGAGAAAATGGCCATTGATTGTGCATTAGGATTCACATCACTTTGATTTACTCCAAAACAATAGCACAATCTGGGTGAATCAAAAAGGCAATATGCGTGTTACTATGCATTGTTTCAATTTTACTGATATATGTTCCTAAACACTGAGTAACAAACTACTGATTTAGACTATACTTAATGACACTTCAGGAAGATGGCGAAGGGTTAAGTCATATTTATAACAATATAGGTTGGCGCTGAAAATTGCCAAAGAAGCAGTCCAGTTTATAAGCTGGTGATCAGTAGCATTAAAACTGCGTATCTAGTGTTTAAAAAGTTATTCATCTGCCATATGGTGTGCCAATTTTAGTCAAAAGCTGATATAAATTTGCAGTGTAACATTTTCGCGACTTGAGAATAATGTCACTAAGTACCATTACTACTTCCATCATGCTGGCAGTGCATATTCCAGTTTGGAATACATGTTTGTCCATATTTCAAAACTCAATTTCATGCAAAGCGCATCAGCTAAAAGTTTCTCTTAAAAAAATAGAAAATCTGTGCTCTTTCTATAAATGTATGTGTAGAGAGCGTATTTGGCTGAAAAAGAGGATATAATGCAATCTAAATACTTTGTAGTGCCCTTGCTCACCTTAAAAAAGGTGCTAAAATTAAAATAATGCCAGTTACGCAAGATTTTTTTTATATACTTAACCCATTCGGCCCTGTCCCCATCTGTACTTGTGATCTGGTTCTGCATTCAATGGCTGATCCTGCCTGTAGTTGTGGTTTGTTTACTGCATTCAATGGCCAATCCCATCTCCAGTCATGGTGAATGTGTGTTAAATACAACACATCTGATTGGTAACGAATGTTTTTTTTCCAAGAATCAGACCAATATTAAACCAATCAGAAATGATTTTATTTCCTTTGAGCAAATCTGAATTGTTCAGAAGCCAAGGGTTACTAATTGAAAGCAGTTTCACTACACATGTTCTGTTCATGAAAAACGTAAATGATGGCGATGAGAGCGAAAATGAGGATTTTCTCTGGTTTGATCTAGAAAATATTGAGCAAGCAGAGGAAAGATATGTTCAGCAGTTGGATATTTTGATTTACATTAGGACATAGTAGGTTCTGAGATTGAATCATCAGAAGATGATGATGCTGATAGCGATAATGAAATTAGGGGCTGATGACATATTTCTAAAAATGTTGCACATAATTTTATAAATAGTGTATAAATAAGTTGTGAAAGACTTGGACAAATAGGAAAAAAAATACATCACTGTGTAGACAAATTCATTTGGAACAATTGGTGAACATGGATTTTTTTGGATATAAGAGAAATTACCGTGTACACTCATGTATAAGCCTGTTCACATATAAGCCATCCCTCAAACTGAACAGGTATAAACACTAAAAAGTGCATGACCTGCGTATACCTACAACTCTGAGACATCTCAAGATGCACAAGGTAAGTTCTAAATACATTTATTTAGGCAAACTTATATTTAAAAAATTACATGTATACTTATCTCAAGGTTGGTGTGCAGGATTATTAAAAAGAAATGGTATAAACTTGTTTGAAAAGTATTTAATTTTGTTTTCTTATTTTTTCTGCCTAATTTAGATTTGTGTATAATTTAATCGAACGATGACAAGAATTTAGCAATCGCGAGTTGCTGTAACACTACATCTCCCATTTGACTTGATTATTGTTTGTTTATGCATTATTGCATTGGACATTTTATATCAGTGCACCAGTAATTAAGTTTTTACCTTGCTTTGAAATTGTAAATACCTAACTCATTAAAATGTAATCCCATTAGGACAACACAATGAACAAACAGCATGGTTCAATTCAACCCTCGCAATTAGGCTAATGAACGTATTTAGATAATGGCGCCACTGCATGTACATTGTAGATTTGATTATGCGCTGAATGAAGTACATCCCTTGGAGTCGAATCATGGGCATCATAGTGCTAAACTTTAATGATTTCTCCAAAATACAATAATAAAGTTTCGGAAATAATGATTTTAAAGTTAGCTAATACCGTAAAAGCTGAGTTGTAGTTTGCTTTGATGTAAGCAACCTTACACCCTACCTGTCAACTTTCATGCCAGGAGGAGAAGAAAAAAAACTATTTACCTTTATTTAACTTTGTTTTGGAGAAATCAGAAGATATACACATGCGAAATAATAACAAAATCAATCATAGTACTTTATAACAGTTTAATAATTGTCGGGTCACCGAAAGCTACTTTTATTTTACTTGCCTATGTCTTAGGACACGGAAAAAACAATTGTTTCGTGTCCCATGATTTACAGCCATTAAAGTAGTCAACCAAAAGACTTAAAAACTTTCAAGTTTAGATATTGTCCTGTGGATAAGCAAACCTCCCCCCTTCTTCCAGGCCTTTATTTTTTCCTAAATTATTCGGCTTATACACGAGTATATACGGTAATGTAAGAGTGAATGCATGTGCATGATGTTTACAAAATTTTCCAAACAAGTAAAAACTCTCTAGGGCACAAGCAGCTAGACACAGCTTAGTGATGCTGAGGCATAACAGCAGTGTTACTGACAACAGTGCTGGGGCTGAATGAGTTAACATAAAAACGAATAACTCTTTGCAAGACATTATCACTTTAACACAGAGTATGGTCCAAAAAGAGACCTGTCCTGATCTCCGGGCCTAATGTTAATTTTCAAAAGCCAATTAGAGTTATCCCCTCCTTGCTTGCGCATAGGTCTCACTTGATAGTTTCCTATTTCAACACCTCCAGGGATCATCCTGGGCTTCGCCAATGTCGCAAATTGTGATTTATTTCCCCTTATTGGCGACAAAATAAATGATCTGGTGATTGTTTTGGGGACAGCCTTTTTAGCTGTTTAATTTGCACATACAATCAAGAATTTGGAGTGGAGAAATTCAAAGGGACCATGAAAGGAAGCCGCAAACTTGTATATACAATGCACTGGAATCTATCTTAAATAAACACATCTTTTGTTGTGGGAAAGCCTGCCAGTAGCTTCTCGTGGGTCGGTGGTTCTTTACAGGGTTTTCCCCGGGTTCTTCCTCCACCATTAATACTGGCCGCCATGTATAGACTATCTCTTGTGCTGAAAAATGGTGTTGAACCCTATAACAACAACATTAACAGACTTGGAAAAATATTCGTTACTTGTTCTGGAGACATTTTTTTGAAAATTGGCAACAAAATATTGAGGTTGCTGATTTTTTTTGGCAACAACTTTTTCGAAGCCAGGACCATCCCTGCACCTCCCTAATTTTTAAGGTAGAAGGCATGAATCTAATTATCATAAGCCTAGCATTTATAAATTCACACAGAATCAAAATCTGTAATGTGGTTTAAATTTTCTTTGAGTTAGGCTTGAAAATGGATTGCCTTGTTTGGTGACTGCCTGCCACAGTTAGAATAGCACTGGAGATCAAATGTGTAAGTTGGGTGGCAAATGAACAGCTGACTTGGCGTACATATTTACATATGTCTGTTTCAGAGGTGATTATTTAAAATTCGACATATCTGAGGGGTGATGAAAAGTATGCTAATTTGTTATAGTACTAGTGAACTTTATTCATGCATAAGGCATATACTGATCCCTTTAGTCCTACAACGTTCTGGGGGGTAATGGGTCTTACTGCCTAACTAACGGTGCTGTACAGCATGTTTTGATGTCGATTAACAGTATAATGAAAGACAAATTTTCAGGAATATCACACAACCAATAATGATGCTTTTCTACAAAGTAAAGTTATAATGTTTTTGCCAGACTTTACTTACCCTGATGTCTTTTCTCTAATAAATTCAAATTCTCACAAAAGAAATGGACCTCTTTTCAAGTGTCATTGGCCTACATTTCAGTTGGTTGGAAAGCGATGAAAGCCGGGAATGCCTAAATTGGGTTAAGTTGAAATATTATTCTTTAACATAACGAATAAAAAATATATTATGCCTATTGGAACAGTAAGCAACTTTTCGTTTTGTTCAAGAAACATATCCCCCACATGTACCTACTTAAACATACTTTGGCATACCTCAACTATCATCGCATTGCAACAAATTCAAATGTACGTCAACAGAACACGAAAATGCATCCATTTTCTAGTGTCATATTTTCATTCTGCGTGGATAAAGACAGCACAGTAAGTATATTAATTACACATAAATTAGTGGAAGAGAATCGATATAGGCGGCCAAGTGTGTGAAATATTCTTGAAACTTTGACTACTCATTCCGATGTCAACTGACATCAGAACAGGCTATACAAAGCCGTTATTTGGGTAGTAATACATAGCACTAAAACAAAAAGAACATGTGCTATGTCTTACATTGTAGGACTATGATTCCTTTAGCTGCCTTGTCACTGGAAAATATTCAAAATAGCTCTCTGCTGTCAAAAATGAATGTAAAAAAGAGGGTTTGGTAGCAGTGTTGGTTCAGTATAAAAGCCACCAGTTGTATATGGAATCAACTTGACCGCCGCAGTCAAAATCTCACGTGCATGCTTTCTACAAAAATCATCAGTTTTTTTTTTTGTTATCTTCAGTGTAAAAATATTCTAATTTTTCTGCAATAGGTCATTGTCGGATAAAAATTCTCCAGATAAACTGTCCAGTGAGACCAGTGCTATAATTTGAAAGTCCTGTTATTGATATTAAAACTTGCCAAATTTCTACAGAGATGTAAATTCGTGTAATGTACTGAAAACGATGTTCTGTTAAAAATAGCAACCGCTACGGTTCAAAACGAGTGTGATTTTCACATCGATATAAAACTGACAAAATCCGGAATTGTGTAATGATTGGATTTTTATAATGAGAGAGGAAAAGACCTGTTTCTACAAACACAAGTTTATTCCATAGCATATAAATTATAACTGACTTGCTTGCCTGACCTACATCTAGCACCATATCTGTCGGCCTTATCTCCAATCTCTAAACATGCTGATTCAGCAGTGGGGAAAGTCTATATTACCGTATAGCACTGCTTCTAGAACACTACATCCCTCCTTTTCTTTCAGACTTAAAATTTATGTTCTTAAATTGAAAATCAGCTTAGCATATTTCAAATTAGCCATAATGATAATAAATATATATTTCTTAACAACAGAAATTCACATAATAGAAATTCATGAGTGCAAAAAAATTTGCTCCTTGATTTATTTACTTTTGTTGATAATGTATATAATGGTAAACTTACAACTGGGTAAAGTAAGTTTACAGTTCTCACAGCTTAGTCTTAATGCTATTCTGGGTTTCGTTAGATGGTAGAGTTCAAATTCGCCCCGGTTAAACTGAATTGTCATTTGATGAGACACACGTTATTGTTAACTATCTAGATCTACGGAACAGTTTACAGTTACAGCACACTACACTATTTATAAGCAAAACATCATACAGCGCAATGTATATGGTAAAGCTTCTAAAAGTTTATATTATTTTTCACGCATGTAATTCTTTAGGTAATCTGGTGGTTTTCTAATTCGGGATGATCTTAATGCTATGTCGGATGTTGCATGTGTCACATCTATCTTCATCTTTCTTTAGATTTATTGTATCATATGTCTGGTCATCAGATGGTGGAATATGTGGTGAATTCTTTACTGTCTTGAAGAATGATGAATTTCTAGTAAGCTGATGGTCTTCTCTTCTCACTGTTATCATTGATTCCTTTTTGTTGACAACTTCATATGGTTTGGGGTTGAATGGAGTTGACAACTTGTCTCGCTTTTCTTGTTTTACTAGAACACTGTCTCAAACTTTAAAATTTGATTTCTTAGCTCTCCTAGTTTGATCTGCATAGCTCTTCATCTTTTCCTTTTTCTCAGTATCAGTTTTCCTAGTCTTGTTGTCATCTGATTTGATTTGTATACTAGGAAGTTTAGTTCTCATTTTTCATCCAAACAGAATTTTGGCTGGAGATTTATTGGTTGTTGCAAGAGGTGTGGCTTTGTAATTGCATAAAACATACATTTCTTGTTTCAAGCTTTTACGTTCTGCATTAGCTGCTTTGATTGTTTTTCCAATTGTCCTCATAAACCTTTCTGCTTCACCACTGGCTTGAGGCCAAAAAGGTGTGATTTTCCTATGCTTGAATCCCATGTATTTGGCAAACTTTGTAAACTCTTGTCCACTGAATGGAGATCCATTATCCGTTTTTACAACTTCTGGTACGAGGGCCCAGAGTGGCCGAGTGGTCTAAAGCACTGTTCGTTAGGGATCACTGCCATCTCACCTCTGTCTGCGTGGGTTCGAATCTCAGATTCGGCCAATATGGGTATGTGAGAACACCTGCCAGTAGCTTCTCGTGGGTCGGTGGTTCTTTCTGGGGTTTTCCTGGGTTCTTCCTCCACCATTAATACTGGCCGCCATTTATAGCCTATCGTGTGCTGAAAAATGGCATTAAACCCAACACAACAACAACAACAACTTCTGGTATTCTGACCATTTAAAATATTTTGTCAAGTTGCGGAATGACTGTTTTTGCAGATGTTGAGTTAATAATTTCAACTAAAGGATACGTTGAGTAGTTATCAACAAGTACCATTAAGTAGACTCCTGACGGAAGAGGGCCACTGAAGTCCATGCTGATTTGACTCCAAGAATTGTCTGGTAGAACTGTCATTTATAGCAGCTCTGTTGTTTGCTTTGGCGTTGATGAAAGGCATGGTATACAACTTTGACAGAAATCCTCTACTTGTTTGTCAATACCAGGAAACCATACTTTCTCACGAAGAAGTTGTTTTGTCTTGACTATGCCCTGATGGCCTTCATGTGCTAGCTCAATCACTCTGTTTTATAGCCCTTTTGGTATTACCAGTTTCCTGTCACACAGTAGGACAAAACCATTTGTAACTGGAATGATCGTGAGTTCATGTCTGAGCCTTGAAAATGTTTCCAATGTTTTGTTTTGTTTGTCAGAATGTTTCCAAGTTCCAAATTCTATTGATTTGATAACATGTTGAAGGTCCTGGTCCACTAAAGTAGCCATCCAAATTTCTTCAACGGTCATGGCTTTGGGTACAGCATTGACGAATATGAATTTAACATAAGCTTCTGCAACTTCAGAATGTTTACAGCATTCAGCTCCAGCCTTGGGATTTCATGAAATGTAATCTGCTGCATTTGTTTTACCTGGCTTGTATACTACTTTGATACTGTATGTTTGTAATCTCAGTTTTCATCTCTCGATTCTTGCAGGGGGTCATGACTTTGGATTATTGAAAATGACTTCCAGGGGCTTGTGGTCACTAATTTGCTTAAATGTATGACTGAACAGGTGTAGATGGAAGTGCTCACAATTCCAGACTACTGCTAGTGCTTCTCGTTCCGTCTGTGAATATCATTTTTCCCCATCTGAAAGTGCTCTACTGGCGTAGGCAATAACCTTTCCATTCTGAGTTAATGACGCACCTAGACCGACAGGACTTGCATCTATAATTAATTGTGTTTCCTTATTAGGATCAAAAAACGCTATTATTGTGTCACTAGCTAGATCTTCTTCGAGTTTTTCAAACGCTTTTTCGTGTTTTTCAGTCCATTCCCATGGTTTATTTTGCTTGGTTAAAGCACAGTCTGACGTTTTATCAATAAAGTACAGTGAAATCTCTGACAATATGAAATCCCCTTATCGGTAATATAAATAAACACAAGGAGTGCAAGCGTGACCACAACCCTACCAAAATCAGCTAGACGGAAGTAGCACATTCTACCAGTTTCTACCCTGCAGTAAATATGCGTTACGGTCTAATAATTGTACCAAACACGGCGCAGAATCTGTGTTATCTTTGAATATTAGGGAAATTTATGACAGTTGATGACGTCATCAACCGTTATTTCTACTATCAAAACTTTGACTACATATTTCTGTTCTGGAAATTTAAATAAAATTATAAAATGAAACAATCTGAAATACAAAGCAAGATAAACATTTTATCTTGTGAAATTACTTTCATCATGTTATTCAACATATTTACTGCAGGGTTGAAACTGGTAGAATGTGCTACTTCCATCTAGCCAATTTTGCTAGAAAGGGATTTTGACCATAGTGGTGAAAATAAAGGTTAATTCGCCGGATTGGATTCAGGACATGGTCATTTAAGAGATATGCGTTGGTACGTTAATGTCTTCTGAATGTATATGTGTAGTTTTTCAGTCTTCTTGCGATTCTGAAGCGATAAAAGACCACAGGTGCTCGACGCGAGCTTGATGTTAAAAAAAAATAATAATCTAAAGGAAAAAAATCATAGAGAGTGACAAAAATTCCTTAGATTACCCCGATGACCTGTTCTAACATAGGACCCTCTCTATCATAATATATAAGAGAGAAGGTACGGAACTTACAAATACTTCACTCCACCCATGACCTTCGATTTCCTTCTGCTATTTCCGTCTTTAAAGGCATGCGACCATACTATATGGCTTGTTTTACTTCTGATATATTTACTATCCATCAAGCCATCATTGACTTTTCTGCATTGTACCAAACTGAAGTTACGGGCTCCGAAACGTGCGATTTTCGCAAAGTTTTCCTTTGTGGACACTTCCGTGCTCCTATGATAATAAGAATACCCTTCTGAGCCAATCATATTTCGGCGTTGACGTTAGTGCCGCCTATTTTGAAAATAGAGATGCATGTATGTGATGTGTTGTGCAGTGAAGAAGAAAGTGTATAATACTTGCATGGAACAGGACTCCCAAAGTTGAATTGAGTTAATGATAAGTAAAAAATTTACTTTTGCATCTACTGCTGTTCTGTAATTCAAGAAGGGATGCACCATAGAGTTGAAAACATTGTCCATATCGCTCTTGTCACCAGTTTTCAGATGAGCACGGAAGTGCCAACAAAGGAAAACTTCGCGAAAATTGCGCGTTTCGGAGCCTGTAACTTCAGTTTGGTACAATGCAGAAAAGTCAATGATGGCTTGATGGATAGAAAAATATCTCAGAAGTAAAACAATCATATAATATAGTCGTGTGCCTTTAAAGACGGAAATAGCAGAAGGAAATTGAGGGTCATGGGTGGAGTGAAGTATTTGGAAGTTCCGTACCTTCTCTCTTATATATTATGATAGAGAGGGTCCTATGTCAAAACGGGTCATCGGGGTAATCTAATGTATTTTTGTCACTCTGTATGATTTTTTCCTTTAGATGGTTGTTTTTTTTCTTAACATCAAGCTTGCGTCGAGCACCTGTGTAAAAGACGCGAGAAAAAGTCGAATCGAGCGAAGGGTTGTGGTCACGCTTGCACTCCCTGTGTTTATTTATTTTACCGATAAGGGGATTTCATATTGTCAGAGATTTCGCCGTACTTTATTGATAAAACGTCAGTCTCCTGTGGTTAAAGCTCTAAGAGGCTCATTGATTGTTGCATAATTTGGGATAAATCGTCCCAGATATTTTGTCATGCCTAGAAAACTGCGTACTTCTGATGTGTTTGATAGAGTACTGGCGAAACGACTTTATTTTCGTATCGTAACGCCGTTACAACACTGAACTTTCAAATTAAACTCAAACAAAAATCGAGAAAACGTGGCAACGATTGGTCACCAGCCAGTATGTTCGTTAAATTTAAATTCATAAACATTCATGGTAATTAAATTTAAAGCTTACACTATTATTCTTAACTGGAAACGATCTAGCCGACGGGTCACGCAAGTCTTCTGTGGGCGCCGCCATCTTTTACGGGCCTGCCTAATCAAGAAAAGACGCATCACACGTATATTTCGGAAAGATTCGAGAATTAACCGATACGAACGGGGGCCATAGTAAAACCGACAAAGAAGAGCGACAATAAAGAATAATGGCTGCACCCTCCAACCCTCAAAACAGTATCAATATTCTTTCATATCACTTTCCAAAAAAACACATAGATCACGCAGTATAATCCTTATTTTTTCTTTATTTTTTTACGATTGGCATACCACCCGCATAAACTAAAACAGCTTGAAACTATGTTCCTATTCAATGGTTGTTATGTTTTCTGAAAGAAACAAGTATTATGTCGTAAATGTTGCCAACACAATTCAGATTTATTCCAATTACATTAACTGTCCATAGAGGTGTGGTAATGGACCTTATTTGGGGCAATATGATTCCCGCTCCATAGTACAGTTATGGTCATCATTACCGATGAAATACTACAGAACGAAAGAGAAGACAGTAAGAGACGGAAAGTCTGGAAGCTTTCCGGGTCTTGTTTTTTTTTTTATTATTATTATTATATTGGGCCACATACATCTAGATAGAAACACCGGTGAGCATTGATTTATATCTTTTAAATGAAATTTTGATGGTTTGTGTCAGCAGAATAGACCAGGAAAGGCACTCCCATTAAAAAAAAATAATACTTAACAATCATTTTAAAAAATAAATTTTAAGAAAAAAACAGCTGCTAGCGAGACAATTTATCTATTTCTTAGTTTGTATCGAATTCATTTAATTATATTACCTTAAAATTACCTTACAGAATTAAGAGACGCTAATACCGATATATTGTCCATTGTCCAAATGATTTCTAAAGGAACACAAGGATGAAATGCCAACTGTGGTCGTTATGAATAGGGAAGACTACATTAGTGAAGCAAGAAGACAACTAAGTGACGCTAGGTTCGACCAAAAACTAGACCATGATCCACCATTGGAATATGAAAAACCATCACTAATATTATTGACGAGGCGTACCAAATCGTGCACATAGACCAGCAAACGAGAAACTACTTAAGCACAGAAAACCCAAGGGCATGTAGATTGTATCTTCTACCTAAAATCCGCAAACAAGGAAACCCGGGCAGACTTATAATCTCCGGTAACAGGCATCCAACAGAAAGGATATCAGAATATTTTGATCATTTTATGAGATTACGTGTCCACAAATTTCCATAATATCTTCAGAACACGACAGATTACCTCATAAAAAGAACACGACAGATTACCTCATAAAAAGAGAAGCAAGCGAACAATTACTGACAGATAAACTGCTTGTGTCTTTAGACGTCACATCTTTTTATACTAACATACCGCACAAAGAAGGGATACAGGCGTGTAGAGAAGCATAGGAAACAAGAACTGTAGACAGTCCACCCACACACTTCCTAGTCCAACTCCTGGAGCTTGTCCTAAAACTCAATAACTTTGAATTTAACGAAGAAAACTACCTCCAAATCAATGGAACCGCAAAGGGTACAAAAATGGCCCCTTCGTATGCTAATATTTTTATGGGAAAACTGGAGGATCAACTTTTGTCATCGGGTGAACTTACGCATACTAGTGGGTGCGTTTTCTCGACGATATAGAAATGAAGTGGCAACATGGAAGAGAAAGTCTGGATGATTTCATATCAAAGGCAAACAGCTTCCATCCTTCAATAAAATTCACGACAGAAGTCTCCAAGTCAAACCACCCTTTCTTGCACACAAGAACCAAAATGGTAGAAAACAAACTCCATACAGATATCTACTCGAAACCAACCGGCAAATACCAGTATCTACTCCCAACCAGCTATCATTCAAAACACTGCATTAGGAACACGCCCTATACCCGACGATGAAAAATTCCTAAAAAGATCTGAACAGCTATCTAAGTAATGAATGGGGTCACTTTAGCGACAATGGGAATTAGCATTAAAAACCACCCTGGGTCACTTTGGCGACAATGGAAATTTAACATTAACCACCCTGGGTCACTTTGGCGACAATGGAAATTTAACATGGGCAAAAAACCCTGGGTAAGATTAGCGACAATGGGAATTTAACATGGGGAATAGAGTTTGGGTCTGTCTAGGGACAAGGGGAATTGAACATGGGGAATAGAGTTTGGGTCTGTCTAGGGACAAGGGGAATTGAACATGGGAACAGAGTTTGGGTTTGTCTAGGGACAATGGGAATTGAACATGGGAATAGAGTTTGGAATTGTCTAGGGACAAGGGGAATTGAACATGTTAGAAAAAAAAACTACTTTTGGGACAAGGGGAATTGAACATGGGATTTTTTTTAAAATTTTTTTTTAAAAAAAAGGGTAGGCAATGGAAAGTCAGTTTCTTTTCGAGAAATGTGGGTGGCCCTGAAAAGGGCCTTTGGTTTTATGTTAATATTAACATAGACGGCATCTGTCACATCTTCTTTTTCTTAAACTCCTTCTAACTGCAGGTCCATACACAAGTATCTTCTTGAGGCATCCTTGTCTTTCTATGTAAACTCTTCTCATCCATAGACTAGTATCTGTCCTATCGACAACAGTCCACTTGGACCGGACATACATGGGTATGTCCGTCCTGAACATCATTGTTGACACAAGGGTGGAAGATTGAACGTCGGTCCACATCTTGAGGCTCCGAAAACAGGTGAGTGATTGCGCTGAACTGCGCTTATTTATAGGGAGAGGAAGGATTGAAACGGATTGAGTTCATTGACCAATCCAAACACGCGTGACAAAATTCAGTCAGCCCGCATCCAATCCGAAGAGAGCAGTCTGTGACGTCACGTGGTCTATATAGATTCGCTAGCGCCTGTGTGCAGTCAATCTATGCGACAGTGATTCAACATGACGGCAACTCAGAAAACGAGTCACTGGGGAGCACCAGCAGTGGAGACCGCCCAAGGGAACCCGGACTTACTTTCAGAAGAGGTACATTGGGATTTTGTGGATTTTCTTACCTCGCAAGAATTTGTTCCGGAACCTTCGTCTCATTCTTCATTACCGCAAGTGGAGAATTTTAGACAGAGACAGAAAGAAGAATTGGAGAAATTTATGCAACGACAAAAGGAAGCGGAACAAGCTTTTCTCCTACAGCAACAGCAACAGCAACAAGAAGAGGTAAGAAAAAAAAAACAACAACAAGAAGAAGTAGCAGCAAAGAAACAAGAGGGTGAAAATCAAACGGTCACGGTACTGTTGGACATTTTAGCGGAGTTAAGAAGTCTGAAACAAATGTATCAGACTTCTTTATCACGACCGAAGAGAATACGACCTTCCCGAGCTAAACACGCCAACCCTGTGACTAAGCCTACCGTACCACCCTTAGTGATTTCAACTCAATCATCATCATCAGAAGTAGGCCTCGGCCGTGGCAAAGGCTTAAGGCAGTTAAAGTTGATTGCTTAAACTCACCCCTACACCAAAAAAAGGCCCGTTTCAGGGCCACCCACTTCTCTCGAAAAGAGATAGCCTTTCAATTTGCCAATAACTCAAAAATCAACAAAAAAAAAAAAAACATTTTACCCTTATAGTACGTGTCTGTGTATGAGTGCGTGAGTGTAGCTTCTTAGTTAAAATCAAAACTCAAAGACACTTACCTTATATAATTAATGTATTCTTTTCTCCATAGTTACAATCCATTTCACAATTTACAACAGAACACTTTATAAAGTTCATACACTTCTTCTGTTTCTTTTTTTACTCTCTCTGTTTTTTCAATTTCTTCACCGTCACAGTCGTTTCCTCCTCTTCCTCCTCACTTTCTTCCCTTCTTCTTTTCTTCTCCTGTTTCTTTTCCTTCACCTGGCTGCTTTCTTCCTCTGAAGAATCTCTCTCTTCTTCTGAAGAATCCCTCTTTTCTTCTGACTCCTCTTGTTTCTTTTTTGGGCAATCTGGAGACCAGTGTCCTTTTTCTTGACAATAATAACAGGTATCTTGACTTTTGTCTTTTCTAGTCCCTGTTTTATTTTCTTTTTTGACGGTCTGGACACTCTGAAGACCAATGCCCTTTCTTCTGACAGATATAGCAAGTATCTTCACTTTTATCTCGAAAGGAAGGAGAGTAGTCCGTCGGCTGGTCTGAAGAGAATTTTCTAATGACCCCTCGCAAAGCTCTGATGAAACGTTCGATTTGGTTAGTCTCTTCCATCGTTGTGCTCGGTTTGAGAGTGAAATGAATAGTGAAAGGACAAGACACACACCCTTTTATATACGCTGGTTTGCCATGACTATAAATTAGTCTATGGTGTTTAAACTTGAGTCATTTGACGTTTTGCACTCAAGATGAAACGATCCTATTCATTCGAGAAGAAAGAAGAAGAAAGTAAGAGGCAGAAACGT
The DNA here is from genome assembly GCA_028554795.2 of Sinohyriopsis cumingii. Taxonomy (NCBI): domain Eukaryota; kingdom Metazoa; phylum Mollusca; class Bivalvia; order Unionida; family Unionidae; genus Sinohyriopsis; species Sinohyriopsis cumingii. The sequence goes on along the minus strand of CM068824.1, from coordinate 121,325,735 downwards.
GATCTATCGCCTCGTACCAGAGCTGAAGTCTTGGCACAAATTCATGCCAGTGATTTTGAAGAGGACATGAGTGAACCAGAATCTGAACCCTCTAAACAAAGTTCACCACCCTTAGTCAACCCTGAAAAGTACTATTCCATTCGAGAGAGGGAAAAGCGCTCCTCTAGAAAATTTAGAACCACGGCTTACACCTACACAGTGAAGTTTAAAGATTTCAAGTCCGACGTACCATTAGAGAAAGCAGAAGGGTTTATCACCGAGATGTGGGATTCTTTGCTCACCGCACTCAAGCGACAATGTCAACCCAAAGAAGACGATCGCTTGACACTATCCATAGATCACGACAGCTTGAAATCCCCTGTTTGGATCGAGTTTAGCAGACCCGCAGAACTAACCCCTTCCAAAGTCATGGACAAGATTCAACACGTACAACAATCTAATGACCAGTTTGACATCACCGATGGTAAAGCCACAATGAAAATGGCCCACGTCTCTCTTCCTCAAGGGACAGGACGCAAAAAGGTCTATTGGTGAACGACCTTCGCAGCACCAAAAAGAGTCTCGTCCAAATTAACAACCCTCAAGACCAGATGTGTTTAGCCCGATCCATCGTGGTGGGACGAACCTATGCCAACAAGAACGACACAACAGAATGGAAAAGAGCCTGGAAAACTATTCAACGATCCGTCCGAGCCAAACAACGAAACGAAGCAGAACTCCTGTTGCAACAAGCTGGCCTGTCCAAAGACACACCCTGTGGCATTCCTGAAATGCAAAAATTGCAAGATGTCCTAGCTCCATGCTACACCTTGAAAGTGCACCCTCAAGAAGTGCGTGGGCCTCTGTTGTTTCGAGGGAAAGACTTTAAGGATGGAAAATACATTCATGTCTATTATCACGATGACCATTTCGATACCATTACCACTATTACTGGATTCCTGGGATATGTTTATTATTGTGAGAAATGTGACTATGGCTATAAAAATCGAGAACAACACAAACATTGTGGATGGAAATGCTCAGGATGTTTGGCCTCTCCACCCTGTCTGAGCGAAGGACAAGAAAGAGTACATTGTCCTGCTTGTCTGCGTACGTTTGTCAGCCCTGCCTGTTACCAACAACATCTGAAGACGCAAGGTTCACAGCAGAAATGTGCTTGTCAACTCCTGAGATTGTGCCCTATGTGTGGACAAGGCCTACGTACCAACAGTACCAAGACACACGTATGTTCAGGAAAAAAAAGGTCACATTTGTCATCACATCGTGGACTTGGAACACCAGTGCTACGTGCAAAAATACCAACCCCCACCAGAGAAAGAGGATGGACACAAGAAGAAAGGCAATTTCATCTTTTTCGATTTCGAATGCATGCAAGAGACTGGCATTCACGTTCCTAATTTCTGCGTGGCTCATCGAGCGTACGAGAAGTGCATTCAAGAACCTATCTTCAGTCATTGCCCTCACTGCAGCAAGATTCCCGGAGGGCGTGAAAAAATCTTTCGAGGACCGAACACGTTAGCCGATTTTGCCCAATGGGTCTTAGACCCCATCGACAAGACGTGGAGCCAAGAGGACATCGAACGTTACGGAGATTGTCATCGTCATGCCACAGTGATGGCTCACAATTTCTCCGGATACGATGGACAGTTTCTTTTGAGGTATTATACGGAACAAGGCATCGAACGTCCTAAAGTGACTTTGAACGGAGCCAAAATCATTTTCATGCAAGTGGGACAAGTGCAGTTTAAAGATTCGATGAGCTACTTGGCCATGCCTTTGAGTCGAATGCCTAAAACGTTTGGAATGACAGAAATGGCTAAAGGGTACTTTCCACACTTTTTCAATACGGAAGCCAATCAACACACCGTTCTACCCCATTTGCCTAAGGCTCACTATCACGACCCCGACAACATGCGTACCGAACAACGAGAAGCTTTCTACGCTTGGTACCAGGCTCACGCCTCCGACCCTTTCGACTTTCTGGAAGAAATGTTAAAGTATTGTCGTTCCGACGTGGACATTTTACGACGTTGCTGTGGAAAATTTCGAGAACTGTTCATGGAACACGGAGGGGTCGATCCTTTGAAAGAAGCTTGCACCATTGCCAAAGCGTGTTCCTTAGTGTATCGACAACGATTCATGCCTGAAAACACAGTGGCTGTCATCAGCCCTCAAACGACCCACTATGTCAAACGTCAGTACTCGGTCAAAGCCCCTCGTTGGTTACATTACTTGTGCGACAAGGAAGACAAATGGATTCAGCATGCCCGCAACGGAGGGGGTGAAAAGACCATCGGAACGTATTCGGTCGATGGTTGGGACTTAGAAAAACCCTAAGATCGTGTACGAGTTTAACGGTTGCTTATTTCACGGATGTCCCGTCTGTTATCCTGACCGTGGCACTAAAAATCAGTTTTTACAACGAACCATGGAAGACTTGTACCAGGACACTTGTCAGCGACGCCTAAAGTTAGAACAGCAAGGATACCAAGTGGTGGAAATGTGGGAACACGAGTACGATCACCGTATGAAAACCGATCCCGAGTTTAAACGTGTCGTGGAAAGTTACAAGCTGATGGACCCCCTGAACCCGAGGGATAGTTTGTACGGAGGAAGGACCAATGCCACCTGTTTGCTGTACCAAGCCGACGAAGAGAAAGGAGAAGAAATCAAATACTTGGACGTGTGTTCGCTGTATCCTTACGTGTGCAAATATTGTCGCTTTCCTGCAGGGCACCCACAATTGTTCACGGAACACATCGACCTGAAAAACATTCGACAATACGAAGGCTTGATCAAGTGTAAAGTTTTGCCTCCCACGAACCTATACCATCCCGTCTTACCTCACCATTGCCAAGGCAAACTGATGTTTCCTTTGTGCCGTACTTGTGCCGAAACGTGCAACCAAGACCAACCTTGTCAGCACACCCAGGAAGAACAGGCCTTGACGGGAACCTGGGTCAGCGTAGAATTGTTCAAAGTTCTGGACATGGGATACCAACTGTTAGAAGTGTACGAAATTTGCCACTTTCCCAAGACACAACAATACCACAAGGGTGACCCCAGTCAGAAAGGCATTTTCGCCGACTACGTGGATGCCTTTTTGAAACTGAAGCAAGAAGCCAGCGGATATCCGTCCTGGTGTCACACTCCCGAAGACCAAAAGACATTCAAAGAGAAATACTATGAACAAGAAGGCATCTCTTTAGACCACATCGAGAAAAACGAAGGCAGGCGATCGTTTGCCAAAGTGATGTTAAATTGCTTGTGGGGTAAAATGGCACAACGACCGTGTTTACCCAAGACGGAATATTTGACAGAACCTTCCCGCTACTTCCAGATGATTCACGACAAAACCAAATACATGAAACACGTGGACGTCGTTCGCGAGGATTTGATCTTGGTCAATTACGAAGAAGATCTGGACTTTGTACAAGACGACCCTTTTGGAAATGTCATCATTGCGGCTTACGTGACAGCTCATGCTCGCTTAAAATTGTACGAAGCTTTAGAACTGTTAGGGGAACGTGTCCTGTACTTTGACACGGACAGTTGCATTTACATCCATCACCCGAGTGAACAGCACCCTGACATCGAAGGAGACCGTTTAGGAGCCTGGACAGACGAACATCCCGACGACAAGATTCTAAGTTTCGTCAGTGGCGGTCCCAAAAATTACGGCTACGAATACCGGGACCCACAAGGAGAAGTGCACACGACGTGCAAAGTGAAAGGATTGACTCTGAATTATCGTACCAGTCGTGTGGTCAACTTTGGGGTATTGAAAGAAGCCTTGCAATCAGGAGAGGATGAACACTTTAAAGTGACCACCTATCAACCGAACAAGATTGTACGTTTACCCACTCACCACATCGTCAGTCGACCCTTGGAAAAAGTCTATCAAATCGTGTACCAGAAGCGAGTGCGACTTTCCAATCATTTCACCTTACCGTATGGACACGTCGGTATTGGTCTGTATATAAAAAGGAACCCTAGGGAAGATCGATAGTTCATTGTGACTACCAAGCGAACAAGATGAATACTTTCAGAGAAAAACAAAACAAGTTTAGAAAGGCACAATTCAAGTGTGGGGCTTCTGAAGTGGAATGCGATTGTGAGCCTTGCGACTTTTTCAACCTGTGTTAGTGACAGTACAAGAAGAACCCGTCACCCAGGACAGGACTGTCGTGGACAGGCCTGAAAGACCCTTTCGGGAGGACACTTGTGTGACCTTACCCCCTATAGAACTGTTCAGAACTTTACCCAAAACATGTTGTACAGACACTTGTTTTTATTCCACGGTAATGGTTATCATGTGCCTTTTATCCTTGTACTTAAGCCTTTGGCTTTTATGTAGTTTTGTCTTTCGTATTCATGTTTAAAACATTCAATAAACGTGTTCTGAAAAAAAGTATATAAACTCTCGTCTTGTTTGTTTTTGTGTCACAAGTGACATTCCTCACACTATGGCTACCTCTGCTGTCTCTGCTCCCTCTTCCTCTACTGTCAAAGTCATCGACGAACACTTAGATCGTACCAGTTGGGAGGCTTTGTATCTTCGCCATCCCTATAACATGCTCATTGCAGGACCTAGCGGTTCAGGCAAAACCGAATTCGTCAAACGTTTGATCGAACATAAACATCATTTGATCGATCGGCCACCTCAGCGGATCGTGTGGTGTTACAAAGAGTGGCAATCGGCGTACAGCCTCTTGCGAGAAAGTCAAGGCGATTCCATCGTGTTTGTGGAAGGCATTCCTAAAGAAGACGACGGCATCGTCTCAGACTCCCGTCAAACCCATTTGGTCATTTTCGACGACATGTTAGGAGAAGACGAAGAAGAAATTAAACTGTGGTTCACGCGCAAAGGGCTTCACCGTAATGCCAGTGTCGTTTACATCATCCAAAATTTGTTTCAACAAAGTAAAGCCCATCGCACCATCAGTCTCAATTCGCATTACGGGGTCTTGTTTAAAAGCCCTCGAGATAAATCGCAAGTGCAAGTCTTAGCCAAACAGTTAGTGACACCTTGGCTGACTCAGGCGTACGACGATGCCACTCAAATGCCACACGCCTATTTACTCGTCGAGTTGAAACCTACGACCCCCGAGGATTTGCGATTTCGTACCCACTTGTTTCACCACTGGGGTCAAGACGGAGGGCCTGTCCTGTACACGTCTCCGTCCTCGACTTAATTTCACTCCACAAAAAAATCTATAAAAATCTCAGACCCTTTTCGTCAGTCTGACACACATTTTGAACATGACCTCCCTTCAGTCGCATCTTCCCGTCAAATTGATTCGTGCCTTGTATGGCATCAGTCGAGAAAAAAATCCACAAACACGAGCTCGTGTCTTAGAAGCTAGTCTCAAAGAAGTCTTACGATGGTTCACGGTGACGGCACGTCAATTACTCCAAGGAATCATTCAGATTCCTCATCAAACCAAACGCTTTTTTGATCGAAACAAAGTCGCTTTGACCCAACTGGCCGATCCCCGCATCGACACTCAAACCAAAAAACAAATCATTTTGAAACCTGGAGGGAGCGGAACTCTAGGAGGGGTCATCATTCGATCTCTCTTAAGATGGGATCCTAATGCCCCCAAACTTCTCCCCAAGAAAAAAGTCAAACGAAGCTCCAAGAAGAAAAAAAAGACCAGGTCGCCAAGGAGAACTTCTCCAGTGGCGGGACCCTCCTCTTACCAGACACCACCCCGGAAAAAGAAAAGAAGCCCCCAGAAAAAGAAAAGTCCACAGAAGAAAACCAGTCGCAAGAGAGGCACTTCGGCCAGGACGCAACTTTACACTCGCAAACCACGACCTGCCACGGCGGTGACCGTGTCTCCGGCAGCCTCAAGTTCATCCACTTCTCCCTTGATGACACCAAGAACTGAAGAGTTCTTGGAGACGTTGATCACACCAAGAACTTCTCCGTTGATGAGCCCAAGAAGAACTTCCCCAGAGGCAGGACCCTCCAATTTAGTGGCAGTGGCTGCTGCTCACAAAGTACCTTCTCCCAAAATCAAAGTCCAAGAAAGATCGGGCATGTTACAAAGTTTACTGGATTTGTCCAAGCAAGAACTGGCTCGATTTAGTCCGTTGCGTACCCCTGCACGACGTGTCATGCCTGTCCTCAAACTGATACGACGTAAAGACAATCAGTGGCGACGTGTTCCAGTATAAAAAAGGTGTGTGACCAAGTCGGGGTATCAGTGTTTTTGGTGCTGAAGACTCAAAGATGTCACCCTCCAGAAAGCATCCCTCTTCTAAACATCCCCAAGGAAAGAAAAGAAAAGGACTACCTCCACGTTTAGTCAAACATGGGGACATGTTATCTGTCCTGTCCAAAGCTTCTCCACCCCTACCAAAAAAACTCATTCAATCAGCCTCCAAAGAGGTCATCGATACCGTGTGCGAATGCTGTTTGAACGTCTTGAAAGGCACGATCCCTTTGTTCAAACACCAGAAACATTGCTTAGGCAAACATCGTCACGTTCTTCGCCAAATGGTTCAAAAGAAAATTCCCATTCGTCAAAAGAAGAAGATGTTGGTCCAACGTGGAGGCATTTTACCCCTCTTGTTAGGTCCCTTACTGAAAGGAGTCTTCGGAACCATGTTGGGAGGACTGGTGGGAGCAAGATAAAAAGGCCCTCGGAAGTCCCAAGATCTCAGAATCGACCCCTGACAACCCCATGGAAGGACGAAAACTAGCTTTAGTGCCTTACAAACGATGGATGGAATACCATCGTTGGCAAGAACAACGCACCCCGCATTTACCTCCCAATCCCAATTTGAGCGAGATGTCCCAGTTACAACACGAATTGCAGTCCTTGATGGATCGCCAAGATTTGTCCGAAACAGAAAAATCGCAAAAGTACGGTCAACTCTTGCAACGACTGCAACTCTTTCACCAGAAAGCTTTAGACGAAACAGCTCTACCCACTCTGAAAGATTTTAAGACCTTGTTGAAAGTCCAGCATCATCACCAGTACCAGTACCACCAGTACCCGTGACCAAGACAGAAAAAGGAGAAGAAGAAGAAGGGTTTCAAACTCCACCAGAAACAACACCACGTACCTCCAGAGTTGGATGGATTAAAAAAATGATGGCCACCCCTTCTTCATCACAAGACAAAAAGAAAGTGAAGACGGAAGTGAAGACAGAAGTGAAACAAGAACCGATATCCCTTGTTCACACATCCTCCTCCTCGACACCTATTGCCGGTCGCACACGCAAAGCATTGCAATCCAAGAAAATACCCCAAGAGAAAAAGAGTAGCATCCTCCAAGAGTGGGTGTCTTATTAACACACAAACACAAAAAAATGGAAAAAGTCTTAGCCAGCATTTACTACGACCCCTCGCATCCTGCAGGTTACGCAGGAGTTCAAAAATTGTATCGTGCTGCCAAAATGCGACTGAAAAGTCTCCGTTTACCTCAAGTGCAACGATAGTTACAAGAACAAGCTACCTACACTTTACACAAACCCATTCGACGCAAGTTTTCCAGAAGTCGCACCCGAGTGGAAGGCATCGATCATCAATGGCAAGCCGATTTAGCCGATGTCTCTCATTTGGCTAGCTACAATCGTGGCTACAAATGTTTGCTTTGTGTCATCGACGTCTTTTGCAACAAGGAGACAAACAATTGTGGACCATTTTATTGAGCAGTTGCATCGGTTACCTGCTTCCCAATCCCTACCTGAAATTCTCCTCGAACGGGAACCACGGGAACCTTGTGTCCAGTGCCAGTGTCAGCCACCACTCCAACAACCACAACCAGAACCCCATTTTGGGCGGAGACACGCCTCTGACGTCCAGTAACCCCTCGGACAGCCATAGAACTCTGGAATTATGAGTCACCAAAACCAATTTCACTTAACCTTACCCAGCGACAGTTCCATGGAGGTGTTTCCCACCAACACGTTGTGCTGTTACACGGCCAAATTACCTCAGACCATCCCATTAGATCACGAAGCCCATTGGGAAATGGCTTTAGTGGAAATGATTTATCCAACACAAATCAAAAACATCACTGAAACTCAAAACAATTTTGACGTCGAAATTCTGGACCCAATAGTGCAGCAAACCATGACGACCACTTCTCAACATAAATCACTTCCCAAGACCCCAATACCCCGCAGCAGCAGTGACACTTCTCCTCCTTTTTACGTTTATCACTTTAAAATTAACCCAGGCCATTATTTTATTGGTCAACATCTGGTGGAGGCCATCGCTGACAAATTCCATGCAGCATTTGACAAAGTTCTGACCGGAGTAAACAAACGTGTCACCATTGAGTACCATCAAGTGTCTCACCGTCTACTCATGAAATTTGAAAGTGAGGAAAAAAGTATACGTATTAAATTTTGCCCTGAATTGTATGACATTTTGGGTGGAGACCTCAATTTGGTCACGGATAAGAAGACCAAAACGATTCACATCGCAAACATTGACAACAACGTGCATTTTGCGAAGTATTTTCGTTTCCCGGTAGAACTGAACCAGGGACTGAATTTGATGTTTGTGTACTCCGATGTGGTGGAGTACAACGTGGTGGGACACACCTCTGTGCCGTTACTGCGTGTCATTCCTTTCAAAGCGGATAGTGGCACAACCAATGACCAGGAAGGTGGAAACACTTATCACGTCCACCGCGAATTTGTACATCCTCATTATTTACTGGTCAGCAAGTCGTATTTGGACACGGTCAACATTGCTATAAAAGGAGATTTGGGACAAAATATTCCATTCACCAAAGGAAAAGTCACGGTGAAACTCCATTTTCGAAAACGGTTCTCTCACGATTTGTAAGTCATGTATCCAGTGTACCGAGGGGTTGCTCGACAGCGAGGACACGGTTTAGGAGATATGTTAAAATCGGCCTTTCGTTCGGTGGCCCCGGTGTTGAAACCGATGGTGACACGCGGATTGCACGCCTTGAAAGATGCGGCACTGACACAAGGCAAAGAATTTCTCCAAAATGTCATCATCGACAAACAAAACCCCAAAGAAGCCTTCATGAGGGCAGGCAAAAATGTCTTGCTACAAATGGGTAAAGACCTTTTGGGCCGACGAGACACACCTATAAATGCCCTGCACGCTACCGAGTCAGGCATTCAGCAAGGACAAGGCAGAAAGAGACGACGAAGAAATCACCCTTTCACCAGACTTCACACGTCTAAAGCTAGAAAGGCAAAGAAAAGAAGAACCGTTCGAGACTTAGACGTTTTCGACTATTGAGAAAGAACAAAAAAAAAAATGATGCACCGAGAGTCTTACGCCTGTTCCAAGTCGGAACTGGATCTGTTTGCTATGCCCCCAACCATGATGACGATGCAAGAATCCCAGTGGGTGGAATTTAACCCCGTCTCCTCACTGACAGATTCCGCTCCCATCGAGTTTGAAATCAAAGGACAGCCCGAAGATTACATCGATCTGAATAGCAGTTACTTTTACTTGAAACTCAAAGTTCTAGATAAGGATAATGGTGGAATAGATGCCACTGCTGAGAATATAGCTCCCGTCAACAATTTCATGCATTCCTTGTTCAGCTCAGTGGACTTGTACTTGAATAACAAACTGGTCAGCAGCAGCATGGATACTTACCCTTACCGTGCCTACCTGGAAAATCTCTTGACGTACGAAATAGATGCCAAGAATACTCATCTCAATGCTTGTGTTCTATGGGAACCTGACGAAGCGGACAAGTTTGACATAATAAATAAAGACAATGACGGCTTTGAGGAAAGACGAAACAAAATCAAAGATGGAAAGAGTTTAGAACTGATGGATCGTTTGCATTTGGACATGTGGTTGCAAGAGAAATATTTGCTGAACGGGGTAAATGTTCGCTTGAGACTGAATCGCAGAAGTGCCGCTTTCCATTTGTTGGCTGATGCTGATGCTACTAAGACTGGCAATCCTAAAAGCAAAATCGAGGAGGCCAAACTCTACGTACGACGCGTGGAAGTGTTACCTAAAGTGGGAAACGACATCAGTCAGACGTTGAGCAGAACGACCGCCATGTATCCCATACGACACGTGGAAGTGAAAACGTTCACCATTCCCGCTAACCAACAATCCATGATCGAAGATCATCTGTTTCAAGGACAATTACCCAAACGTTTAATCCTTGATATGGTCAAGAATTCAGCCTTCAACGGAGACTTCACTAAAAATCCTTTTAAGTTTAAACACTTTAAGGTGAAGAAAATCGAAGTCAGTCGCGATGGCAAGACCTTGTGTACCCGACCTTTCGAAACTGACTTTAGTGACACGAAGATGAATTACTTGAGATCGTACTTGTCCCTGTACGAAGCCACTGGACAGTTAGGGACCAACACCAGTCACGGCATTACGTACGAAGATTACGCAGGAGGCTATGCTTTGTGGGCTTTCGATTTCACTCCAGACCAAGGCAGCGACGAGGGACATTTCCACCCTATAAAATCAGGCCAGATTCGTGTGGAACTTCAGTTTGCAGAAGAAGTGAAAGAGACAGTGAACGTCATCCTGTATGCAGAATTCGATAATACGATAGAAATCAACAGTTTGAGAGAAGTCATTCTAGACTATTAGAAGCTATGGAAGACTGTTATCCCTCTTTACCTAGTGGAGAAACTTTGGACATGGAATGTGAGGAGACCGTGGAAGGAGAATCCCAAGACAAAGACGAAGAAGTTGTCATGATGAAGTCGAGATGGCCAGAACAAGAAGCCCATTTAGTCTCCTGTTTTGCCAAACACTTGGTCGAAAAAATGACGGAATTGATCAAGAAAGATTGCTATGGATGTCAAAACGATCATCCCAGTCAAATTCAACACGATAAATGCCTGATGCTGAGTCAAGAAGAAAAATTGGACGAGTATCTGGACGAAGCTTGGAGTCTCATCTCGGACGAAGTCGTGTTGCATCAGTGGTATAAAGACTTGCGTGAACATTCTTGTCCACCATTAACCACTCAAGAAATCGATCGTATCGAAGCTCTCCTGAATCAGAGTGAGGAGACGAAACGAAGAAACGGTTATTTGTCAGACATTTTCAAGCAAAAAGTCAGGATCGAATTGATCACTTATCATTACCTGTGAAGAAGAAAAAAAACACACAAAACATGGATACCTGGGAACTTTATTACCTTTTGAACCACAGTTCGTACACGGCTTCCTGGAATCCTGTCGTCTGTGCTAAAGATGAACTCCCTCATCGCAAACCTCAAGACCATCAAGCTTATGTCATCAACACGGGCGACAGTCATCTCCCAGGAACCCACTGGGTAGCCGTTTACTTTCCTCAAGAAGGATGTGTGGAATATTTCGATTCGTACGGATTGCCCCCTTTGGAAGACGATATCATTGACTTTATGAGAAGAAATGCTCAGACCACCCGATTCAATAATGTGAAATTACAAGGCACAGATTCCTTGGTGTGTGGACAGTACTGTGTGTATTTTCTGCATCATCGCAGCCTGGGCTATTCTTTAGAACATTTAGTGACTCATTTTGATCCTCGTTCTTCTTCAAGAAACGATGTGAAAGTAGATCGATGGTTTTGTGACCAGTATGCTTATCTTTTGTCTCAAGCTAGGAAACGTAGTGTCCATCAATGGCCTAATGACTTCCAACAGTGGAAATCACAATTTCATTCACAACGTTGTCAGCCCTGTTTAAAGTAGAGTGTGAATTGAAAAAAAATGTTTGTGATTTGAAAAAAAAATGTTTGATGTTATATTGTTGGATTATTGTTAAAAAAATGTTATAGTTGTTGGTTAGTGTTAAGTGATTTTGAATAAAAAAAAATTTTGTGTTTTGAAAAAAATGCCTTTGTCTTTTGTTTGGCTATAATAATGTTGATTCATGCTCTTTGACTTCTTACTATCCCTCTCATGACACTCATTGAACGTTCCGGCTCGAAAACCGTGGAGGGATGTTTTCCTTCACGTCCGCGCTTTGACTTTAAGAACCGGGGGAGTTTCCAGTCTAACCATCCATTGTCGACTCATCCTCCTACGAAGATGTGCTCCAAACTAGCTAAGTTAAACGAAGCCTACGTGAATTTGCATAGGGTCAGACACAGTCTGATACCGAAGCCAGAAGAGATAGAGAATGTGAGAATGCTAAAAGTCACTGAAGACCTGATAGATGAGCTCTTCAGAGAAGAAGTGAACAGGGAGAAAGAAGAATGGACAGAGAAGTACAGACTTCAGAGACAGCAGCAACAGCAACAACAACAACATCAGCAGCAGCAGCAGGAACCTGAACCTGACAGAGGCTTTGTCGATTGTCGTATCGACACCAAAGAGTTCTTCTTCTCCTTCCGAAGAAGCAGACCTATCGTCAGAAAGTCTATCCTCAGAGGACGTCGCATTCTTAGAAACTAAAAGATTGCCATAGCAAACAAAAAAAACAAAAAAAAAAACAGCCCTTTTCAGGGCTACCCCAATACTCTAGAAAAGAAATAACAATCGATTTGCCAATGTGTGTAGGTAGAGTAGTGTGAATATAAACACTGACTCTTTTTTTATAGTGAGAGGGTATGTGTTTGTGTATAGAATTGTGTGTTTGTAAGTGCTCACGTACGTTGGTGTGGATAGTAGATTAAGATCATATTTTTGGCTGTTTGAGGTGTGGGGAGAGTAGATTTGGGGGTTGGATTGGATTGCTTTGCGTATGTGGATAGTATATTGAAGTGATTAATGAAATTTTTTTAGAATAGTAATGGGTAGTATAAAAAAAAAGTGAGTGAGTGTTTCTTTTAGGTCCGCGCGTTGTTTTGGTCATGATCTAGGTAAGATCAATTTTATGTTTTAGGGGGATGTTTTCCTTCACGTCCGCGCTTTCAGTATAAATTGAAACTCGCTGGGCAGTCTAGCTACCCTTGTTGATTGATGAAGAGACTGAATACCAGAATTTTAAAGCTTCTAGAACTCCAGATGCACCTGGAATATGCCAGGCGCCTGTTGAATGAACTGGCCGCGGAGGCCATTGTCGAAGAGGGAAGGATGAGAGAGGAGGAGGAAAGAAGAAAAAAAGAAGAGGTGGAAAAGGAGAGAAGAAATTTCAGAATCCCAGAGACAGAAAATTTTGATTCTGAAGCCACATATCCCGCCTCTGCTCTCCCCCAAAAAAGAGTGAAAAGACTGGGGAAGAAGATGTGTGTGTGGCGCCAGGCCACGAAGGTGCCAGCATTAGATAGGTGCATCTGGAGTTAAAAACCAACAGCCCTTTTCAGGGCTACCCAATACTCTAGAAAAGAAATAACAATCGATTTGCCAATGTGTGTAGGTAGAGTAGTGTGAATATAAACACTGACTCTTTTTTTATAGTGTGAGTGTATGTGTGTTTGTGTTTGTAAGCGTTCACATAAGTTTGTGTGAATAGTAGATTATGGGTTTGTTTATTGTTTCTTAACGTATGTGGAGAGTATAGTTTGGGTTTTGTAACCGCTCACGTACGATTGTGTGGATAGTAGATTATGGATTTGTTTATTGTTTCTTAGCGTATTTGGAGAGTATAGTTTGGGTTTTGTAACCGCTCACGTACGATTGTGTGGATAGTAGATTATGGATTTGTTTATTGTTTCTTAGCGTATGTGGAGAGTATAGTTTGGGTTTTGTAACCGCTCACGTACAATTGTGTGGATAGTAGATTAAGGGCTTGTTAAATGTTGCTTCACTTATGTGGATAGTATATTATATGAAATGAGAAAGTAGGGGGATGTTTTCCATCACGTCCGCGCTTTTCGTATAAGAACCCACAAGGTTTGATGTTCAAACCATTCTAAAAAGAATAAAAAAGAAGATGGAAGTGTCCCAACTGTTCAATTATTTAAGGCATGTTTATTTTTGGATGGTGGATGGTGAATATGGAGTTGAAAGGATTGAAAGAGATTGGAGGTTAAGAACCAGTGTGCACTACGTGAACGAACTAAAATTAGCCAGGGAGATGATAGAAGGATTAATTGAAGAAGAAGTGAAGAGACTGAGAGGGCTAATAAATCCCCCTTATGTCAGAGTGGGAACATTAAAAGAGGCCCTGGAGAAGGTAGAAGAAGTAAGAAGGTTTTTGGAAGAGATAGAAAAAAGGTCAGAGTGGCACTTTGTCAAAAGGAGTGTTGAAAGATTGAAAAAAGGGGAAGAAAAGATGAGAAAGGTGATAGATGAAGAAGTGGAGAAAATAAAGGACAGGTGGGCAAAAGATAGAAAAGAAGAAGAAAATAGAAAGAAAAAGGAAGAACTAGAGAAACTGAACGCTAACTGGATAAAAATCCAACAGAAGTTCAGAGCCATGGGTCACCCGGACTGGATACCAGAAACAGAAAAGAAGAAGAAAGGAATGATGGAAAAAATAAGAGGATGGATAAAGAAGTTAAGGAGTTAGAAGAAGAAGAAGAAACCCAAAGGCCCTTTTCAGGGCCACCCACATTTCTCGAAAAGAGACTGACTTTCCATTGCCTACCCTTTTTTTAAAAAATTTAAATTAAAAAAAATCCCATGTTCAATTCCCCTTGTCCCTAAAGTAGTTTTTTTTTTCTAACATGTTCAATTCCCCTTGTCCCTAGACAAACCCAAACTCTATTCCCATGTTCAATTCCCATTGTCCCTAGACAAGCCCAAACTCTATTCCCATGTTCAATTCCCCTTGTCCCTAGACAGACCTAAACTCTATTCCCCATGTTCAATTCCCCTTGTCCCTAGACAGACCCAAACTCTATTCCCCATGTTAAATTCCCATTGTCGCTAATCTTACCCAGGGTTTTTTGCCCATGTTAAATTTCCATTGTCGCCAAAGTGACCCAGGGTGGTTAATGTTAAATTTCCATTGTCGCCAAAGTGACCCAGGGTGGTTTTTAATGCTAATTCCCATTGTCGCTAAAGTGACCCCATTCACTACTTATCTAAACATTTAATTTACCGAGACTACGGCAAGGACCTGATTGTGGAGGCAACCCAAAGGGTTAAACAAACAAACCGCGATGACCTACTAAAGTATGGAAAAAAGGAAAAGGCTGATAGGATACCATTTATCCTGACTTACCATCCAGACAACCCCAAAATAGGTAAAATCATCGGGAAACACTGGCCCATCGTGGAATCGTCGGACGTACTAAAGTTAATCGTCCCGAACAAACCTGTAGTAGCCAACCAGAGACCAACAAACCTCAAAGACTTCCTAGTCAGGAAGAAGCTAACGCCAATCACTAATCAAAACCATCCTAGTCAATCTGGCCCCTGTGGCGATAAAAGGTGCAAAACCTGTCAACATATCATAGAGACCAGGACATTTTCTAGCACAGTGGCTAGATAAAAACTAAACATACATGGTCCAATCAAAACGTGCAAAACAGAGAATGTAATTTATCTCATCACATGTAAGATCTGTAGCCTTCAGTATGTCGGAGAAACTGAAAAGCTACACAAAAGGATCAACCTTCATAGATCTGATTGGATGACAAAGAAGCTGTACATAAGCCCGGTCGCAGAACACTTCTCCTCCAGTGGCCACACTTACAGTGATATAACACTTATTGCAATTGCTCACAACCCCAGCTGAACTTCCGAAACCAGGAAAGAAAAGGAATCTTACTGGATAGGCCGCTTTAGAACATTGAAACCAAGCGGTTTAAACCAAGAAGACTACAAAATGATAGTCATGCACAAATAAAATTATCTTTTGCAGCCGACACATTTTCTTTTAAACAATTCCCTACATTCGCTTAATAGCCTACACTTACTACTATAAAAAAACGAAAAAATATCCGGGATATAATTTGTGTTTACATAAGTTTGGATAAAACAACAGATGTCGTTATGGCTCATCGATTTCTAGGTCAATGCAAATATTGAAATAAACTAGTTGAAACATAATATAATTAACGGTTTAATTCCTGTAGAAACAGCCATGTAAAAGTTTTGCAAACACAACTTTTTTTATATTGTTATTTGTTTGTCTTGTCTATGTTTTGTATTTGCCTTTGGAAAAGACTCATTAAGATTCGAAAGCGCTTAAACCAATTAGATACTAGTTTTGCACTGTTCGTTGTCAGTTTATTGCAATTATCTAAATCAATCCCTGACACAAGTGATCCCTTGCTGGATCCAGTGCACCTGTATGTATGTATGTATGTATGTATATATATATATATATATATATATATATATATATATATATATATATATATATATATATATATATATATATATATATATATATATATATATATATTGCAGAATGTAAATAATGTATTAAGGCTCATTCAGTACACAAGATACAGCATCTTCGCTAGCCAACGTTACCATCTATCTACAACTTGGAGATTCGAGAAGATATTTTAGCGATATCTTTTGGATTTCATGATTTGCCTCCCTTAGTAATGCCAACTAACCAATAACGTGTAGCTATAGCGCATTGTATATTGGACGAAAATGGAGGAGGCATCTGACTTTGAAAGGATACTTTGTAAGTTTAATATTGTAAGTGTGACTAGCTACTAGAGAGAAGCCATTACAGGTGTATTTGAGTGAATTGTATTTGTCAAAACACGAACCGGTAGTAGAAAATTGCTTATTTATAAGTTCATGCAAGTTGTGTGCTCCATATCTCGATCTCGAACAACTTAATTTGATTGGATGCGGTGGCTTGCCGCCGTATCCACCGAAATTCACAGACCTGAAGCACAGACATATCTGCTCGATCCGCCAAGGTATATAGATAGGGTTAACATATCGGAACCTTAGCTAGCGAAGATGACGATACAGAGCAATAATGTGACGATCCTGCTCCGCCATAGGGCTTGGAGGCAGTAGACATTTTTTTATATATACTATATGACCTGATGAAGACAAGTTGATGTGATACATTGTTGATATGACGTCCGAATCTCCACTGTACTTTCCAAGCTTTAAAGATACTATTGACCTAGCTTCTAAATATAGAATTGTAATTTCCATCTACAGTGAAAATCGCATAATTTCTTCGCCTGAACATTGTCAAAATAGTTGGTCAGTCAGAATAGGTATTGATCAGTCATAATAGTGTCCGTCAGTCAGAACAGTTGTTGTCCATTTAAAATAGGCACTGGTCAGTCAGAATATGTGCTTTGTCAGTAAAACTAGGTATTTATAATTTAGGTGCTGGTTAGTCACGATATATGTTGGTAAGATATGGTGAGTCATTGTATTTGTTATTAATCGCGTTTGTCTCTTTCTCACTATCTCTCGGTAACAAAAATACCAAGTCATGCCGCATGAACATTACGTGAAAATTTATCATTTGTAACAATATTCTAACACAGTGTATAAATGTACTGATATCTAATTCCTCAAAAGTACACAAAGCACATTTACAAATATTAGTGAACTTCAGAGCGTTTTCGCCTGTATTTAAACGTAATTTTGTTTGTCTATCCATCACAACAATTCCCCTAGAAGGCAACAATTACAGTGCTAATGTTGAATTCACATAGGTAACCACAGTGTCCCAAACTTAATGTTAAATAATTCCCATATAAAAACATAAACTGTAATATTAAACTCCAAGTTTTTTTTTTTTTTTTTTTTGGGGGGGGATGGGCGGATGTCTGTATAACCCTAATGTTTAAATTCCCGAAGAATGCCATACCATCCCAGATTGGTCGCTATGTTAAATTCCATCGCCACCATAGCCTCTCAAACATAATGTCACCCCCCCCACACACACACACACAAGGGACCATAGTGCTATATATAATGTTAAATTATAGCATGGGTCCATGAAACAGTGACCATTTTTAGCATGGACTTCAACGCTAATGTTAAATTCCCACTACCACCATACTGACCAAGATTTACTGTAATGTTGAACTCCCATAACTAATACACCGATCCAAATGCTTATCTTAAATTCCCATAACCGTCATATCGCTGCAAATGCTGATTTTAAATTCACATAGGCCCCCATACCAGCCCAAATCTACCATTATTTGGCCCTAAGTCGTTCATATTAGACGTAATGTTAAATTAGCATAAACCTCATAGCGGCCCCTAAAGATGAATTTCCACAGTATCCCATCCCTTCTTAACTTTCCATACATGGCTCAAACGACCCATCCACGTGTTAAATATCGATTGTCTATTCGTCATTTAAATTTGCAACACATTGATCCTTTTAATATGGATTTCCACCTAAGTCACCATCTTGCTTCCTATAACTACTTATATCTGCTGCGTAATGGACTAACGTGTAAATAAATAAATACATTTGATAATAAATAAATAAATAAATAAATTTGATAATGCGTTTTACGATTGCGTGTAAATGTATGGATGAGTGCAATGTAAGGGGTGTTAATTAATTTGAAACTATTCTAATACTTTAGCAAATCTGGACTCTTGAAGGTCATCTGATTTACAATTAAGTTAACTACATTAACGTTCATATGGAACAATATCACTTCCAATTAAAATAATTTTAAAAAAGTGTGTGTGTGTGTGATTTGGACTTTAAAAGTAGTTTACCATTTTTCAGTCATATCGCCACGATGTCTGCAATGTGGCAGTTTATAGTAATGTCTAGCACTGGGGCATCATGCCACAGACATGTAGCGTGTGTCCCACCCAGTCACATTATCCCGACACCAGTCCGACCGGTCCTAACACTAACCTCTTAATGCTGAGCTACAAGCTATGCAACTGTTTGTACCAATTTTGTAAGTCTTTGGTATGACTCGCCCGGGGATCGAACACACGACCTTCCACATCCGAGGCGAAACAAAAATGAGGAATTATTTCAAATCTGAGATAATATTTTTCACAATTTGCTAATTAGTGAGTCTTCTTTTATCAGGTGATTGCAATCATTCTTTCGTAATTACCTGAACTTTGTGTAAGTCGATGCACTCCACATTGCACGTTTCAGACATGGTTTTCACTTTGTTCTTTTAATGTCTTCAGTATTCGTGTCAAATCTTTTACATCTTGTTTTCCAAAATTTTACCATTGTGTTTTTGTATTTTTATATGAATAATGCCAAGACGGAACCAAAAAGTGAAATATAGCATTTTCTACCATTTTTTTGCCTTTTAAATATATATAGATTTTTCATTAATATTTTTCATCCACACAATCTAGATATTCGGACATTTAAACAAGGTGGAAAAAGTATCACAGATGATGAAATAAATTAAAAAAAACTCTAAACTTCAAATGTTATTTTCATCCATTGTCGAAATCCAAGATTGATCGGTTCTGTTACCATTTAATTTACACTTGTGTTTCCGACTGTAATTTCCATCCAACTTACTATATTATGGTCAAAATCAAAGGCATTCAAAGTCAAAAGACTGACAGACAAAAAGATCGACAGATAGATAGATGGGATCATAAGATTTAAAGGGAATTGTTCCAGTGCCGGATTAAACCAAGAGGAGACCCTTAGGCAGTCGAAATCTGACCCCCCCCCAATTATCTCCTAATACGTTTTTAATTTTACCAACCAACAATTTTAATAAACCAATTTTATTACACAAAAAAAATATTAACAATTATTAACGTTATTAAACAAATTTAAAATTTTATGTTATTAAACAAAAATTGTTAAATATTATTAAACAATATTTCTTTTTTTTCTTCTTCTCTCTTTTGGAAACAATTTAAGAAAGCTTGATTGTAATTGTCTTTCAAACTCAAATCAATATTATTTTGATCCGTTGTCGCCAGGCCTATAAAAGACGTGGTGCCCATAGGCCGGTGCCTACACTGCCTATTTGGTAATCCGGCACTGAATCGTTCCATATTTAACACAAATTATTAGATGTTAGTATTTTCTGAATACTCCTTTTTATATACACCTAAAATGATCCAAGGCACATTCCACATGAATTGATGTTTTCGTCTGAAATAAATAAAAGTCCTCTCCCCATTTACCTGATGAAATAAATGGCTATACTTAGAACGGTTTTGTTGTAGCAAACATGCTGATCTCTTGTACTTAGAATAGAGACAATAATCAATTCAGAACTTGCGATTGCGTTAACAGTTTTGGGTATGTATTACGACTCTATGACCGTAAGCTAAGCTGTTGAAACGAGCGAAAATCGACCATTTAATCAAAAATCACCAGACAGTTTATTTCCCCATGAATACATAGTGAAAATTTAAAAAGAACTTATGATATTGTGAATTAAATCCCCAATAGCCCTACAAGTTTTATGATAAGTCCCAATGTATAAAGTTCCAACTGAATTCCAGTGGTATTACAATTAAAGTCTAATGTTGAAATGTTGATGTGCCTGTAGTCTTAATAACGTGGTAACGTGCCAATGGTTTGAAATATGATGATGTCCTATCGGTGTCTTGATATATCACAAATGTATAATCCGAAAATTTCTTCTCTGAAATCACTATAATTCCAAATTAATGTTCCAATACAGGCATATTATAGATGAGCAATTTGCATTTCCAGTGAATAATAATTGTAACAAATAAATCCACCCAAAGGAAATACTGAACACAACAATAAGAATTTTCCTGCCTCAGATGTTAAATACAAGAATGAGTAATTTCTTATGCAAACAAGATTATGTAAAAAAAAAAAGGTAAGCTACAAATGTAGAATCAGTTAATTCGTAGAAAATTCTAAATTGTCAACAACATAAAATGTGTTGCTGAAATTGGAATAAAGAATGTGGTAAGCATTGGGTAGACCAGAGGATTTAATGAAAGAATTCCAATAACGTAGACCTAGACCCAAATAAACATTTACCGATATTGATAATGATCTGAATATTTAATCCACACTCATTGAGAAATATTAACTATGTATTATGCTGTTGTTTACAAAACAAATGAATTTGATATTGGACAAAGTCAAGTACTTAAGACAATTATACATAATATATAATCATGGAGAAAACAAATTAACAAACAGTACAAATGAAATACACATAACAATTTTGGCACGCTAAATCGTTCAAAATGGACGAGCTGAATCGATCATTGAGTGATCTGGAGTAATCGTAGGGTGAACTGTTGTAATGGTGTGTGTGTGTGTGTGTGCTGTAGAGATCATAAGGCGAACCAAACTTCACAATGTCCGGTGTTTTTCAAAACCGATTAAGGCGATGACGCTGAGTGAGAGGATTTTCGGGAGGAGAGGACAAGCTGGAGTAATGGGGAATGAAATGATAGATAATTCTATCACGAAAATCTTTATTTATTAAGGTCTTCAAAGAATATCAAGAAATTGTTTTCGCTGAACCCAGGGAAAATTAACCGACATGATTATTTCGTACAAGTGCATGCATATACCATACAGGGATGCCTGAAACCCGAAGCAAAAGAGTAAAATTAAGGTACATAATCCCAGGCAACCACATTCATTTGATATACGTTTTGTCCTTTTATAATTTTGTTGCCATCTCCCAGTCTCACCCTACGATTACTCCAGGTCACTTTAATATCTCTTCAGCTAAAACTAAGATAGCTACGATATCGAAGCCTTCACGTGGTTAGATATACTAATATTAGTACTAACCCTACGAGTACTCCAGCTCAACCTACGATTATTTCAGCTCACCCTGCTATCTCTCCAGTTCACCTTCTCCGAGTCACCTTACAATCTCTGCAGTTCATCCCATGATCTCTCCAGCTCACCCATTTTCAACGATTTGGCATGCCATATTTAGTGCATCCTCCCCCTCCCCTTTTACATTCTCGGGGTTCAAGACTAGGCCCAATGTGTCCCCGCTGAATGTCGTTAAGAGGCGACTAAGTGGAGGCGACTAACTGTGTTTGTGATGAGAGGATCTTGGTAGTTGAGTAGAGGAGGGAGTCCGAGGGATGCTTGCCTGATGCAATACACTACTTTCAACTCAATTTAGGCTTGACGGGTGGTCAGATAATCCATCGGATAATCTCGCTAGTACTTTGTTAACGATATTCATTTAAAGTTTAAAAGTAACCTTTGTGATTACTCAGCAGTGATGTTATTGACTAAACCACACACAGAATATATTCCTTCAGGGCAGTGTCAAGACTACGCATATGTCTGACACAATAATACAATTGAACTGAGGCAAATATCAATGAAATTGTCCTTCTTAAAGGACACGATCAAATACCAATCTGCCTTCAAAAAACTTAACAAATACTGATAAAGGCTTGTCCATCATCATAAATAATAAAACTTCTCATAGTAAAACTGAGTCCGATCAATCAAACCCCAAATATGTGTTGATATTGATGAGTAATTTGTTGGTCTGATCTCATCTGTTCATTAAAATGTGCAACATTAGTTCTCGAAGTAAACAAGCAGACAGACTGCTCACTGTCCTTATTTGGTTTCTAGAACAGTCAATTTCAGTAAAAACTGTGTCGTCTACGTTCTGTATTTGCAATGTCTAGTTTTAATATTTCAAAAACAAATTGAAGAAATAAAAAGGTTACACTTGTGTATACACGTGTTCCAAGAGACTATCTCCCAAATGTACGGAATTACTGAGTTTATCAAAGACGGTGAACTACCTATCACATTAATTGCTTGAAAACAGACTCACCCACGCGAATATGGCGAACGTTTTACTTAAGAAATTCTTGCTTGATGCGAAGCGCCAAGTTGACAGTATTTGTGTAGCGGTGCTACTGGTGGTGGTGTTGTGAGGTTGCACCTTCTTACAAGGTGTTCGCTTTGTTTGGCTATCGTTATCTAGAGGGTGATCGCCCTCGGTATTGTTGCCCGGATCGAGTATATAATAAAATAATGTGTGAAACTTATAGATGGAATGAATAGAGATATGAGCACACACACACACACACACACACACACATATATACATATACATATATATATATATATATATATATATATATATATATATATATATATATATATATATATATATATATATATATATATATAACAGAATGACACGAGCCCCCGTACATGGACAAACGTAAATGGAAAAACAAAAAAATTTATTAATTACATAAACAACTGTGACAATACATTACATTAGGAAGATAGGCCTACACTTCTTTTTTTAAATAAATCTTTCACCGAATTTCAAACACAAATATATTTATAGAAATAGCCGATCTGTTTTAAATGATAGAATTAGTTCATAATATAATCGAGTGAACGATCGAAGTCACTGCCTTGTACAACTTCATTACCTGCTTATTCTGGTCCACTCCAACTTCATTAAGGTGGTTCCTCTAGGTCCTTTCGCTTTTTCCCTTTTCCGACCTCCCTACTGTCTCGCCTCTCGTTATGTCAGATATCGTTCTATCGGAATTCAAACAGACCAAACGCTGTCTGGTCAAGCTAAACATGGCACACCATAAACAAACCTAGTTTCACAAGATTAATGTACTTCCTAATGGCTATTTCATTACTGATTTCCATTAACATTACATGAGACATAACGGTTCCGTTCTTGTCTCAATTACACAAATGAATTAATGAAATTCATTACATGTCTTAACTACGTTATTTTCAGCGAATAAACACATTTAATTCTTTATCATACATGAAATCATCTAAGATCGGTGAATTCAAACGGATTCTCGTAACTCATATCAACTAAAGTAATGCATGAAATTCTTAGATTCCTGTAACAATCAAGACGACAAATTCAAACAATTCGTCAAACTTATATAAAGAAGATCATTGTACGGATTCAGATACATGAACTCAAGTGAAAATATAACAATTAAATTCAAGCAAATCTTTATATTGGTATCAACGAATTACATGAAATTGACGTAAATACATTGTGCTTTCAAGCTTTGTTCACTTCTACCGCCAAAATTGTGTCCCTTGACTTTACAGACATCCGGTCTTTTTGACCAATATTTTAAGAGAGCATTTCTTCTAAACTTACTCTCTAAGTCCCTTATATTCTCACCCTTGCAGGAAAGATGCAGACTGGCTAGATTTTATCGATGAGGGCAATTTAACCCCAATAATTTCGTGTGGGAACTACGCCCCTTATTTAGCA
Organism: Sinohyriopsis cumingii; assembly: GCA_028554795.2. NCBI lineage: Eukaryota > Metazoa > Mollusca > Bivalvia > Unionida > Unionidae > Sinohyriopsis > Sinohyriopsis cumingii. The sequence continues at coordinate 121,301,764 of CM068824.1, read as the reverse complement.
TATTCAATCAGGATTAAATATATGTACGGCCTTTTATAATAAGACGCCAAAATTGTGGTCAGCTTGACTTATAGAATTCCAAACAACAGATCTGGAAAAGTTAAAATCTTACAGTTCCGATATAAAACCGAAGTTAACAGTCCCTTTTCTAATCGTCTAACGGTTATGTAAACGAAGGCCTAGTTAAGAATCACTTCCTATCCCGACACATACATTATAAATCATTGCAGTATAGCGATTTAACAAGCACCTGTCCCTATAAATGTAATTAAAAGTTCTCTAGCCCCAAGTTAATGCGCCATTCATTGATCGACATAAATTTTGCATCCTTACAATTTGGCTCCCTTTCCGCTCGCGACATTCAGGTTAGAAATGATAAAACAATTAATGAAATGATTAATGTGCATTTTTTATATATCCGTGATGCCTTTTGTTTTTAAAATCAGTAGGAGGGTACAAAAAACTGGAGGGTGTGCGAATACTGTAGCAATTTGCGTTTGAAAAACGATGGAAAGGCTGATAAAAATTTGACTCCTCTGGCATCTCTAATCTTTCCCTATTACTGTATACATATAAACCTACTGACATCAAGTTGTTTACTTATTTCTTATTGTCTGTTGAACAAGGAATAAGTAACCAGTTACCGATTCAAACTTATAACCAATTACTTATTGAACTGGGAATAAGGATTGAATAGCCAGCTGGATGTGAATAAGGCATAAGTAACCAAATGTATGTAGAAATTTGAATCGGTAACTGATGACTTATTCCTTACTTAAACTGTAAGTGGTTACTTATTCCTTATTCAACCGGGAATAAGGAATAAGTGACCAACTTGACGACAGTTATGAAACACGCACGTTTAATCTCTTTCGAACGTTAGTTTATATTATGGTACAGCTCTGATTACAAATATTTCTGGATTATAAGACCTGTTGAATGCTATCAGACAATAAATGCTAACTTCTTAACGCATACTTTGTTTTATAATATTCCTACAGACCGCCTTGTGAAACATGTTCTGAATAATAAACTGTTTTGAGTTCTTTTATTTAAAAAAAAAGTCTCTTTTCATAAAATTGTCAAATATTCTAGTGAGTGATATTTCAACCTCTCTGAAGTGTATACAAAACGAAAAACAGGTTTTTGAAGAAATAGGTGCACACGAGTTGGCGGCACGTTCTCATTTTTTTAAAATTATTTTTTGGGTCCTTTATTTTCGCTTCTTTCCATGAAGTCCACTGGTAACCACGTGATATCCGCTACTAGTGTTCAAAGCGTTTGCGTGATGAACTGCCGATTAATACAATCCGGAACATGGCAGATATCGTAGGGTTTGCATATGCTGCTACAGTTGCTGCAGGGGGAATTATTGGCTATTTTAAAGCCGGTACATTTTCAGATGTGCAGAAAGATGGCACAAATTGTTGTTGTTACTCTCGTATTGTAGATTATGAATGACAAAAAACGATTGAACACTTTGAAGAGATGATATGCCCAATAGTCACATACTCACGATCCATTTTTCCTTATTAATACTAAATAGTGTCCTCTCTTGAGTGAAGTCACCTTAAATAAGGGAACAATCCATCCTGCACTGTGTTATACATTTCTTACGTTTCCACCCATCTCGTGTGGTTACCTTTTTAGTCCGAGTTTACCTAGTCCTACGTGTATGACCTGACGCTGATAGTTGTGGGCGTTAAGGTCTTACAACCTAATACGGCGCTGTGTAGTGTGTTTTTATGTCGACTAACATCGTTATGAAAGTCAAATTGTCAGGAATATTTCACACAACTGACAACTAAAATAACGAAGTGTCCCCGAGTGGCCGAATGGTCAAAAGCGTTCACCGTTACGGATCACTGCCATCTCACCTCTGTCTGCGTGGGTTCGAGTCTCGGGTTCGACCTATGCGGATATGTGAGAAAGCTTGCCAGCAGTTTTTCGTGGGTCGATTGTTCTTTCCAGGATTTTCCCTGGTTGTTCCTCCACCATTAATACTAACGCCATTTTTTAGCACACAATAGGCCAGTATTAAAGGTGGAGGAAGAACCCGGTAAAACCCCAGAAGCTACTGGCAAGCTTTCTCACACACCCACATTGGCCGAATCCGAGACTCGAACCCACACAGACAGAGGTGGGATGGCAGTGATCCGTAATCGAGAGCGCTTTAGACCACTCTGCCACATGGGGCCTTAAATGTATGTCACTGGAACGTGAAAATGCATCCATTTGCTAGTATAATATTTTCATGCCACCAGGATAAAGACAGCACAGTAAGTATATTAATTACACATAAATTAGTGGAAGAGTGTCAATATAGGCTGCCAAGTGTGTGCACTGTTCCTGAAACTTTAATTACTCATTCTGATGTCAACGACATCGGAACACGCTATACAAGGCCGTTATTCGGATAGTAAGACATAGCACTAAAACTAAACCAACATGTGCTATGTCTTACATTGTAGGACTACCTCTGACCCTAGTCCTACATGTAAGACCTCGGCGCTTATATTTCTGCTGTTGTTGTCATAGCACTAAAACAAAAATAACATGTGCTATGCCTTACATTGTAGGACTACCTCTGACCCTTGCCACCCCATTTTTGATATTTGGACATTTATTTGGGGTGTAGGGTCAGAATCCATTGCCTGTACTACCGGTACTTACTATTAATGCTAAATCCCCCACGCATACTAAATTAATTAAACTGGGGTCCTGTCAGATTTGTGTTGGACTAATTCAGTACAATATCACATGTCAATAGTGTACATCTGTATTTTGCTAATCATGTGGAACTGGTAATAATTAAAATAAAGAAAATAATAATATTGGCGGTGTTGTTACTGTTAAAAGATTATATTTGACAAATCTTTGATTTAAGTACATTGTGTTCTTTTTCAGAATTCTTAATGAATCATTTGATTTCATGTAAATTACTAACTGCAAAATTTCATGCCAAATCAGCCATGGTTCAAATCGGCCAGCAATTGGTACAATTCCCTGTAGGTATACAGTGTAGTTTTCGAATTGTATGTGGTGTTTGTGATGGATGGCCAGGTAGTTGTGCTACTTTAAAAAATATGGAAAATAATCTGTAAGGTACAAAAGGCCAACTGTAAGGGTGCATATCTCTGCAAATATCTTGAGATATTGAAAATCTTAGATTCAGGTTTCCCAGGTTACAGATATGCAGTATGGTAAAATGTATCCTGATGTCTGTATAATAAAAAATGTTAATAGCATTTGAAAACCCTCAGTTGTAAACCGATGAATTTATGAGTGAAAAAACTATGCTACCCTTCCCCACTCCATTTGGCTACATAAGTAATTGGAATTTTGTACTGAAATGTTGCATGCAGCCATCATTTACATAGATCTTCACTTGGAAAAAGAATTCATGGAAATTGCAGATGGAATTCAGTGAATCTGTTGCAACAGAAGTATACTGGATGTCTGAAAACTTAGAATTTTGTCAGGAAACTCTTTACATTTTATAAAATAAGTTGTCATTTATCCAACTTGCTTTTTAACTGAGAAAAATTTTGGCACAACAATTACAGTCTGGATGATTAAAATCTACTTTATTTCACATCTTAAAACAGATGTTAATTTTATAGAAATAGTTGGAAGGAATAGTTTGATTTCACATTCATACTGATTATCATATCTTTGAAATTTTTTATTGTATTTTAATAATTTCCATGAAGGTGTTCTGTTGTTCATAAAATATTGTGTGTAATGTCTGGCTTAAATTTTTTTGTATCAGTCTTTCACCTTGTGTTATTATACAAAATTATCGATGTTTGGCCAGAATGGAAATTTGTTTGAATATCAAGCTGAATTTTGAAAAGTAAATACATGTACTTTAAAATATGCATAATCCCCCTGCCCCTTTCTACATGAAAAAAATGAGTATTTTAAAAATTGAATTCCCTGTGTTTTTCAGGCAGCATCCCATCCCTTGCAGCAGGTGTTCTGTTTGGAGGACTGGCAGGGTTTGGAGCTTACCAGACAACGAATGACCCTCACAATGTCTCAGTAACTCTAGGCATGTATATGAGCCCATAGACCTTTTCTAGGATTTCAGAGTTAACCTATGATCACTGGATAAATTTTATTTGGAAAACTCTTTTTTTACGTATTTGTAGGGTGTAATGGGACATCAACACAGTCCCTGCTATATTATGCCTAGCAAGTTCAGGTATCCCCCAAAAAGGCATACAAAACAAAGATAAAGGCTAATAAGGGTTAAATTCTTAAAATCCTGTTAGATTTCAGATATAAAGAAAAGTCCAAGACTTTGACTGGAACATCATCAGGAGTCATGCTATCAGGCGAAGTGGGCAACTAAGTCACCTAAAAAATGAAAACTTTGCCTTTTTCTGTTAGGAATGCGAAAACAACTTTGCCCTGTGAATTTTTAGATGTACAGTTTGAGTGACTAACGTTAGAAATGTTCCTTCACTTTAACAGATTATTTCCGGTGTTGTGTTTTAGCTGAAGGCGAAATGTGGTCATCAAGCCATCAAATAGCTGGTGTTGATTTCAATTGCTCAGACAAATAAACTCTTTCACTTTCACAGGCATGTGTTTTGATAGCTGATTGACCATTAACCCTTTCCCCACGTAAGTTATAGCAGAGATGTGTTATATATGTCTCTGTTTATAGCACCTGCCACTGGCTGATTTCTACAAGTCATCATTCGATGACAAAAAAAGATTAAAATTTGTTTTGAAACTTAAACAATAGTATGTAATTAGCACTTTGCGTAATAAGAATAGAATTGGTGATATGAAGATTTTAACTGCATTATTTTCTGTATAAAATCAGTTTGAAACCCTAATTGAACCTGTCAGGGAGAAATAATGGTGGACATTGCAGAGTCTGGGAAGTACAACTCTATTAGATTGTCTGTTTTTGTAAACATTTGGGCAAATATATTAAAGAAAATATTCAATTCATAGAAAGCAAAGTCTAAATATTATTTTAGCATTGATTTAGCATAAAAATGCAATTATGATCATCCCAAACATATGGGACAATGCTGTGTTGTGGAATTTGAGAAGCACTGTAAGGTCAGAGTTGTATTCTCTCATTTTTGTGAAAATGCAGGAAAAAAGCAGTGAAGCAAATACTGTTTTATAATCAGTTTCTGGCATTACTACACATACGTGGACAAAAAATAAATCCATAAATTCGCAACCCTATCAGTGGACTGATGTTATGATGCATGAATTACTTTAAAAAAAACCTTTTAGTTCATTCTTATACCAACTGTAATGCTTCAGTTTGTTATATATGAATAGTTGAGGTAATGATTTATTGGCAACCAAGAAATAAGGACAAACAATATGTCATGATGATGTGTGCATTTGCTCTCATGTACATGTTACAGGGGTTGTTTCCAACAAGTTTCTAAAAAACTTGTTCAACTGCAATTTTATAGTGAACTTTCATGAAGTAAAAAAAACCATCCTTCTTTAAGGGTTGTTGATTAAACATTTTTACTAACTTGCAGTTACAGTACTGTAATCTAGTTACTCCTATCAGTCAAAATTAATTACAATGTATAGTTTCTGCAGTGCTCTTTTAAAGTCATTTAGCCATTATGCACTGCATATGAATATGATAATTTTTGTGCATGTACAAAATGTGTTTATATTATACATAATGCTCAGAAAATTGTATATCTTGCTTTGTTTCCACTTCTTCCAGTTCAGTTCTCACTTCTCCCTGTTGTGTCCAAAAGGAGAAGTCACTTCTCTCTAAAATTCAAGTCAAGCTTGAACCCTGATCATAATGGGACTTATCGTAGGGCAAAAGGGTTGCCTCCATTATTCATCTCTTGCATCTGTTAGGCCTGTTCTATGGACTTGAACCCAAAGGGGGAGAAAGTTCTGCCTACATATTTGGTGGACAGTCTTTTGCAGCTGATTTGATATTATTTTGATGATAATTAGGATGATGACTAAACAGTTGAGAAGTGTTTCCTGCATTATTCAGTCTGAGTCTATATGAACTATAAAGTTCACCATGTTATTGGTGAAGTCATTGTATTATGTAGTAGATACAGAATCAAAACTACGTTTACAAAGTACGATACATGATCCTATATTGTATAGCATGAAAGACAATGCTATATGGAAGCTCATTGTAATGGGGCCCTGTGTGGCAACTCTGTCTGCATGGGTTTAAGTCTCAATTTGGCTAATATGGGTATGTGAGAAAAAATTCGCCAGTAGCTTCCCTTAGGTCGAATTTTCTTCCTGGGTATTTCCTCCAGCAATACATTCTGGCCGACATGTATCGTGTGCAGAAAAATGGCATTAAGCCCACAAATACCAAATGTAGTTTGTAGTAAGGGACCAGTGCAATTAGGATGCTGATTAGTACAAGGACATAATTTCTTTGTCTTTAACAGCAGAAACATCCTCTTAGAAATCACCAAACTGACAATTATGGCTGTCATGTGGAAACTTTAGCACAGATTTTTATCTTTTACAGTTTGGGTAAGGCTGCAGGATAAGGTCATTTACTTGCCCATGCAGCAGCTCAGTTAAAATTTTACCATCTTGTCTTAAAATATAAGTCTAGACGTAAATGTATTCATAGTAAATGGTCACTTTTAAGTTCAATTTTAACCAGTCAGATTGCTAGATTCTTGACTTAGGCTTAAAGTCAAGGGTTGAGTTCTGTTTGTGAAATCCAGACCAGAACCCTTGACAGAAGGTTGAAGATGGCCAGACAGTGCAGTAAGGGAAATGATTTTTATGACAGCAAGGCATATGAACACTGTCACTAGATGAATAATACTGTCATTAAATGATAGACACTGTCAGTATACTATTTTTCATGGGATACCAGTTTTCATGGATTATATTTTTGGTACAAGCTGCAAATTTAAATTCCAAATCAACATTTACCGCTTTATGAAAGTGATAGGATCACAGACCATGAATTTAAGTACTACAAAAAATACAATATAATATTTCTCAAAAGCACGAAATTTGGTTCTCTTGAAAATTAATGAAATTACAGTATATCTAGGTAGGAATGTGGAATTTATTGTCTCACTTGTGAATATTATAAAGTGGTGGAAGCATCAGCAGTTACAGGACCTTCTATAGAATTACATTTGAGGAGAGGAGACCCCACCTTTCATTTGGGAGGATTTTCTAAATGTCTGTTGGTGGAAAAATTCATTGCAGTAAACAGAGGGATTGCAGATATTGCAAGTGATTTTCATTTATTCATTTGATCTTTTGCAGTGATGTTTTAGTTTACCTCTATGAAACCTCACTGGACAGATTGCTATATTTGTAGACTGGCTGAAAATAAATGAGCATAACAAAGGGAGTAAGAAAGTTCCTTTCTCATCTTCCTCAAACTGTTCTGTTTTTTTCATTGTGGAGTACCATGGATTTCCATGTCGGATTGGAAAAGTCACTTTGTAGACATATAAGGTTCAGAGGGTCACTCCTAGCAAGCATATAAGGGGGGAAGAGAGTGAGTTTTGCCTTCCCATGAGGTAGTAACAGCAATTTGTCCATCCTGGTGGCTAAGAGTTGAGTGGGTAGAGAGCTAGGCACTAGTCACACTATTCTGTGAGGGAGTAACAGCACCCTCTTCAGTCCTGCATGGCAGAAAGTGAGTACCCCCACTCACCCCCCAGTTAGAGAGGTGCAGCATCCTCAACTTGCCTGTAGCTTTGTGCTGGCTGAAAGTGAGTTGTACCTCTTTCCCATGAGGGAGGAGCAGTACCCTTGCAGTCGCCAAATCCTATAGTTGGTAACAGTATTTAGCCACACAGAAAAGTGAGAACTTTGATACTGATAGTCTATAAGATCTGACGAAATGGTCTTCCTAAAGATCAGAGTTGCCTGACCGGTCATTGACTAGTCACCAGTCTCTTGGTACTGGTCACTGATAATTGGCATCCCCTTGTAATGGGAATAGGGGTCAGGTCAGGACCCCACTGGCTACCATTGAATCCCTTGTTGTGTGATGATGCCAGATTAGGGAAAGGGATTGTTTGGCATCCTTCTTTTCTTATAATCTTGTTAAATCCTTATGGGATGTGGGACCTTCCAATGCAGGGAAGTGATTCTTCACCTGATTGCAGCCATGAACTTCAGGGCCTTGGCCCCATGATAGAGAGTTTGGCCTTGGGTTGAAATTACTATCTTATGAAGTGTGGTTAGAAAGGGGGGGGGGGGCATAGCATTTTCTTCCAAACACTGCAGGAAGGTTCAGAATCACATCCACCTGCCTTGTCTGCCACTAGAGACAGTCTTTTAGCTCCAGATTAGTTATGATTGAGGTCCCTCTTGCCCTCAATTTTCCCCACAACAAAGAGACATTAGGTAACAAAGTCCTGCCTCCCAGGAGTAAGAGTAGGACAAAAATATCCTGTGGGTCCTCTTAAATCTCCACTAGTTTGACCTAGAACTGTCCCCGGTAGTATCTCCTCCCAGTTGTCAAGGAGAGATCTGGTCCTTTGACAGGGTGGTTAACAAGGTTTATTGTCTTTTACCCAGGGACATATGTCCCATTCCTTCAGGCTTAGAGGACACTACAATTCTCTCCAGTTTGGAGAGACTGTCTTGGGCAACTTAACACCTAGATCTCTTGTTGGAACTTCACTCTGTTATTGTTAAGGAGCTTTCCCAAAAGTTTGACAGCATAAGGATTGGTCTGTCACGTTGAGTTGAGTCCACAGGTCTGTGCAGCTAGTTAAAGGGTTCACACTCCTTCCTAGCCCCTAACTTCCCTCTTGGAACACTGGGGCAGCACAAATGGATATTTCCATGGGACTCTGGGCAAACCTTCAGTTTAAAACACTGGAGGCCTTTGAAATAATGGCTATGTCTCTAGTTACCATAGCCTTGCATGCCAATCTTTCTCTGCATTCTTTATCAGCCTGCTGAAAGAGGAATCTTTGTCACCAGCTGCCTTTAGCATTGTTTAGAAGCAGTGATCAAAACATCTAGGCATGTGTCATCCAAGTCCATGGCTTTATCATTGGAGGTTCTCCAACTCCACCGGGATTTTGCCCTAGACACATCCAATGTTCTACTGGAGCACACTTGGAACTTTCTATGCAGTAGAGATGGTGTTCAGTGCCCAGTCTCTGGTCTTCTCTCCTGGATTTTCCTCATACCAATAAAAGGGGGAAAATTTTGACTAAACTTTATCGACCTTTCAACTTAAACAAGTTTCTGTAGGAGAAAACCTTTCAAACATTGAGGCCACAACCTCAGTCAGGAATGCCATAAGACCTCTATAATGATCGATTAGTAGGATGTGTATGTTCACATCCCTATCTTTCCTCATCACAGGTGGTACCTCTGGTTTTTGACTTAAAACATTTTGACAATTGGTTAATCTGCAGTTGCCACAATAGTCACTTAGACTAGATCTGTCTTATTTGTTGGGCCATAGTGACAAGGCTGGGTCTTTTACCAAACCTAGAAAAATTGGAGCTGACTATCTCAAGACTTTGTGTACATGGGGATGAATTTACATATGAACAGAGGATTAGGCCATGTCCCATGCAATGGAGAAAGATAATTTACTAAACAAAAGGAGCTTTTTCATGAGTATTTGCCATTGATAAAGGGACCCATAGGCACAAGTTAAAAGTTCAGTCACTCTCTAACAACTATGATATCTTCGAATCCAGTGCAGCTGGTGAAATAAATCTTTGCTGTATGATCTGTAGTTGTGTGTGTGTGTCTGTGTGTGTGTGTTTGTTTGTTTTCTGGGAAGCATAATTGTGGGAATTAAACTAATTTCCGAAAAAATTTGCTGAAAAATCTACCAATAATTTTTAAGTGTAATATACTGCTGTATGCATTATGCTGGTACCTGGAGAGCTGGGATTTTCTGTGGAAGCAGAAAGCTGTCTCATTATAATACCATTTAATGTTTCATATCACAAAACACTTATTTGAAATTTAATTATTTTCTTGCAGCCACCAGTGTTGTCCTGTCGGGTCTGATGGGATACAGGTTTTTCAACTCTGGGAAGTTCATGCCAGCAGGACTAGTTGCAAGTCTTAGGTATTGTTATCCATTCCAATACATTTGAACTCATCTGGCTGTTGCAGGCCTTAGGTATTGTTATCCATTCCAATACATTTGAACTCATCTGGCTGTTGCAGGCCTTAGGTATTGTTATGCATTCCAATACATTTGAACTCATCTGGCTGTTGCAGGCCTTAGGTATTGTTATGCATTCCAATACATTTGAACTCATCTGGCTGTTAAGACAACTGGTCTTATGTCATGGTCCTGCACCCATCATATGTTTCCATCTGTCAACATTTGCTATTTTATAAATTATAATCCTTTTTTTAAAGTACTGGATCAGTTTAAGATATGGCAAGGATCATAATGCCTGTTCATTGTCAAATATATGGTTATTGTCACTAAATGTGGAAAAACCTTTTGTCAATTTATTCTCAAGAACCACTCCAAAGTATTGGACCAAATTTGACAGAAAGCATTCTGGCATAAAGTTTGTGTAAATGATGCCAATCTGATATCAAACATGGCAGTCATTACTGAAACAGAAAAAACATTTCATCTAAAAGTGTTCAACAGAATTTTCAAAAGTCGACTGGAATCATTTAGGTTTAAGGCCTTTAAAATGTGTATAAATGAGTCCAGCCTGCATTCAGATATGGTCTCCATTACTAAAAACAAAAAAGGTTAAAATCAATTCTCAGAAAACTGGTAAAAAAATTGATCAAATTTGACAGCTTTGTTAGATAATTCCATTCAAGTTTATAAAAGTGATTCAAATTTGATATTAAATATGGCCACCATTACTAAAAATAGAAAACTGACTTTACCAAAACCACTGAATAGAATTTGGCAGAATTGACAGAAAGCATCCTGTCATTGAAGACCTTTCAAGTGTTTACAGCAGTGCTGAACCAGTATCAAATTTGAACAAAGCTACTTAAAATAGAAATTACTTAAAAGGACCCAAAACTAGTCAACAAAATTTGACTAAAATTAGACAGAAAACATCCTGGCATAAAGGCTTTCAAAGATTGCACAAGTGATGCCAATCCTTGATTCAATATGGCCACCATTGCTAAAAATAGAAACAACTTTTAGACCAATCCTCCCCAAGAACTTGACAGGATTTGATAATTTTACAGAAGCATCTCATTGTATCTAGATTTTAAAATTTTTAACAAAATGGTGAAGATCTGATGTCCAGTGTGGATGCTGTTTCTGAAAGCATCAAAATATGTGTAAATGTCTTCTTACAAACCTTTTGACATTTGCCAAATTTGATAGCATCCTGGTTTTGAAGACCTGTAAATGTTTTTTTACAAATAATGCTACTTTGCTAGGAATTTCGACTCAGGGTGGCAGGGAACCTTCAAAACAGCTGTTTCATAATTTTAAGAACATTTGACAATGCAAACTACAATTTGCAAGTTAAGTTTTTTGTTGTTGTCAAATTGTGTTTCTGTAGGAACTTGGCAGTTTTCAGTAAGAGTTGTAATTCACATAAATCCCATTTGTTTACACTTTTATATGTAAATACCTATGTTCCGATAGGAGGTAAATTCTATTTTTTTGATTGCAGTTTTGAAGAGTAAAGTAAATCTTTACTGAAACAAAAGTATCAGTATATTAGATAGTAGTGTACATGACAATATACATGATTTTGTTCCTTGTATAGTTGTCCTGGCCATGTCATAGAACCAGTAATAAAGATATGTACATGACAGTATACAGGATTTTTTTGCTTGTATAGTTGTCCTGGCCATGCCATAGAACCAGTAATAAAGATGTGTACATGACAATATACAGGATTTTTGTCCTTGTATAGTTGTCCTGGCCATGCTGTTGAACCAGTAATAAAGATATGTACATGACAATATACAGGACTTTTTTTCCTTGTATAGTTGTCCTGGCCATGCCATAGAACCAGTAATAAAGATGTGTACATCAAAATATACAGGATTTTTCCTTGTGTATAGTTGTCCTGGCCATGCCATAGAACCAGTAATAAAGATGTGTACATGAAAATATACAGGATTTTGTTCCTTGTATAGTTGTTCTGGCCATGCATTAGAACCAGTAATAAAGATATCTACATGACACTATACAGGATTTTTTCCCTTCGTAGAACCAGTAATAAAGAAGGTAGTTTGTAAAACAAAAATGGTTGATTAAAGTTTGATACACTTAATCATGGTTTATAGGGTCCCATTTATGGAATTTCAAAGTACTTTAAAGTTATAACAGGGATATCCTAGCAATGATCTGTTCCTAGTTTCACTCAAATTCTACAAATTTCTTCTCAAACTGAGATTTTACATATCTTGATATCTTACTTATGATGCTTAAGACAGTACCAATATTTTGTCACAGGCAGATGTAGTGGAAAGGATACAAATTCACTTTTAGTTTCAAAATCTAATTCCTGGAGGTAATTTTAATTGTTAAAAAAAAGTTGAAAAAATACTCAGATTTCCTAAGAGGTTAGGCACGATTCTGTTAAAAATAAAAAATAGATATCATAACACTGATGCTTGTTGAAAAATCATTGGTACCAGCTAAGTACTTGATATATTAAAAAATATGAATTTGAGAATGAGATTTTTAGTCTATTAATTATACACAATATGTTTTACTGTACAGTTTTTTAAATTCTCATTTTCAGTTTGTTGATGCTATTAAGGAGTGCATACAAGTGGTATCAGCAATAAACAGCCATATTATGTTGGAAGATCACATTAGGACTCAAGCATATACAACATGTACCATAAAAAGAATATACATGTACCATAATTCTCCTATGATTATATTATAATGATAAGCCTGGCTCTCTTGTTGTACAAACTTTTGGAAAAATTCAATTAAGAAAACTTCTAATGATAAGCCCAGCGCTTGTCTTGGGAGAATTCTGTTATTTATGATAGTCAGGCATTTAGTAATGAAATTTTATTGAAAAAATACATTTAACCATTTGAGACTTTACAATTTTTTTCTATTTAGTAATAAAATTTTACATCCAAGATGTGTTTTGTTTTCTTGTCACCCCCACCGACTGTCTTTTGTACAAATTTTGTTTATCAGACCTCTGTTTATCCAGTTGTTACTTTTACATGATGCTATAGTAACTGGATCTATATAAACTTGATGGGACTGGATCTTTGAAGTGGACCAGTCATTTTCATACCAGTCCCATTATTGGCATAGATTAATACATGCTCACCACGGTACAAATATTACCACCATTATGTACGTTTATGTATACTTGCTACAGTTCAAATATCACTAGGGGCCCCGAGTGGTCTAAAGCGTTCTTCATTACGGATCACTGCCATCTCACCTCTGTCTGCGGCGGTTTGAGTCTAGGATTCAGCCAATGTGGGCATGTGAGAAAGCTTGTCAGTAGCCTCTCGTGAGTCGGTGGTTCTTTCCAGGGTTTTCCGGGTTCTTCCTCCACCATTAATACTGGCCGCCATGTATAGCCCATCGTGCTGAAAAATGGCATTAAACCCCACAACAACAACAACAACAAATATCACTACCATTATGTAGCATTTACTTGCCACAGTACAAAATTCGCCACCATTATGTAGCATTTATGTGTACTCGCCACAGTACAAATTTACCACCATTATGTAGCATTTAGGTGTACTCGTTACAGTACAAATATCACCACCACTCTGTAGCATTTAAGTAAACTTGCCACAGTACAAATATAACCATTATGTAGCATTTACTTGCCACAGTACAAATATCAACACCATTATGTAGCATTTATGTATGCTCACCACAGTACAAATTCACCACCATTATGTAGCACTTAAGTAAACTTGCAACAATACAAATATCATCACCATTATGTAACATTTAAGTAAACTTGCTACAGTACAAATATCATCACCATTATGTAGCATTTAAGTAAACTTGCCACAATACAAATATCATCACCATTATGTAACATTTAAGTAAACTTGCTACAGTACAAATATCATCACCATTATGTAGCATTTAAGTAAACTTGCCACAATACAAATATCACCATTATGTAACATTTAAGTAAACTTGCCACAGTACAAATGTCACAGCCATTATGTAGCATTTATGTGTACTCGCCACAGTTCAAACATCATCACCATTATGTAGCACTTAAGTAAACTTGCAACAATACAAATATCATCACCATTATGTAACATTTAAGTAAACTTGCCACAATACAAATATCATCACCATTATGTAACATTTAAGTAAACTTGCCACAATACAAATATCATCACCATTATGTAACATTTAAGTAAACTTGCCACAATACAAATATCATCACCATTATGTAACATTTAAGTAAACTTGCTACAGTACAAATATCACCACCATTATGTAACATTTAAGTAAACTTGCCACAGTACAAATGTCACAGCCATTATGTAGCATTTATGTGTACTCGCCACAGTTCAAACATCACTGCCATTATGTAGCATTTATGTACTGCATGATTCTAATACATGAATACCAGCAGTTTCATTTATCTGTCAAATCTTTACATTGTCAGATACTGTCACTTCATCTTGTAGTCATTGTCAAAACAAGTCGTGCATTATCACACAGACATGATGAAAGTAGTGCATACTATTGGGAGCTGATTTTGACAAATAGGCAACAGATATTTATATTTTAACTCATTGTTACAATGAAGGAGGGGGCCCCGAGTGGTCAAAAGTGCTCTCTGTTACGGATCACTGCCATCTCACCTCTGTCTGCGTGGGTTCTAGTCTCAGATTCAGCTAATGTGGGTATGTGACAAAGTTTACCAGTAGCTTCTCGTGGGTCGGTGGTTCTTTTCGGAGTTTTCCCAGGTTCTTCCTCCACTATTAATACTGGCCGCCATGTATAGCCTATCGTGTGCTGTAAAATGGCGTTAAACCCTGCAACAACAACAACAACAATGAAGGAGAAATAATGTGGGATTCACTGACTTTCAAGCTTCAACAGCCACATGTAGTAGGTGGATAGGCTTGTCCTTGATCACTGGGCAAAGAAAATGCCTGGCCAACATTTTTGTCTAATTAGGCTTGTTGACTCTCATAACGTTGGCTAGTCAATGATTGACTTGATGCATTTCACCAAATTCAAGGTGACCTTTAGATAATAGTTAATAACTTAAGAGATTTCTGTCACAGGTGTGTTTGGAAATAAAAGGGACTCATCTCCGATGATTAGTAGCATGGACTTCTATTAAAGTACTATTGATGCACCAAAACATAACCGCCCATGATAAGTATTTATCTGTTGTTTACATGGTAATTGCTGGAGACCCATACATACTGTTTGGTAAATTACATGTACATGTACATGAAACACAAAAGTTGAGAATCATTTAGATATGTAACTGAATAAATCATTAAAAAATCTCCCTCGTTTCCAAGCAAGCTTTAATTTTAATTGATTACGTTCAAGAGATGAGTCTGCTAGCATATCAGTCTATCTTTGCTTGTCTGTCTGTGCATTTAATTCGCCAGCTCTATTGAAGACTTTCCTTTTTTCTCATCTGTATATGCATCAAAATGTACTATTAGATACTGTACATCTTTTGGGGTAATATTAATTAATGACAAAAGTTTAAATTGCAGAACAAGACAAAAATAATATATTAAAATAAATGTATTATTTGTAAAATAAGTATAACATTATTACAAGAATGCATCTTATATTTTATTTTACCTTATTTTCTAACTTTTATTGTGATATAAATGTTGTCAATCTTGGTTTAAGTTCAAATGTCCCAGGGGCAAGTTAAAATATGTCCAGCTGTGATAAAGTTCAAATGTCCCAGGGGCAAGTTAAAATATATCCAGCTGTGATTAAGTTCAAATGTCCCAGGGGCAAGTTAAAATATGTCCAGCTGTGATTAAGTTCAAATGTCCCAGGAGCAAGTTAAACTTTTTCCAGCTGTGATTAAGATCTTGGACTAGTTAGATCAATGAGCTACATAAATATTATTACCGCTCCAGTGTCGAAATCATTAGAATGTCCACCTCAGATGCGGGAGGTCACAAGTTTGCTTTTAATGGGGTTATTTTGCCTGGATTTTCTTTTAATGGGGTTATTTTGCCTGGATTTTCTTTTAATGGGGTTATTTTGCCTGGTTTTTCCTTGAATGGGGTTATTTTGCCTGGATTTTCTTTTAATGTGGTTATTTTGCCTGGATTTTCCTTTATTGGGGTTATTTTGCCTGGATTTTCCTTTAATGGGGTTATTTTGCCTGGATTTTCCTTTAATGGGGTTATTTTGCCTGGATCAGCTCATTATCTTTCTAATCATTACATTTCTCATCCAGTTTCAGTAAATCACTTTTTATTTCACAATCTCCAATGAGTTTACTTATGAGCAAGGTATGCATGTGGATGCCGATCTGGAAAGAAATTTTATCAGACTATAATAAAATTGGTAGAATTACTATCCGAAAAAAGTTGGTAAATAGTTTACATAGGCTGTGTCCTACAGAAGATTGCCTAACAAAATCCTCCACAAGTTATGTATGTACTAGGACCTCTTATTATTTGACCTTACTTTCAAATGTGATGTTCTTTGGGGTGCATTTTTATCGTGGCTTAATGCTGATGGACTGCATTATGGCAATAGACTCAAGAATTCAACTCCAGATGCAGAATGTCTGACTGTTCCCGAATAGTCCAACTGCTTCTAAAGGTTGAATACTGCGCATACTTAGGCAATGATTATGATATTTACCAAGTTTCATGGCGATAAAAAAAACACCATGGGGACTAGATACATTAATGAGATTGTGCCCTACACTGCATTAAGCTATAAAAAAAAAAGGCCTGTATTAACTGTAAATATACACATAAATTGGATCCAGCTGCCAATTACAAAGATCCAGATCTGTCATTACATAAAATGTGCTTGCAGATCAGGGTCTATGTTGCAAGTTGTGCTGACTAGACCTAACAAATTGCACAGATGCAGGCCTGCCGGCACATTATATAACTATTCTATGCAGTTTTTAGCTGGATCTGACCTATAAGCAATTATACACAGTAATACAGATTTTGGAAACGGTAATTTGTCAATGTGTTCATCTTAAACTGAACATAATACTTCCCAACGTTCATGGTAATCCATATTACAATAAGAAAAGGGCACTGAAAATTCACACATGTATTGAAAATATAGAAGGGGAAAGAAAAGTTATGAGCACACTGTTGCTGCTTTGTCTTATAGTTTTGTTTGTCATTGATTTTCTCTACAGGACCATGTGTATAGTAGGATCACTTCACTGCATAAAAAGGACAAGTCATTTAAACAACTAGCATCATCCTCTCCAGTATCTCTCCAATAGACTTGCCCTAATTCATGACTAGAAACTATCCATAGCCCCACCCTCAAAGTATATACACTTACTTTGTATTGCAAAGGAAGTTATTCTGTGCCATTAAAGTTGTTGTTTTTTTGTAGGGTTTAACACCCTTTTTTAGCACAAGATAGGCTATACATGGCGGCCGGTATAAATGGTGGAGGAAGAACCGTGGAAAACCCTGGAAAGAACCTCCAACCCATGAGAAGCTACTGCCAAGATAGGCTATACATGGCAGCCAGTATTAACGGTGAAGGAAGAACCTTATTAAAAAAAACGAGAGAACCACCAACCCACAGAAAGCTTTCTCACATACCCACATTGGCTGAATCTGAGACTCTAACCCACGCAGACAGAGGTGAGATGGCAGTGATCTGTAACGGTGAGCACTTTAGACCACTCAGCCACTCAGGGCCCCTGCCCCTTAAGTTACAACATGGAAACAATAGATATCTTCACCCAATGGAACTACAGTGGCTCAGTGGTTGAGGTACTAAATATGTAACCAAAAGATTGCTGGTTCAAGTCACATCAATGGATCAGCCTAGATTATGGACCACATTTCTCATGATTTTCTCTTTAATGTCAAGGGTTTCCTTGTTCTTAGTATTTAAATCTGCAAGCCTTTCAGGAGCATGGCATGTTAGGTTATTATAATGTTTGGGGTTTAAAATGTGATTAATGGTACTGAAACATCCAATACCTCAATACATGTGATAACATCCAAAAAAGCACGTTTAGGAATTTGCAGTAGCTAAGTGGTTAGCATGCTGGATTTATGACTTAATGGGTGTGGGTTTGAATTCTGCTTTCAGACCAGCATGGGTCAGCTACTGTGGTGTGTCTTTGGGCAAGACACTTGACTCCAATTGCCTACTTGTGTAGCTGTGCTGTAAACACCAAGGTAAAGAAGAACTTTTGAAAGCCAAACCTAACAACTGTCAAATTATTTAATTAAAGTTTCTAAATAATTATGTGGTCAAGTCAGATTAGTTGTGCAAAAGAGATTGTGCTGAATGGAAGGATGGATGGGTACAAGGATTACTATGTGCTGAATGGAAGGATGGATGGGTACGAGGACTACTATGTGCTAAATGGAAGGATGGATGGGTACAAGGATTACTATGTGCTGAATGGAAGGATGGATGGGTACGAGGACTACTACGTGCTGAATGGAAGGATGGATGGGTACAAGGATTACTATGTGCTGAATGGAAGGATGGATGGGTACGAGGACTACTATGTGCTGAATGGAAGGATGGATGGGTACAAGGATTACTATGTGCTGAATGGAAGGATGGATGGGTACGAGGACTACTACGTGCTGAATGGAAGGATGGATGGGTACAAGGATTACTATGTGTTGAATGGAAGGATGGATGGGTATGAGGACTACTATGTGCTGAATGGAAGGATGGATGGGTACGAGGATTACTATATTCAACACCAATATATTGTTGAGAGTTTATATAGATGCAATCATCACAATTGAAACCTCCAGTTTTCTGTCAAGCCAGAAAAAATATGCTCAAGTTCTGTACAGCCTGAAATCTGTTGCCCAAAATGTATACAGATTACATAACAGGTCAGTTAAACACACAGACATTACGAAATACATTTGGAACTGAAAGTAGCTTTTGAATATGTTTTCAATACTTTAGTTTGCATATACACAGTGATTTAGTTTTTGATTGAATGACAGGTTCATTCTCAAGAATGGCATTCAAAATGGGTATCTCTGGTGCATCCATTTTTTTTTTGTGGAAAAGGCAGAGGATGCTCTGATTGACCATCGTCCAATACCTTGGGTTTTGCTCACAAGGGTGTAAGTGACAGATTAGTTCTACACTTGATATGTATAAAATGAAATAAAGCTATCACCAGTTAATCATCTATACCTTTGGGACAGAGTTTAGACTTCCAAGCGATACATCATTCAGTATATTCTTGAACAGGCTCATAAACTTGGTAGGAATTTTTGTGATGAATTCTGGAACCATTGTCAAATCTAATGCCATGCTTTATTTTTTGTAACAGCTGTTTAAAAAGCATTATCCTGGCCATCTTCGCTAGCCAAGGTTCCAAAATGTTATTCTACACCTTGGCTGATTGATAAAATATTGATCATGAGTTGCCTCCCTTATCATGTAATGCCAACAAACCAATAGTGCTCATTGTACATCAGCCAAAAATGGCGGAGGTAATTAACTTCAAAAGGCAAGATGATACTTTGTAATTTGAACTTCAAAAGTATGACTACATACCAGAGAGAAGCCATTACAATTGTATTTGATGGAAAGGATATATTTATGCAAACATTGGCAGTGGAAAATTGCTTATGTACGAGTCAATTCCAGTTAGGTGCTATCCTTGTCTCGAACATGTAGGAACAGTTTTCAAATCTGAACTTTATTTTGACTGCATGTAGTGGCATGCTGCCACATCCAATGAAATTCACTGACCTGAAGCAATGAAACATTGGTCCACCAAGGTGTAGATAGCTTATCATTTCAGAACCTTGAGTAGTGAAGATGCACCATGGAAATATACAAAATTCATGTCAACAAGTTCGATGTAGCAGACTTGACACCCTCGTCTTTCTTATAACAATGAAATTACATCTTTACACAAATACTGGAATCAAAATGGTAGATGCTGTGATATATTGTTCCAAATTTCTTTTAGAAGGAATGGCACAACCATCTATTCAAATCTGTAATCTATATGAATTTTATTCTTGGTGGTCTGCAGAAAGATTGTTATGACAACCATTGGCAAAGACTTTTATTCAACAATTAAAGGCCTTCTTGAGTATTATAATTGTAAAGAGGTTAAGAAACCTCTTAATCACAACATTTCAAGATTCCAAGTAAAACAGTATTTACACAGGATTTTAACAAGAACCTGTTTACAGTAGTTCTGAGTTAATGCAAAAGCTTAACCTCAGCCATTAAAATATGAAATGTAGATCACAGTGACCTTTTGTTGTCATGGGTAATACTAATAAAGATGCATGGTCATCAAGCTTGATGATTCAAACATGAAGAGTGCTTGAGAAACAAAACCACAAAATATAACCATTGTCATTGAAGTGCAAAATATGGATCACCGTGATCTAATTTTGTGATAAAGGCTGCTGTGCTCACTCACATTATTTCATTGGCTTAGGTATAATAGTTTGTTAATAGGGTCAGAAAATGTATTTATGAGGAAAATGTAAAAACATGAAGCCAGTAAAATGTGAACTGTAGGTAATAAAGTTCTCCTTATGATTCCATGTGTAGCAGTATAAGTATGGTGTGCAAAAACCTGAACTCTAAATGCAAAAACCTTATAACAAAAGAATTTACAAGTAATGTACATATACAAAGTTAACCCCCTTAGCCTCTCCCCAGGGGGTAAGTGCTATGACACCCACCTTTAAATGTTGCCTTAGAGCTAGGAAGAATTAATGGATGAGAAGCAGTGACACTGTGCACATGTAAATATTTTTATAAGTTCAGATTTTGACACTGATGCTGAGAGTAGTACAATGGATCTACTTCATAGAGTCAAAACTAAAACAGACAATGGTGACACAGGGTGGGTCAATTAGGGTATAATACAATGGATCTACTTCATAGTCAAAACTTGAAACAGACAATGGTGACACAGGGTGGGGCAATTAGGGTATAATACAATGGATCTACGTCATAGTCAAAACTTAAAACAGCCAATGGTGGCAGTTAGGATGTAATACAATGGATCTACTTCATAGTCAAAACTTAAAATAGCCAATGGTGACACAGGGTGGAGCGATTAGGGTATAATACAATGGTTCTACTTCAAACAGGTAAATTCGATCTAAGAACACAAAGTAAAAACTATCACAGAAAAGCAGATACTAACACGGATGTGGAAAGCAGTACAATAACTATTTCATAAACAAACTAGACTCTATCATCGAGCAAGAGATAGTGACAACACAGATGGGAAATCTATCATATAGAAGCAGACAGTGACAACACAGATGGGAAATCTATCAAAGAGAAGCAGATAGTGACAACACGGATGGGGAAAGCAGTACAATGACTCTCTTTCATAAATGCAAACTACAATCTATCATAGAACAGCAGATAGTGACACCAACAGGGTGAAAAGAATCATAGGTGTAGTACAGTGATTTCACTTCAGAGAGGCAAACTAAATATGTCATAAAACAACCAAGGGTGTCACTGGTGGTGGGGAAGGGTGTAGTTCAATGGCTCTACTTCATAAAGGCAAACTAAATCTGTCATAAAACAGCCAATGGTGACACTGGGGCCAGGGAAGTGTATAGTTCAATGGCTTGCTGATGGTGGATTAGCTAAATCTGTTACTTAACATTTTGTACCAAGTATTGCCATACTGTATCTTAGCAAATGTGATAGGTATAGACCTGTTATTTTTCACATCCTAATAGATGTCAGTATACCATATAACCCATCCGAAGTTACTCAAAGTTGAAACACAAAATATGTCAAATGCCAATGAGTTCTGCCAAATAGCTGGACATTATCTTGACATCTTCAGCCCAAGACACCTGCCTTATTACCATAGCTGCTTTTATACCCAGAGTATGCCTTGTGTGAGATCAGACCCATTTAATGCTAATTTCATGTCAATATTTATTTTTAAAACAATAGCAAAATATGGCAAAATCATCTGAGATTCATTAATTAAATTTGGTTGAATGTCTGTTTGCAAATTTAGATGACCCAATTTTCATACAATTAAAGCAATTTTTCAAAAATCTTTTTCTACATTTATGAACATTTGTAGCTTTTATTTCTTGGTCTTCTGTTGGAAGGTATGTGTTAAGAACACAGTTTCAGTTTTTTGCCCCCCAGGGTCACTATTCCATCTTACGGGTTTTGGTAAATGAGGTTGATACAGCAATCACATGGTTCATATTGTCCTTTAGTGTTTTTTATTTAAAGACTTCCAGCGGTTCTTGACAGTTGTTACTTTCTTGCCACTGCATAAATATGTGCAAAAATTAGTTATGCTCCAAATGATGGGTTACAGCAGATTCTCTTACGCTTTTCTCTTTTTATACGTGACCATAATGTATTTTCTTCCATACTGGAAATGTCAAAAAATGTTGCAAGTCTTGCACACCACTTTGTATTTGTCCCCTTTAAAAGTTTTCACCCATAATTAAAGTGGGTCATGCTCTTATTAAGCACTCAGCAACAGCAACATGATGCAACTTCGTGTCAGTTTTGATCCACCCAACTTCATCCCAATTTATTTTCAAAAATATGCAAAAATCATGGATCCCAAATAATTTTTGTGGCAATATAGTAAACATTTTTCATGCCAGTCTACTTTCTTAGTTTCTGGATATCACAGTGAATATTAGTCTGATTGCACTTTTACAAAACATCAATGGAATTTTAATGCTTATACATGGAGGGTTTTTTCCCATTATGGATAGCAGTTTAATACCTCTTACGTATTAGGCTCTAATAAACAGTAACAAAAGAAAGAGCGAAAACAGCAATCTTTGAAAAATTTACATAATTTATTTCCATGGTGAAACACTGTAAAAATGAAAAAAATAAGAACTTCTGGTTTTAAGAATCAAATCCCAAAATAATCCAACAATAATCCATGAATTAAATTTTATTAGTCCTAGTAATAAAATGTTCTAACGAAATTTGAGTTAGAGTCCCAACGAAAAATCAAAAATGGAAGGTGATGATGTATCAGTATTGTGCTGTTGTGTCTTCAGTTCTTTGTTGAACCACAAACAATAATATTCCGGTATTTGAATTTCCGAATAAAATGTAGGGAAATGTCTTTGTCCAAGAATTCTGTTCGAGTACTCAAATATTTCCAGGAAAAAGTATTAATCTTTTAGAATCCAAATAATTTGATTAAAAATTAAAATGTAACTCCAAACTGGTCACAACAAAACGAACATCATGACATCAAGTGTTTTGAGCCCAAACTGCCTAATTTCTCTATAACATCGGTAGAAAACCCGAATACTGCACAATTTCGATAAAGCCTGAATTGCAGAATAGAGGCTGTTTACATGTAAAATCATGTAATCCCAGTATGACCTTGATAAAAACAAATCATTTTACTCCAAGAATAAATTGTAAGTTGTTTACTTTTCTCAGTAATTTCTGAATCAAGGTCAAACACAGAAACTGTTTCTATTATTAGGTATTTATGAAAAGATTCAGGTCAAACTGAATTTTCTGAAAAATTTAAAATTCCCAGTAAACAAAATTACATTACATTGACATGTAATTAAATTTTAAATTTAAAAAAAAACTTAGACAATTAAATTAAATCAAACATACCTAACATACCCGATATTGTTTCATAATTTTGTATTTGCATAAAGACTATTCTATGTCAAACCCTGTTTGCTCCAGAGTACAAATATACATGGTTATAATTTTCTACTGTTCTTGAGAGATAATAAGTCAAATCATCAACTTATTTGCCTTGATATGTAGAATTCATGGACTGGTTAAGTATGGTATTTGTACATATTATTATGGGGTTAATGCCATTTTTCAGCGCAAGATAGGCTATAAATGGCAGTATATTTGGTGGTAACCACTAGCAAGCTTTCTCACATATGTTGGCTGAACCAGAGACTTGAACCCACACTAACACAGGTGAGATGTCAGTGATCTGTAATGGGCGAGCACCTTCAACCACTCTGCCTCCCGGGGTCCAATTAGCACAAGTATTACATAACCCAAATAACCTGGTTGTGTAGCCTAGAATTATACTAATGTAAATCACTTTAAATTAATTGGGTTCCAGTTTCTGTAGTTTTCCAGGGTAAGTTAGACCATGAATGTAGAGTAGCAATGAAATATCTACCTAGCCAACATTCACCCTTGCCACCTCCACCCCGTCTTGTCAAATGCAATAGAAAGGCATCACCTTTTTTCTTTGTTTTATTACCATGGCAACGAATGGTGTTGAGAAGTGAAATATACATTAGGAGAAGTATATCAGTGATAAGGAACACTGAACTAATTGATTACATTTCATGAGCAGAAAAACTCATGTAAGGTGGTAAGGACTATCTGCTGTACAGTAATAAATGCACATCTATTCATTGTCCATGCATGTATGCATATATCAACTGTTGAATAAACATTCAGCAGATTAGTCTGGCTTTCTCAGAGCCCATTTCAATCAGCTCTTTCCAAAGCGCTACTTTGCCATGTGTGCATATAAGCCACTTATTGTGAATTCGCATAAGGGTCGATATTTTCAGGTCAACCAAGACCTGACCTCAATGTTCATCACTGTCTGTATTTTTGCTGTTTTGCATATTTTGTACCAATTCCTTCAGCACCAGCCATCGCAATACGTGCATTAATAACGCTGTCAATATAATGGAACTTTACGGATCCAATTTTGGACCACAAGGTTAAGGTTACCCAGCAACAAGTGCTTCCATTGGGGTGTTTTTTAACAAAAGAGGTTACGATCATTGGCTATGTTAAGGCAACTAATCACTACTTATTGAGACCTTTATGCTTTGAAATTAAAAACACATGAAAAGCTAATTACTTAAGATTACAAAAGTATTATCTACTGTGTAAACTTGACGTGTGGAAAATAAGGCATTTTCTTTAAAATCTCAGAATTTACACCAGATGTTAGCAATGAATAACTTTAATAATCGACTTAATAACTGCAGAATGGATTACATCTGTTTGCTTGGAAATGCGTGGAAATGAATGTAAATATAATCATTTACAGAGACATATACATTATTTTTAAAAAAAAGATTGATCCACAAAATTGGTACCAATGAATATGTACTGTTTAGACAAAACCAATAAATTGTTTCATAGTATTGTGGCCTTGACTATCCAGAAAAAAACCAAGTGGTTGCATCAACTGCACACACTTTAAATTAGGCCAACAGTTCATCCGTGCTACACAAGCCAAATGCATGTACATGTACTGTTGTAGTACCTACATGTATCTTGTAATGGACAAGGTTTATGAAATGCCCACTGAAAGGTTAAATCCCCAGGTCACCTAAAAAGTAACAAGGAATATATACATACGCCTGTTACCATGTACTGGTAAGTGTCTGAAATATACACTGGTGTGTTCCAGATAAATTTGTATGCAGCAATTGCGCATTTTTGTATGCAGCAATTGTGCATTTTAATGAAACAGGTGACACAGATCTGCCCATTTTGGGGGGCTCATTTATCGGACTAAGAGCAGACCCCATTGGATACAATCACCAGAACTTGCTTGGATGTCTGAACTGTTTCTACTAATAACTGTTGAAACAGACTATCGGAAATACATTTGTTTCCTGATAATATTTATTATCATATTCAGGACAAATTTATATTACTCATAATTTCTGACCATCTTAACTGATTCTATAAAAAAGAATCTCTTTTAGTTTCCATGTTTGTGGAAGTGTTTATTAATTATTTTTGCAATTAGTGAAAAATTACTGGTATCTATTAGGGTTGATGTCAAGATGATACAGCCGTTCACTATATGCAATTTTTATCATTCACTTATGTGACATACAGTTATGTATTCTATCATATAACAATGGATCAGATCATTATCACATCATTAATATACTGTCAATCACAAACGTTTAGCAACCATTTAAAAAATGTATACAAGGTTTGTTTAATTGCAATTTCAGAGCTAACATAGGTAAAATTGCATACTTGCTGCAAATTGTAATGCATGGTTGATATCACCAGATTTTAAGGGATGCTGTACTTCTCCCATTATAATTATTCTGGATATATTTATCGTATCAGACAACAGTTGTAAACATTGGGCAATAAGTACAGATTATTAACTGAGTATTGCAAAATAATGGTTCCGAGGTGCAAGTGGTGAAAGATACCCGAGCTTGTGAGGGCATTCTTCACCAAATGAAAGAGGGGCCAGTATTTGTAAATACTCAATCAATAACCTTATTATATACCTGAAAACAATTAAATCATAATGGAGACAAAAATTATTTCAATGTTTTATTGAACATTTTTAATTTATAACATCTCAGAACAAAAACAAGGTACTTTGCCTTTTCAGTATTGAAAGAAGTTCCCAGGTATTAAAGGTAATGAGCCAACATTCATGGTGCTTGGCTTTAAGTTCTGGGTAGTGCTTTGTGTTGTATCATATGTGTATTAACTGCATGATTAGAAAGACAAAACAAGCACTCTTTGTAGCATTTCCAATTTTTGGCCATAATCATAAAGTTTAAATTCATACATGCATGTGCAGTATGTTTGAACATGCTGACAGCAAACATGGTGGATATTGATGCTACACCTGATGTTTGAACAAGCTGACAGCAAACATGGTGGATATTGATGCTACACCTGATGTTTGAACATGCTGACAGCAAACATGGTGGATGTTGATGCTACACCTGATGTTTGAACATACTGACAGCAAACATGGTGGATGTTGATGCTACACCTGATGTTTGAACATGCTGACAGCAAACATGGTGGATACTGATGCTACACCTGATGTTTGAACATACTGACAGCAAACATGGTGGATATTGATGCTACACCTGATGTTTGAACATGCTGACAGCAAACATGGTGGATACTGATGCTACACCTGATGTTTGAACATACTGACAGCAAACATGGTGGATATTGATGCTACACCTGATGTTTGAACATGCTGACAGCAAACATGGTGGATATTGATGCTACACCTGATGTTTGAACATACTGACAGCAAACATGGTGGGTATTGATGCTACACCTGATGTTTGAACATGTTGACAGCAAACATGGTGGATATTGATGCTACACCTGATGTTTGAACATGCTGACAGCAAACATGGTGGATATTGATGCTACACCTGATGTTTGAACATGTTGACAGCAAACATGGTGGATACTGATGCAGCACCTGCCTGAAAAATAAAGGGGCTAAAGCTGAATATTTTGGAAAGACTAAAAAATCTCACAACCCCAAGTTTCAAGATAATGAAGTTTTATAACTGAGTGAAAGATTACTGACTTATTTACATTATATATAAAATGTAACTAATAATGTAATACATGTAGTATTAAGTTAAGCATCCAACAGATGTAATAATAATAATAATAATAATAATACTAATAATAATAATAATAATACTAATAATAATACTACTAATAATAATAATATGAGGACTTTGTATAGCATCTAATCTTTAGAAGCTCTAAGCGCTTTACAAAATTAGACAACACGTATAACAAAAAAACATAATGATATGATTACAAAAAACAAACTAAAAGAAATCGGAAAACAAAAACATACAGAAAATATTTAAGTTAGGAACATTATTAGGTCTATAAGTTTGTTCTTGCAGTCAAAATAGGTGTTTTAAGATCACTCTTGAATGGGATCACTGTGTCTTTGTGTCTAAGTTCAGTGGGCAATTCATTTCACGTTGCTGGGCCCTGGTATGCAAAAGAACGTCCATATGACTTCATTTTCATATTGGGAATAATGAGTATACGATTGTATATATTTCTAGTAATAAAGAGTTGTGTCATATGTTGTTCAGCTATTAATAAAAGAACCCTGGTTTTGAAACTTCAATAACTAGTTTTAAAACTTAAATGACATATCATGCAATATTGCTCAATAGTGATGTGGTTCTGTTCTTTTCATGGTACAGATTTTGCAATTTTATATTTTAGATCAGGAAATTGATGTGAAAGTCTGTTCCTTCTGGAACATAGTGACCTTGTGGAAATATTTCCATTGGCTGGTCCAAGGGCAAGGTTTCTGTCAATTTTGGACAATTTGAAGGTATCCACATGACTGTTCTTTTAAAATAAAAATTAACCAAATAAGGTATGTAATGCATAACCAATTAAAAATTTGCAATTAAAGTTGGTTGACACATGCCAAAAGTGTACTAAACATGCATAGTCTTTCCTAAGAATTTTTAAAATATCCAAGATGAGTAAATTCAGTAATGTTGTTGTCTAACAACAGAGAATTTTTCTTTTAAAGAAAGGTTTTGATTTGTAGATGCATTTAAGTGCACTTAAAATAAGATTATACATTATTACCTTGACACCTGATCTCTTAAACAGTTGGGCCAATCATAAGATTATACATTATTACCATGACAACTCATCTCTTAAACATTTGGGCCAATCATAAGATTATACATTATTACCTTGACAACTCATCTCTTAAACATTTGGGCCAATCATAAGATTATACATTATTACCTTGACAACTCATCTCTTAAACAGTTGGGCCAATCATAAGATTATACATTATTACCCTGACAACTCATCTCTTAAACATTTGGGCCAATCATAAGATTATACATTATTACCTTGACAACTCATCTCTTAAACAGTTGGGCCAATCATAAGATTATACATTATTACCTTGACAACTCATCTCTTAAACAGTTGGGCCAATCATAAGACTATACATTATTACCTTGACAACTCATCTCTTAAACATTTGGGCCAATCATAAGATTATACATTATTACCTTGACAACTCATCTCTTAAACATTTGGGCCAATCATAAGATTATACATTATTACCTTGACACCTGATCTCTTAAACAGTTGGGCCAATCATAAGATTATACATTATTACCTTGACAACTCATCTCTTAAACATTTGGGCCAATCATAAGATTATACATTATTACCTTGACAACTCATCTCTTAAACATTTGGGCCAATCATAAGATTATACATTATTACCTTGACAACTCATCTCTTAAACATTTGGGCCAATCATAAGATTATACATTATTACCTTGACAACTCATCTCTTAAACATTTGGGCCAATCATAAGATTATACATTATTACCTTGACAACTCATCTCTTAAACATTTGGGCCAATCATAAGATTATACATTATTACCTTGACAACTCATCTCTTAAACATTTGGGCCAATCATAAGATTATACATTATTACCTTGACAACTCATCTCTTAAACATTTGGGCCAATCATAAGATTATAAATTATTACCTTGACAACTCATCTCTTAAACAGTTGGGCCAATCATAAGATTATACATTATTACCTTGACAACTCATCTCTTAAACAGTTGGGCCAATCATAAGATTATACATTATTACCTTGACAACTCATCTCTTAAACAGTTGGGCCAATCATAAGATTATACATTATTACCTTGACAACTCATCTCTTAAACATTTGGGCCAATCATAAGATTATACATTATTACCTTGACAACTCATCTCTTAAACATTTGGGCCAATCATAAGATTACACATTATTACCTTGACAACTCATCTCTTAAACAGTTGGGCCAATCATAAGATTATACATTATTACCTTGACAACTCATCTCTTAAACAGTTGGGCCAATCATAAGAGCAACTGAAAGCCCTCATGTTGTGTATACATAGCTGTTTATGTACATTGAAAGTGAAGCCTATTGTTAATCATGGAAGATATTATTCATGTTTAACGTAACCAGATGCCAACATATTTAAGATCATTAATGCAGTTTTATATGCGCTCTTGCAGGTAGAAAAAGGAAACTCTGTCAGTACAGTATTGCCAACTTCAGACACACTTGGAATTGGTTTTATGCCATCCCCAAAACCAGAAATGACAGCTACCCCAATTACAGTTACTAGTAACCAGTCAACACCTGTGACTGTAACAGCAGCAATTATACAGTACAGAGTATTTTGGGAGCAGCTGGAACCATTGAAAAGATGGCCAACAGGCATTATAAAATTTCTTACAGCAAAGGCAACAGCGCTGTTGACACTCAGAATATTTTAAAAACATTGTATCTAAAAAAAACTTTTGAGTTATTACTTTCAAGCCCCACCTGTGACCTTGACATTACAGGCAAAAGAACATAGGATGTTTATTTGGTTCGAATTTTGTTTCAAGCTTTAGTTAACCTTATATCTTTTTTTTTAGCTATGTACAGTATTATTTTGATGTTCATCTAGGCTTGCCCTGCTGAGGGGACAAAGCCCAAATCCCTTGCTGACATTGACTGTGACCTGTTTTGGTTTGATATTTATCTTATGGAATTTTTTATTTACTCAAAAAACTCATATGCTAATGTTTTGTTACTTATTAAAGACATTCACCAGTGGTGAGCATGTCACTGGGAAAAGCAAGCACCCATAAATGACATTGATCATTTATAAGAAAAACTTTAATACCTGTAGTTATTTTCTGTGTTAATGATATAATTTAAGTTGTATCATTTTTTTTATTGGATAGTAATGTCATTTACACATTCAGAGTGGATAAACCCTGCTAAGTCTCTGACCTTGACTTTATTATCATCAAGCAAAAATGGCCTTGCCTAGGGGGTTGGAGATCAATTATTCTGTATACAGGCTTATATAACGCATACTTTGAAAATCTTCATCTCTGACAATATTGTTGCTACATTTTTACTATTTTGTATATAGCATTTGGGCATGGTACTGAACTGTGTTTGCATTATTTGCAACTGAAGCCATAAATGGCCCCAATTTGGGGGTCAGATATTTCATATAATGATAAATGTCAAATTCTAAATATTTTCCTTTCTAAAACTATTAAAGCTAAATATTGCAATACCCTGGGGTCTATATGGCCTTGTACCATGGCATCAAAAATTCCATATAGTCTTGTACAGTTTTGAAAATCTCCTTAAACTATTATAGATGCAGCACAAGGTAATGGTTCTGAACTTATGTTTTGCCATCACAACAAGTAAATTAATCTACCCAGTAGAGTAATATAGGCCTTCACAGGCCTCTTGTTCATGATTGGAAAAAATACAATGTTGTCAGTTGTTTTCATGGTATGTCTTTTAGGTATCATCTTCTTCATGCACATGGAATAAACGTTTATGGAGAAGAATTTGTAAAGGTATAACCACCAGTACAACAGAAATTCTATCAATTTGGAATGAAGAGTCTTTGAAACTGGTGAAAGAAAACAAACAGAAAATGCACAGATGGAATTGTATTGCCAAACTGGAGACTTTGGGGAAGAAGAGAGGAATTACACAATTTAAGCACTATAAAAGTATCTTCAGCAGATAATGATTCATTCGAGAAATATAACAGTAAATACAAAAACAAGAGAAATATCTGAAATAGATGACTTAATAAAAAAAAGGAGTTGGAGAAAGTTGATAGAATTAAGAAGGGACATTTGGATCCACAAAGCAAGAGAAATATCAATGAGCTGATAGACTCTCATAAATAGCGAAGGACATTGCTAATGACAGAAATAGATACTGTTGGCAAGAACTTGGATACAGCAAATCCGTAAAAACATAAAAGAGGGAAAGAGTAAAACTGCTATAGTCCTCAAATGTGCAAGAGACTTGAAGAGAAAATGTAATGTGTTGGAGTTGGATAAGTGATGAAGAAGAGCATGACACACTAGATGAATGCGAGGTAGTCAAAAGAGAACAAGAAATCATCTCTGAAGGACCATCTATGTGCTTTGTAAAGCCAAACAGTAAAGGGATTAATCGAAACCAGATTACTGAAGTTACTGAAGTAGCGACACCTACATCACACGGTGAGGAGGCAATAGAAGACACCACTGAAGTACCTACAAGAAGTGAGGGGATGATAGAAGACAACACTGAAGTACTTACATTGACATGTGGGGGGGGGATGATAGAACAAACTGATGCAGATCTTAATGCAATGCAATGCAAACAAAGCAACCACAATCTCTATTTCAACACAAACATGGTGATAGATGCACTTAGGTCTGCAATGTCTCAGTTCAATTGTGGCAGTTTCAGCATTGAATACAGCTCTAGTGCATGCATGGCTATATCCCTGTGCACAACAGTACAATGTTTTGATGGTGGCCTCACTTTAAATGCAAATGACCTGTCAGGCTGTCTGAATGTTTTTTTGAATTGTGTGCAAAATGTTTGTCACACACATGGCATTCTAACAAACTGGGACCATCATTGCTGCCTGAAGCTAGTATGATCATGGGTGTCACTGGTCAGTATTACATAGAAAAGGAAGTGTGGTGGGGTGCAAATGCTGGTATAGACAAATCCATTCTTTATGATATTTTTCAGAAGTACCTTTCTGAAGAGTCAAAGAAGGCAATTATTATTACCCTCAAGCCAAGCCATACATGTGTGGTTTTGATTAAAAACAAAATACAGATGATTTTTAACTTACATGTACTTTACCAGAAAGACATTACATTTCATGAGGCTGTAGAGCAAGGAAATGGTGCAGCAGTCCTTTGTCTTAGAGATGACAAATTTTCAACATTTCTTTTAAGTGAATATAGTAGAATGGTTCAGTGTGATCCACATGAGGGAAGAAGCTACTGTCCTAATTTCAAAAAACTAAATAAGACATCGACTTCAAGTTTGCCCTCTTTGTGCTATACTGAGGCAGATATTCTGAAATCAATGCGACAACTGAAAAATTTAAATGAAAAGAGAGATTGTAAGAGAAATATGGCAAGCAAAAACAGTATGTGGTATGACACTAATGCCTGTAATTTATCTTGGGACGAAGCAGTGAATAATCTAAAAGATAGTGTGAATAACATAAAAAATCACCTTTCATTTAGGATTAGAGCTACAGGACTCCTTGTTGCTGATGCAATTGAACGTGTTTGTGTGCAACTGAAACATGCATGGTCTATATACAGTGAAACTAGTAAACATGAAAATAAAGAAGAGTTAAGGGTCCCATTTTAGACTACAAAAGCACTGTTGCTCGAGATTTTATGCTTAACAACTTGTCTGTCATTCTAGTGTATACAGCAGGTAAATATGGACTAACAGATTACAGGGTGTTGAATGGAGTAAACTGACTGATAACTTAAGGTTGCCAGATCATGATCATGCATCAAAATTGTTCCAGCCTTAAGTTTTGCAACAACAGAAAAAGACAGAAAACTTTTAAGGCTTATCCTTACAAAACTGACTAGCACTACTTGAATAAACATAAAGTAGGTGGACGAGTCTTGGAAAAGCAAGGCATTAAACGCAGTGAAGTTGAAATGTCTAATAGCTTGGAGAAATGGACTGAAACTAAACAAATGTACGAAACAAAGTATGAAAGCAAAAAGAGAAAGAAAGAGATATTGGTTCATGAAGAAGGTTCTGGCAGACCAATGCTGGCAGAAAAATATCCAATGTTAGCAACTTGTTTGCTCTCATTATTCGATAGTGCAGGCCAGGGATTACAAACACATCCATGTCTAATTTGTGAAACACTGTTTGTAAACAAAAAGTCATGGCTGGACATGCCATGGGCTATTTTTTTGTTACAACAAGTGTTTGGAATACCTATTTCTTTGTCTGAAACTAATTTATTGTGGCCTGATGATGGCAGAAACCTGACCAATGATGATGATAAACTGATTGATCAACAGGGATGTTGAAACAGTGTTTTGACATTCCATATTTCTTTTTTTTTATCAATCATGAAACAAGGCATAAAAATAAGACATATCACTTGCATAAAATATATTTTAAAGACAAGAAATTATATAGTGTACAAGCAGGCATAAATAATGCAGCATCATTTTCACAAGTTTAAATTTTTGTTTATTTCTGACAAATTAAGAAACATGGCTGACAGACGAAAGAACAAAAGATGATTGATTACAAACAATGGATACAAATAAAAATGTGCAGTAGATTATATATCTAAGAATTCAGTATAGATTACTCCCAGCCAGCAGTCATTTAAATCACATGTCCCCAACCCAAAATTAAAATTGCTTCTACCACCCTTTAACCAGTAGCTAGAAATTAGGTAAAATAATATGCTTCTGTAGGGGGTGATGTTTTTCTATTAAAATGCAGCAGACGGTGGATGATACTTTTTTTAATTGCTTCTATTGTGGGTTGGTTGAATTCAAAAGTGTCCCCCTCCCCCCCAGGGTATATGTTTTACTGGAACAGCCCTAATTTAGCATGATGTAAAATTTAACTAAAATAAATCTGAGCTGACAGCTGTCTTTTTAGTCTTTTACAAGTACAAAAGCAAATACCTGTATGGGAAAAATTGGTACCGAGTATGAATTTAAATAAAAGCTATGACATACCATACAGAAGATATAAATGAAGTTACATAAGTGCCTCCAATTTATTGGACTTGTGTGCCAATCTTTTCCTGCCGATGTTTCCCCAGGCTTTCTTAATAAATGACAACATTGTCACATCTCTATTTATGTTTGTAGTACATCTTTTTCCCTAACCCAGGTGCATTCCCTCTTACATCACTGCACGCAACGAAGCCAGTTTAAACGAGATAACCCCGCTTGCTTGACTATGCCTAAAAATGTAGAAGTACGTTATCACGGAATTAGCCATTAAGCATTTTTTGAGGAATTCATACAATAATCTTCAATGGAATTTGGAAGGACAAGGCATGAAATAAAGTGAATAAGTGCCATTTAATGGTATGTGTAATCAAATTCTCCAAACTGACACCTGTAGCTGCAAAAGGCGACTGTGTACATGAGCTATGTGACTTGTACTATAGATGAAAACTCCAAGTCATTGCAACAATTTGTGTAAGTGGAGTAACAATAGTTACATTTTCACGATGGCCAGTGTGGTACCAGGGTTACATTTTCATGATGGCCAGTGTGGTACCAGGTTTGAAGTCCGATAAGCTCCATTTACATTTGGAATTAAGTTACATATTGCTATAGTGCTTTTGTGAAAACACCATGTCATCTTTTATTCAGAAGTAGCAAGAATGATTTCAGTATAGCTGCCAAGACGGCTGTTTTGAAGGTTAGATTACCAACATTTTAATACAGGAGCAACTACATCTTGCTAGAAATAAAGAACAGATGTTTCAAGGGAGAATTTTTTGTATTTATTACTGAAAAACTTGAACCAAAATGTTAACAAACTGTTAACACCAATGCTAGCAGAAAAGGGACTATGCCTTGCTTTCTCCATCTAATGCAGGCTTGACAAAAACCATATTGGTATAACCATTCATTGACCTGAAGTAACTGTAAAGAGATTATTTCTTTTTACAACACTATCATATTTTTAATTTAGGACCAACTAAACACAGTGAAAAGTGTTTTTGTGAAAACCCCATACCAATAAAATCATACCTAAAGATGAGTAGTGTAAAAAAGATTTTCAAAACGGACACTATGATCATCATGCTGGAGGTATGATCAGTACCATTTTCATTTAATACCTTGAATCTTTCGATGAAAACCAGTCTAAAAGACATCTTCAGGAACAGTAGCAAAATCAACATTTATAAGATGGCTACCATGGCAGCAGCACTGAAGGTCTGAATGATGTGATTTTTAAGACAATCATTTTCATTTAGTACCAGCTAGACATCACAGTTCAGTGAAAGCCACAAGTTGATGATCCCATACATTTCTACTTTGTATTAATAACAAGATTATTAAAACAGATGCCATTGTGGACTTGTTACATGTCCAGAATGCCATCACTATCTTTTACAAATAACCAGACATCATAAGAATCCTTTCAGTGAAGAGTCCATGTTAATACAACAAGAGTCCATGTTAATACAACAAGAGTCCATGTTCATACAACAATCTGTTCTGAAGGAGTAGCAAAAGCAAGATTGTCATGAGTGTCACCATGGTAGCCATATTGTATGCCACATCAGCACCATTTTCACTGAGGACCGAATAAATATCATAAAACCCCATCCATTCAAAAGGAGAAGTGATAACAAGATTTTCAAGACAGCCGACATGGTGGCCAGTCTGGTTGTCCAAGGGGAACACTTTCACTTGGAACCAAGGCAATCCTCCAAGTAGTTTAGGAGAAGCAGCAATGACAAAATGAAGGATGGCAACTGGGTGACCAACAGATTCCTCATCAGCTCTTCTGGTCTATGACCAGTAGTGGTAAGAAACAGGCAAAAAGAAAATTCTGGTTAAAAATATTTTATTCTATGATGCTCATCTTTTCCTGTTTGACTTTCTTTATACTGTGCTTTTTCATCTCGACTTTTTTCTTGAACTTTTTTTTCTTTTCTATGGAATGAGATATATCTGCAAGGAAAAATAAAAGAAACTTCTTTACCCATCATATAATTGTGCAGATCATCATTGTCACTACAGCACCTGTGATGGCTCACCAGTGCAAGTTTTGTGAACTGCCACCTACTGGGTCCAGGCTTGATAATGACACTAAAGCATGGTAATGATAATGATTATTATAAAGAACAACAGCGAACAATAATAATAATAATCAAAATTATTATATGCTCATTTTTATCTTCTTTAACTTAACAATGACATATTAATGCAGTATTTTTCCATACTACACGGATTCATATGGCACGAAATGTATTCTAAAAATAGTACTGTTTTTGGAACTACTTTGTTTTTGTAGTAGACACTTTAGGTTTTGATTTATCTGACTTGTGTGTGAAGGAACTATAAAACTATACTATATAAGAAGTTAAATGAGTCATAA
This sequence comes from Sinohyriopsis cumingii, assembly GCA_028554795.2. Taxonomy (NCBI): domain Eukaryota; kingdom Metazoa; phylum Mollusca; class Bivalvia; order Unionida; family Unionidae; genus Sinohyriopsis; species Sinohyriopsis cumingii. Next base: position 121,264,887 of record CM068824.1, on the reverse strand, counting down.
ATGAAACTTTCAAGAAAGCAAACAAATGAACATGATATTCGCATATGAAAGTGAGAGATGCAGTAATTGAAACTACCATTCTGATCATGTAGACAGTTATTTAGGAGAAATATTCATAACTTTTTGTAAACAGAATGTTTCAGACTAAGACCAGTGCTCTCTAGGGTCATAAGAATAGTGTACAAAAGCATATTAAGGCCAAGTGCTATTGCATATCTATCAGAGATGTGCCATGTTACAAGCAAGTCAAAACACTAAATTTGAGAAAAACATGTAACTGAAGGTTTTTGTAGAAAACTATGGGCATCAGAGCCAATAAGCCAAGATGATGACAAAGTCTTATTTCCACTGGATAAATGGACTCTCACACACCAGATGCTTTGCAATTTTCTCTGTTTAACTATTTTGATACAATGTTAGGCTAGCGATAGATACCATACAAGTCATAGCTGGGGTCCCTCCAACAAAGAGCATGCAAGTGACAGGGCATAAACATGTCTTCTTTGCTGGTGATAATAATGGCAATATATATCCTTACATTTATGCCTCTTGAATTTCCTCATAATGTAATGTCTTGATAATTTCAATTAAAAGAATTCATATTTTCCCCATATTATGACTCCAAACAATCAATAACAGAACAGAAACACGGGTGCAGTTGATTCAACTGCTCAAATTACATGTACATTGTATGGAATTAATCAAATTAATCCAGTCCATCACAATCAGAAAAGCAGAATTGAGTTTGATTGACAGAAAAACAAAATCAATCCATTCCAGATCAACTAAAGAATTTGTTTCAATCCTCATTCACTCACAATATGGCTCTAAATTTCAATTTTAAGTACAAAAATGAGATTTAAAAAAACAAACAAATGGCAAGCGCACAACAAAGTTCAAAGGTCACTGGGCAGTGTTTTGTGGACACTAATGTTGTTACTGTATATTGATGAATCTATGGTTGTGCATTTATTTTGGAATACAGCATAAATTCAAATACTTTCTTTACTGTAGTTTATTATTTTTATAATTAAGCTTTAAGGAGAAAAACAAAATGAGTATCTAATAAAGTGATTACTGCATTTGTATGGAAAAATATGAACTCATTTTGGGACAAATACTGCACTCCCATGGTCGTGCATTATTTCTCAGAAAAAACTCCTTCATATTTTCCCATACTATTATAGATCTCATGCTTTCCAATGGATGAAATGTTAACATCAAGCCATTTACATTATTCAGAAAGGCAATATTTTAGTATGGACAAAATCAATCTCTTTCTGTTCTGATTACACTTCAATATGCTAGTCAATCATTCTAACACATCTACAAATAAAACACTTTCTGACTGGTCGAACATTTTGGTAAAACCTAAAATGAAAAAAAGATTTTGATATCACTGCTAGTCTAACACATCTACAAATGGAACACGCCTTCTGATTGGTCATACATCCAAATTTGGGGCAGTAAAACCGTCAATAGACTTAAGAAATTATGACATTGTGATACACCTTGTGAGGTAGTGTCCGGCAGAATTATGGTTCTTGTCTATTATTTTCTATAAAATGTTTCCAAGGATGTGCCAGAAGTAAAACCCCATTAAAAATGAAAAACATGAATGAATGTCTTTAAATCTTAATATACAAAATGGTTAGCTACTAAGCCACCTGTACCAAAATATACATGAATACACACGCACATGCAGCCAGCCACCCATTCACGGTAGATTTAAAACATCTATTTGCAGAATAATCCAATATACAAAGGCCCAATGAAGCAGTCATACCTAATTCTTCCGAGGTTTCAGAAGGTTTTTGGGCTTTCTTCTTTTTCTTTGATGGTTCCTGTGAATCAGTATCAACTGAAGGTGGACTTGATTTGCCTTTATGCTGTTTAGATTCACAGTCTTTATCTGAATCCTTGGTCTTAAATTTTCTCTTTTTGGTTTTATTATCACCAGATTTATACTTATTGTCTTTATCATCCTGACTGTCTGACAGTTTATCTGTTTGCTTCTCTGATGATTTTGACACAATTTTATTGTCAATGCCTTTATCTGAGGATGGGTCATAAACAGTCATGCAGGTGAGCCTGAATGTTGTATTGTGTTCTGCAACGAGTCTGCTTGTTATCTTGCCCTGAAAAAAGAACAAGTCAGCATAATTGCATTTTAAATATCAAAGGTCTCAAACATTGATTAGGTAAGGATTTCTCAATTATGTATCAACGAGAATCCAAACATACTTGGTATCTCACTACTAGAGGCTCATTATCAAACTTATCCAAGATCTTAAAAAATATATGAACTTACATACCAAGTTTGATCAAAATCTGATACATGATCTTGCCTCTAGACTGGTAACAAGCTCAGCCAGTAAGATGCAAGATCACATCATTAATGTGTTGAGGTCACTCTATATCAAATTTGTCTGTGATCTGTATATTACACAATTCTGTTGAAAAATTAAGCCTCTAGAGTGTCAACAATTTCAGGTAAATATTAATAAACAAGTGCAAGTGCCTGATAATATAAGCCTACAACAATGTCTGATCAAAATCTGATCTGAAATGTGCTGTTTTGAGTGTAGTAGGCTCAGTCAATCTGAGCCAAGAGCACCATATTAATATGCATGGATGTTTATCTTGAGTGAATTGGTTCAAAATATTGATAAAATAAACCCATATACCAAGAGTGATCAAAATTTGCATGAGACCCAAAAGTGGTAACAAGCTCATGAAACTGTTGTCAAATACAGTCGTTGTTGTAGGGTTTCATACCATTTTTCAGCACACTATAGGCTATACATGGCGGCCAGTATTAATGGTGGAGGAAGAACCCGCGGAAAGAACCTCCGACCCACGAGAAGCTACTGGCAAGCTTTCTCACATACCCATATTAGCCAAATCCGAGACTCGAACCCATGCAGACAGAAGTGAGATGGCAGTGATCTGTAACAGAAAATGCTTTAGACCACTTGGCCCCTGTCAAATACAGTAAATGTTGTTCTACATAACTGAGTCTTAGCTAAATCTGATCCAAAATCTGGCTTGGTAACAAGCTCAGGCAATCGGATGCAACATCACATCAATGATATGATGGATGTCTCTTACAAACTAATTCAACTTAGAACTTGATGGTGTAAGCCTATAGATCAAGTGAGATTAAACTCTGATAACAAATGAAAACTCAAGAGTGCTCACAGGACCATATTGAAAACTACTGGGACTCCAGGTCAACTAAAAACGAGTAACTTCTGGTATACGATTTTTTTTATATGTATGGATATTTAAACATTAAATGTTATGATTAATGATTGGAGAAAGATGATTTCTTAGGTCCTGGTAAAACTATTAAATTTATGTTTGTGGAATTTCTGCATAAAACTATCTTAAAAGGATCAATTCAAAATAATGTACAAATTTTTGTTTTGCTTGTGATGAATGTCACAGAAGGAGAGACAAAGCAGTCACAATGTCCATTTATCATCAGTCTTTTGGTTAAACTGTGTTTCAAAGGACAATATGTATCCTGTTTGTAATAGTTGATCTTGATGAGATTTTGCTGACAAATGCATTGGTGGAAGGGACATCACTAGAGATTAAGGGCCTAGGAGTCAAAAGGTCATCGTCACAGGGTCAGTTAAGTTTACAGCTTTTGGATTTAGCAGTACTATTACTTTAGCAATGATGAATTGTCGCTGAATAGAGAAGTAAGATTCATATTTGTAAAAACATGTAATATCTGAACTGTAGATGCTGTAAACCAAAAGTGTCCATATTTAAACAAATTTAATACTGAGGGGAAAAAAGTCAATAAAAAATTAATTATAATGGCATAAAAATCTAATCAAGTCATTTCTTTAGGCATACAAAAATGCATAACAAATTTGATATGTTTACCTCAAATATTTTTCCCTAAATGTGCACACAAAGTTTGCTCTAAAAAGTTGTTGCTGTTGTGTAGGGGGTTCAATGGCATTTTTCAGCACAAGATACATGGCGGCCAGTATTAATGGTGGAGGAAGAACCTGTTAAAACCCTGGAAAGAACCACCAACCCACGAGAAGCTACTGGCAAGCTTTCTCACATACCCACATTGGCTGAATCCGAGACTCGAACCAACACAGACAGACGTGAGATGGCAGTGATCTGTAACGGACAGTGTTTTGGACCACTCTGCCACTCTGGGCTCCCCACCATAGTTCTCTGTCAGAATATGTGCAATGCATGTTGCCAATACAATTACCAACTTGAAAGAAAAAAGGCTCTCATTCAGAAGGAAAAGAAACAATTGCACATTGAGCCAAAAAAGTCTGTCAAAAAGGAAGGCTAACAAAATCTTTGCCAAAGCCGCAAAAAGAGCTAGACTGACATATCTACAGGTTGTGTCCATTGGAGAAAAAGACAAGTGAATGTGAGGATTATCTGTATATAGTTGATGTACTTGGGTGTTTATTTTACAGATTTGGTATGAAAAGAGAGAAACATAATACATCTGCTGCAAAAATTGAGAAATTATTGTAACTTAATTACTATGTGAACACTGACATGCACATGAAATAACTTAAGTACCAATAGTATTGGAGAACAAATTCATGTGACAATAAATTTTGTGATATTATTCAAGTTGAAAATTTTTTGGTAAGTTTGTTAGTTTTTCAAATCATAATTTTGTTATATATTATGATCATAAGTTGCACCAGGAGCAGTTTTTTTATGATTGTAAAATGCATTTTTGGCCAAGGGTCTTTGGCCCCACAGACCCCCCCCCCCTTTCAAATTTTCAGCTTGTTTTGTGGAATACCAAAACCATGTCGGAGAACCAATAATTAATTCATATCAAAGGTAAGAAATGAGATTTTTTCTATCGTCGATACCTGTCTCCCGATGTCAGGTTTCCTTAACTGAAAGAAGTGTTGGCTAAAGTACAAGTAACACTAAAATTAATATTATATCATTGTCTATAAAAACCAATGTTTAAAGGAAATGGGCTCAACAATGTTATGATAGAGTTGTGGGCCTCAGATATCTGTCGAGTTCTTCTCTTCGATGATCACAACCGGACGTAATTGTCAAGATCATAACATGGTCAGCATAGGCTAAATACAGATTTAGTGGATTAACACACATAATGAAATTATCCTTGAATAAAATAGGGTACCAGACAAAGACTGAAAAATCATGTGACAAACATATATCACTTCCTTTACGAAGAAGGCACGTCGTCCACTCTATAAAAGTTTTGTCTGCATAATTAAATCACATATAGTTAGCAACATCTGAATAAATCATTACCAAACACTAACACATCATCATGTAAACAGAGGCAAATTACTTTAGAAGACAGCTGTTCTACTTGATGACATTTGGGGTGGGGATGGGGGACTTGCAGAACAATTTTATGTAGAAAAAAAAAGACTCAAATAAAACAATTTTAAGCTGAAAAGACTCAAACAATATCATAACCGATAAGGAGATTACTCAGCAGCAGTGGGAAAATGAAGCAAATGGAAAGAGAATTATGTATATACCAAGATTTAAATGACATTTTTGAATGATTTTGCAATGTGTATGACAACAATACATGCTGGCATATTGTGCTTATGTCAAGAATAAGAATTATTAATGTATATTCAGTTAAAATAAGCCTGTTCTTAAGACAAGAAGAATGTTTTAATAATTAATATTACTTTTAAATGAAGATATTAAATGAAGATATTAAATGTTCTGAAGTATGGAGCTTTCTTAGGGCTATTCCATTTAAACATACCCCTGGGGGGGGGAGGCACATTCAAAAATGGGTGACCACCCATAGAAGTGATTTTTTTCTACCACCACCAGTCATAGCAGTGAATTTTGGACACCCATGCCCATGCATCTTTTGATATGACATGGCACAGAAGTGATTACTGTTTATTGATGACCATGCATGGAAGTTGTTTTATTTTGCCGTCCATGGGGTAGTGGTATGTTTAATGGAATAGCCCTTACTATGTACATTACATATACTTCTCACAAAAAATTTAGTCCCCCTCTGGAAAGTCCACTTTCCTGGTGCAGAAGGGGTAGCTGAATAAGAGGGGGACCACAGTACTGTTATTCCTGTCTGTTCAGAAGAAGCAGTCATAAGAGTTTTAAGCTGGCCATCATTGTGGCTACCATTTTCATTTAGGGCCAACTATATATCAGAAGTCTTTAAGTGAAAACTCCATTTCCAATGTTATATACATTCAGGAGAGTAGGGATAACAAGATTTTAATGACAGTCACATTGGTGGTAATACTGGATGTCTGAGGGGCATCATTTTTATTTTGGACAAACTAGACCTTGGGACAAATATGTGTCTTAAGCTTCATGGCAGTCCTTTATTAACAGTGGTAAGAAACTTGTGCTAATTAACGGACAACAGATGATGAATCATCATCTAAGGTCTCCTAATCTATGACCAGTAGTGTAAAATATGATAGTAATGTGATTTGTGACTAAAAACTGTAAAAACTATCTGCATTCATAAGACTGTGTGATGGACAGATGGATGAAATGAACAAAAAAAGATTCCTTTCGGGAAATAGGTGTGCTTGAGAACATGACTGTGAGTATTTTGCCAATGGATAAACAAAAGGAACTGCGAGTAAATCATTAATCCTGCCATTATTAACAATTACTAATTATTCCAGAATTACAAGGGCACAATAAAAACAAAGATCTTCCATTTTTGCTTGGATTTTCATAAGAATAAAAAATTAAAAACAACACAATTATTTAGAAAGGCCACTGTCCTAAAACTCGAACAATTAAAAGCCAATTATTTGTAAAGCTTAAATTTTTCATACCGTTTACCACATTATTACCTGTGACTGATCAATGTGGAACAACTTGATGTAGCCATCACTGGAAGCTGTGGTCAGTGTGTGAATAGACTCTTTGTCCTCTGAACTTGATTTTGTGACACAAAGACCTCGTATTCTGTAAACATACGTACATTACATGAGTCTTCATATAAATATACAACATACTGGATCTAAAAAAAACAAACAAATACTTAAAGTTAACAAGAATCTGGACCTCCATGTGTTTGTCAATTCATTCTTCCCAGTCTCTTTACCTAAGAGCCCTAAATCTACCCAATCAAAGTACATAAAAACAAACCTGGTACCAATTAATAGACCATGCCCAATTATATCCCCAAGTTTTAAGTGTCTATCTTAAATTATGTAGGATACACACATGCATGCACAAGTTGTAACAGACAGTCCTAACCCCCCCCCCACCAAGAGTTATGCTAATTGTGATAGTTAATGTCCTGCATCTTGAAGAGATGTGTCTCAAGAAGCACAAACTGGGCCAGGATTTAAGTATTAGTCTATTGTTGCAAATGAAACTTAACATGCATTTATTTATTACATGTAATTACTGGAAAAAGTAGAAACTGAAACTTACCTACATTTATTACATGTAATTACTGGAAAAAGTAGAAATTGAAACTTAACCTACATTTATTACATGTAATTACTGGAAAAAGTAGAAACTGAAACTTAACCTACATTTATTACATGTAATTACTAGAAAAAGCAGAAATTAAAACTTAACCTACATTTATTACATGTAATTACTGGAAAATGTAGAAAATGGAACTAAATGTACATAAATTACATGTGATAACTGGAAAATGCAAAAAATGGAACTAATGTACATATATTACATTTAATTACTGGAAAATGTAGAAAAATTTAACCTATGTATATTACATGTAATTACTAGAAAATGTAGAAAAATTTAAGTGATTCTACTTATTATGGATACAAGTTTTGTACTAAATCAAGTTTTAACCCATCAAGTCTTGACTGAATAAAAAGATAACACATTTGGATAAAAAGATAACACATTTGGATATACAAACAGAGGTATGGATAAATGCAACATAAATGTACTGGTGGCATGAAAATAAAACATCCATAAATTTATTGTTTCATCTGAGACTATCCTGTTGCAGTCCAAGTAACAAATTAGTAAACAAAACACAATCATGATTCCCAAGGATGCACAATGCATACTGGAAAACATAGTTCAAAGTCTAATGTCTATCCATATACACAATGGTATTTTTTCCTAAAAATGACTGATGTGACCTTGACCTTTTGATTTCCACATCAGCAGCATTGTATCTCATGGTAAATATCTTTATTTTGTATGATGTAAATTCATTCATGGTAATAACAGAGAATGCCATAGATGCAAAAATTTAAAATACAGACCAACTACCTCAACTGTAATTAATTACTTTATGACCTTGACCTATGAGTTCCTGGAACATCAATTTCTAAGGATATTCTCCCCCCCCCAATGCATTTATGGGCAAAGTACAACAATGATCCCTGATAAAAATAGGAGATATTGCCCTTTAAAACAAGGACTGACACTCTACTGCTGACAACAAAATTCCCCTAGTAATTCAAGAAAAGAACATTTATTTGTTTTAACTGCTGAGTGCTATGATATTCCCGAGTGGTAAGATTTTCAAATTAGCCACTGTAGCAGCCATCCTGGATGCAAGATCTGCACCATTTTCATTTAGGACAAACTAGACACCATTAGAAGACTTTTGGTGAAAACCTCATGTTGATATAACCAGCCATTCAGGAGAATTAGAGACAAGATTTTCAGTATCTTCATTGTAACAGTTATATTTGAGATGAGATAGACACTATTTTCATAAAGAACCAACTTGATATTGTAATTAGTCTTCAGGTGGAAAAGCCATGTCAACATGACTTGACATTTAGGAGGAGCGGCAATTAAAATTCTTTCAAGATAATTACCATAGTGGCCACACTAGGGTTCATATCGGCACCATTTTCATTTAGTACCAACTAGACATCATAAGAATTCAAAAAAGACAACATAATTGTTCTGTTGAAAAGTGGCAATAACAAGTTTTACATGATGGCGGCTGTGGTGGTCATACTGAATGTTCTGGGAGAACCATTTTTATTTAGGACCAGCCAGACATCATAAGACATCTTCTGATGAAAACCAAATATCGGTATGATTTTCCAATCAGGAGTAGCAACAACAAGATTGTCAACATGGGTGCCATAATGGCTTTACTGGACATTAGATTTACACCATTTTCATTTAGAACCATTTAGACACCATACAAAGCGAAAACCCCATTTTTTTATATGTCCATCCTTTCAGGAGAAGTAGTGACAAGATTTTCATAATGGCCTCTGTGATGGCTAATCTTGTTGTCCGAACAAAACCGTTTTCATTTTAGGACAAAATATACATCATAAGATGTCTTCTGTTGAAAACCCCATACTGATACAAGTTTTTGTTCGGGTGAGGAAGAGGTAAGATTTTCAAGCTGGTGGTCAGACTGGCACATTTTCATTTAGGACTAACTAGACCTTGGGATTAATGCGTGTGCAAAGCTATATGGCAATCCTCCAAGTAGTTTTAGGTGCAATAATAATCTAGTGCTAATGGACATTCATCTGTGATGAATGACAGATGGCAAACAGACAACAGGCTCCTCTGGTCTATGTCAAGCAGAGCTAAAAATGTCAACCAAAAGTTGATATTGTGCAGACAGATGGATGGGTAGGTGGAAACTGAAATCACTATGTCTTGACCTTGTGACATTCATCTGTGATGAATGACAGATGGCAAACAGACAACAGGCTCCTCTGGTCTATGTCAAGCAGAGCTAAAAACGTCAACCAAAAGTTGATATTGTGCAGACAGATGGATGGGTAGGTGGAAACTGAAATCACTATGTCTTGACCTTGTGACATTCATCTGTGATGAATGACAGATGGCAAACAGACAACAGGCTCCTCTGGTCTATGTCAAGCAGTGCTAAAAACATCAACCAAAAGTTGATATTGTGCAGACAGATGGATGGGTAGGTGGAAACTGAAATCACTATGTCTTGACCTTGTGACATTCATCTGTGATGAATGACAGATGGAAAACAGACAACAGGCTCCTCTGGTCTATGTCATGCAGAGCTAAAAACGTCAACCAAAAGTTGATATTGTGCAGACAGATGGATGGGTATGTGGAAACTGAAATCACTATGTCTTGACCTTGTGACATTCATCTGTGATGAATGACAGATGGCATACAGACAACAGGCTCCTCTGGCCTATGTCAGGAAGTGATAAAAACATCAACCAAAAGTTGATATTGTGCAGACAGTTGGATGGGTAGGTGGAAAATGAAATCACTATGTCTTGGCCTTGTGACATTCATCAGATGAAACAAGACAGATGGGATATAACTTACCTGCTACATTTTGCATCTAAAGTATGAACAATTTTGTTGTTCTTGATATCAAAGAATTCTACCTGGCCTCCTTCACCACCACAAACCAGATGATCATTCTGAAACAAAACAACATTCTTGTAAACTCTCACGTCAGTTTCCATGAAATCAAAATAAAGATGTCAATCAAAAGAATTCAGTTTCTCAAACATCACTTAGATACTTGCTATCACTCAAACGACATTTGCAGTCTTCATGTAACATGTTCTATTGTCTGTGATGTAGAAGAACTCAAAACTATTAAACCCTCAAATCACAATTTATGGCCCACAGCATTTTAAACTTATTAAAATAACAAATTTGGTATGAAATTTAACAAAAAAAAACTTTTATGATTTTTGCTTGAAATTATTTAAATAAAGTTGAAAACTTTAAATAGTTTCAACATCTCATTTGTCTGATTCACCTCTGTAGGTTTCTCTGTGACCCTCTTTAGCTTTTATCTTCATCTAGAGCAAATGAGTAGTCAAAAGACGATTTTAGGTGCCCCCCCCCCCCAGCTAGTACCTTCAAATTTGTGCAATGTTTCATTTAGATACTGTTCTATCATGGTTCTGGAACATGATGTTCTATACTTAAAATTGGCCAATAATTACAAATTATGATGATAAATGCCTTGACCAGTAGAGCTAAAAATCAAACAACATGAATATTTTCCAATAACAGACATATAAACTGAAACTGTAAGTGATGAAAATTGTCAATTCGTCTTGGTAACTCGCTCACACAACCCTCAAAAATGTGTTTAAAATAAAAACTTACTCCCCAAAAGTCAACCGAGTTGATTTTTCCAGTGATATTTGTTTCATGCAAAGGAGTCATTGACTGAAAGCAAACAAAAGAAAGAGTTATACATACAAAAGATTCAGAACAATAAACACAAATAATATCTTAGCCATGCAGAAATGATACAAAACTAATCAGTGCAAGTTAATACTTTTCCTCCACTATTACATTCTTGCTGCATTTTGCTTTCAAGACTTTGCATGTCATTTAATGCAGACTGAATTACTTACTCTGTTCATGGACAGAATGTTGATTTTCAAGGGAATGGATAGTAAAAGCTAACATGAACAGAAAACCGGAGATGATGTTCCTGTCAAACTGTGAAAATTTATATTTTGCCAAGGCAATTTAAATAATGAGTCTTACCCACGAGTCACACCATGGTGGCCAGTGTTGTCTTGGCAGGATTCAAACTCACGCCATTCTCTTGCAAGACCAGCACACAAACCACTGAGTAGCCACTGACCCTTCAACCTGTATTTCTGACACTAAAGATCATGGTTATACTTTTATTTTCACCTCGTTGTTGTTGCGGGGTTTAATGCCATTTTTCAGCCCACGATAGGCTATACATGGTGGCCAGTATTAATGGTGGAGGAAGAACTTGGGAAAACCCCAGGAAGAACCACAGTATTTTCATCTCATCTGTGCAAGCAATATCATGGGAATTTTCCACGCGTGTCGTTGATTTTTACACAATGGTGTTATCACATCAGGTTTCTACGAGTCAGTGCATTATAAGGAACTCTTATTGAATAAGCAATTGTTCAATTGTTAGTTCATTCAAATAGCTCTTGAAGGCATGCCATGAGATACTTTAATTTTGTAGTACTGTTGAACAAGGCATGCCTTGAGATCATACTTTAATTTTGTAGTACTGTTGAACAAGGCATGCCTTGAGATCATACTTTAATTTTGTAGTACTGTTGAACAAGGCATGCCTTGAGATCATACTTTAATTTTGTAGTACTGTTGAACAAGGCATACCATGAGATCATACTTTAATTTTGTAGTACTGTTGAAGGCATGCCATGAGATCATACTTTAATTTTGTAGTACTGCTGAAGGCATGCCTTGAGATCATACTTTAATTTTGTAGTACTGTCGAAGGCATGCCATGAGGTCATACTTTAATTCTGTAGTACTGTTGAACAAGGCATGCCATGAGATCATACTTTAATTCTGTCGTACTGCTGAAGGCATGCCATGAGATCATACTTTAATTTTGTAGTACTGTTGAACAAGGCATGCCTTGAGATCATACTTTAATTTTGTAGTACTGTTGAACAAGGCATGCCTTGAGATCATACTTTAATTTTGAAGTACTGTTGAATAAGGCATGCCTTGAGATCGTACTTTAATTCTATAGTACTGTTGAAGGCATGCCATGAGATCATACTTTAATTTTGTCGTACTGCTGAAGGCATGCCATGAGATCATACTTTAATTTTGTAGTACTGTTGAACAAGGCATGCCTTGAGATCATACTTTAATTTTGTAGTACTGCTGAACAAGGCATGCCATGAGTTCATACTTTAATTCTGTAGTATTGTTGAAGGCATGCCATGAGATCGTACTTTAATTTTGTAGTACTGCTGAAGGCATGCCATGAGATCATACTTTAATTCTGTAGTACTGTTGACCAAGGCATGCCTTGAGATCATACTTTAATTCTGTAGTACTGTTGAACAATGCATGCCATGAGATTGTACTTTAACTCTGTAGTACTGTTGAAGGCATGCCTTGAGATCATACTTTAATTTTGTAGTACTGCTGAAGGCATGCCATGAGATCATACTTTAATTTTGTAGTACAGTTGAAGGAATGCCTTGAGATCATACTTTAATTTTGTGGTACTGTTGAACAAGGCATGCCTTGAGATCATACTTTAATTCTGTAGTACTGTTGAACAAGGCATGCCTTGAGATCGTACTTTAATTCTGTAGTACTGCTGAAGGCATGCCTTGAGATCATACGTTAATTCTGTAGTACTGTTGAAGGCATGCCATGAGATCATACTTTAATTTTGTAGTACTGCTCAAGGCATGCCATGAGATCATACTTTAATTCTGTAGTACTGTTGAACAAGGCATGCCATGACATCATACTTTAATTCTGTCGTACTGCTGAAGGCATGCCATGAGATCATACTTTAATTTTGTAGTATTGTTGAAGGCATGCCATGAGATCATACTTTAATTTTGTAGTACTGTTGAAGGCATGCCTTGAGATCATACTTTAATTTTGTAGTACTGCTGAAGGCATGCCTTGAGATCATACTTTAATTTTGTAGTACTGTTGAAGGCATGCCATGAGATCATACTTTAATTTTGTAGTACTGCTGAAGGCATGCCATGAGATCATAATTTAATTTTGTAGTACTGTTGAACAAGGCATGCCATGAGATCATACTTTAATTTTGTAGTACTGTTCAACAAGGCATACTATGAGATCATACTTAATTTTGTAGTACTGTTAAAGGCATGCCATGAGATCATACTTTAATTTTGTAGTACTGCTGAAGGCATGCCTTGAGATCATACTTTAATTTTGTAGTACTGTTGAAGGCATGCCATAAGGTCATACTTTAATTCTGTAGTACTGTTAAACAAGGCATGCCATGAGATCATACTTTAATTCTGTAGTACTGTTGAACAAGGCATGCCTTGAGATCATACTTTAATTTTGAAGTACTGTTGAATAAGGCATGCCTTGAGATCGTACTTTAATTCTGTAGTACTGTTGAAGGCATGCCATGAGATCATACTTTAATTTTGTCATACTGTTGAAGGCATGCCATGAGATCATACTTTAATTTTGTAGTACTGTTGAACAAGGCATGCCTTGAGATCATACTTTAATTCTGTAGTACTGCTGAACAAGGCATGCCATGAGTTCATACTTTAATTCTGTAGTATTGTTGAAGGCATGCCATGAGATCATACTTTAATTTTGTAGTACTGCTGAAGGCATGCCATGAGATCATACTTTAATTCTGTAGTACTGTTGAACAAGGCATGCCTTGAGATCATACTTTAATTTTGTAGTACTGTTGAACAATGCATGCCATGAGATTGTACTTTAACTCTGTAGTACTGCTGAAGGCATGCCTTGAGATCATACTTTAATTTTGTAGTACTGCTGAAGGCATGCCATGAGATCATACTTTAATTTTGTAGTACAGTTGAAGGAATGCCTTGAGATCATACTTTAATTTTGTGGTACTGTTGAACAAGGCATGCCTTGAGATCATACTTTAATTCTGTAGTACTGTTGAAGGCATGCCATGAGATCATACTTTAATTTTGTAGTACTGCTCAAGGCATGCCATGAGATCATACTTTAATTCTGTAGTACTGTTGAACAAGGCATGCCATGAGATCATACTTTAATTCTGTTGTACTGCTGAAGGCATGCCATGAGATCATACTTTAATTTTGTAGTACTGTTGAACAAGGCATGCCTTGAGATCATACTTTAATTTTGTAGTACTGTTGAACAAGGCATGCCTTGAGATCATACTTTAATTTTGAAGTACTGTTGAATAAGGCATGCCTTGAGATCGTACTATAATTCTATAGTACTGCTGAAGGCATGCCATGAGATCATACTTTAATTTTGTAGTACTGCTCAAGGCATGCCATGAGATCATACTTTAATTTTGTAGTACAGTTGAAGGAATGCCTTGAGATCATACTTTAATTTTGTGGTACTGTTGAACAAGGCATGCCTTGAGATCATACTTTAATTTTGTAGTACTGTTGAACAAGGCATGCCTTGAGATCGTACTTTAATTCTGTAGTACTGTTGAAGGCATGCCTTGAGATCATACGTTAATTCTGTAGTACTGTTGAAGGCATGCCATGAGATCATACTTTAATTTTGTAGTACTGCTCAAGGCATGCCATGAGATCATACTTTAATTCTGTAGTACTGTTGAACAAGGCATGCCATGACATCATACTTTAATTCTGTCGTACTGCTGAAGGCATGCCATGAGATCATACTTTAATTTTGTAGTACTGTTGAACAAGGCATGCCTTGAGATCATACTTTAATTTTGTAGTACAGTTGAAGGAATGCCTTGAGATCATACTTTAACTTTGTGGTACTGTTGAACAAGGCATGCCTTGAGATCATACTTTAATTCTGTAGTACTGTTGAACAAGGCATGCCTTGAGATCGTACTTTAATTCTGTAGTACTGTTGAAGGCATGCCTTGAGATCATACGTTAATTCTGTAGTACTGTTGAAGGCATGCCATGAGATCATACTTTAATTTTGTAGTACTGCTCAAGGCATTCCATGAGATCATACTTTAATTCTGTAGTACTGTTGAACAAGGCATGCCATGAGATCATACTTTAATTCTGTCGTACTGCTGAAGGCATGCCATGAGATCATACTTTAATTTTGTAGTACTGTTGAACAAGGCATGCCTTGAGATCATACTTTAATTTTGAAGTACTGTTGAATAAGGCATGCCTTGAGATCGTACTTTAATTCTGTAGTACTGATGAAGGCATGCCATGAGGTCATACTTTAATTTTGTAGTACTGTTGAAGAAGGCATGCCTTGAGATCATACTTTAATTTTGTAGTACTGTTGAACAGGGCATGCCTTGAGATCATACTTTAATTTTGAAGTACTGTTGAATAAGGCATGTCTTGTGATCGTACTTTAATTCTGTAGTACTGTTGAAGGCATGCCATGAGATCATACTTTAATTTTGTAGTACTGCTCAAGGCATGCCATGAGATCATACTTTAATTTTGTCGTACAGTTGAAGGAATGCCTTGAGATCATACTTTAATTTTGTGGTACTGTTGAACAAGGCATGCCTTGAGATCATACTTTAATTCTGTAGTACTGTTGAACAAGGCATGCCTTGAGATCGTACTTTAATTCTGTAGTACTGTTGAAGGCATGCCATGAGATCATACGTTAATTCTGTAGTATTGTTGAAGGCATGCCATGAGATCATACTTTAATTTTGTAGTACTGCTCAAGGCATGCCATGAGATCATACTTTAATTCTGTAGTACTGTTGAACAAGGCATGCCTTGAGATCATACTTTAATTTTGTAGTACTGTTGAACAATGCATGCCATGAGATTGTACTTTAACTCTGTAGTACTGCTGAAGGTATGCCTTGAGATCATACTTTAATTCTGTAGTACTGTTGAAGGCATGCCATGAGATCATACTTTAATTTTGTAGTACTGCTGAAGGCATGCCATGAGATCATACTTTAATTTTGTAGTACTGTTGAACAAGGCATGCCTTGAGATCATACTTTAATTTTGTAGTACTGTTGAACAATGCATGCCATGAGATCATACTTTAACTTTGTAGTACTCTTAAAGGCATGCCTTGAGATCATACTTTAATTTTGTAGTATTGTTGAAGGCATGCCATGAGATCATACTTTAATTTTGTAGTACTGTTGAAGGCATGCCTTGAGATCATACTTTAATTTTATAGTACTGTTGAACAAGGCATGCCTTGAGATCATACTTTAATTCTGTAGTACTGTTGAAGGCATGCCATGAGATCATACTTTAATTCTGTAGTACTGCTGAAGGCATGCCATGAGATCATACTTTAATTTTGTCGTACTGCTGAAGGCATGCCATGAGATCATACTTTAATTTTGTATTACTGTTGAACAAGGCGTGCCTTGATATCATACTTTAACTTTGTAGTACTGTTGAAGGCATGCCTTGAGATCATACTTTAATTTTGTAGTACTGTTGAAGGCATGCCATGAGATCATACTTTAACTTTGTAGTACTGTTGAAGGCATGCCTTGAGATCATACTTTAACTTTGTAGTACTGTTGAACAAGGCATGCCATGAGATACTTTAATTTTGTAGTACTGTTGAACAAGGCATGCCTTGAGATCATACTTTAATTTTGTAGTACTGTTGAACAAGGCATGCCTTGAGATCGTACTTTAATTCTGTAGTACTGCTGAAGGCATGCCTTGAGATCATACTTTAATTCTGTCATACTGCTGAAGGCATGCCATGAGATCATACTTTAATTTTGTAGTACTGTTGAACAAGGCATGCCCTGAGATCATACTTTAATTCTGTAGTACTGTTGAAGGCATGCCATGAGATCATAATTTAATTTTGTAGTACTGTTGAACAAGGCATGCCTTGAGATCATACTTTAATTTTGTAGTACTGTTGAACAATGCATGCCATGAGATCATACTTTAACTTGGTAGTACTGTTGAAGGCAAGCCTTGAGATCATACTTTAATTTTGTAGTACTGTTGAAGGCATGCCTTGAGATCATACTTTATTTTTGTAGAACTATTGAACAAGGCATGCCACGAGATCATACTTTAATTTTGTGGTATTGCTGAAAGTATGCATGAGATCATACTTTAATTTTGAAGTATTGTTGAAGGCATGCCATGAGATCATACTTCAATTTTTAGTACTGTTGAAGGCATGCCATGAGATCATACTTTAATTTTGTTGTACTGTTGAACAAGGCATGCCTTGAGATCATACTTTAATTTTGTATTACTGTTGAACAAGGCATGCCTTGATATCATACTTTAACTTTGAAGTACTGTTGAAGGCATGCTTTGAGATTATACTTTAATTTTGTAGTACTGTTGAAGGCATGCCATGAGATCATACTTTAATTTTGTAGTGCTGTTGAACATGGCATGCCTTGATATCATACTTTAACTTTGTAGTACTGCTGAAGGCATGCCTTGAGATCATACTTTAATTCCGTAGTACTGTTGAACAAGGCATGCCATGAGATCATACTTTAATTTTGTAGTATTGTTGAAGGCATGCCTTGAGATCATACTTTAATTTTGTAGTACTGTTGAACAAGGCATGCCTTGAGATCATACTTTAATTTTGTAGTACTGTTGAACAATGCATGCCATGAGATCATACTTTAACTTTGCAGTACTCTTAAAGGCATGCCTTGAGATCATACTTTAATTTTGTAGTATTGTTGAAGGCATGCCATGAGATCATACTTTAATTTTGTAGTACTGTTGAAGGCATGCCTTGAGATCATACTTTAATTTTATAGTACTGTTGAACAAGGCATGCCTTGAGATCATACTTTAATTCTGTAGTACTGTTGAAGGCATGCCATGAGATCATACTTTAATTCTGTAGTACTGCTGAAGGCATGCCATGAGATCATACTTTAATTTTGTCGTACTGCTGAAGGCATGCCATGAGATCATACTTTAATTTTGTATTACTGTTGAACAAGGCGTGCCTTGATATCATACTTTAACTTTGTAGTACTGTTGAAGGCATGCCTTGAGATCATACTTTAATTTTGTAGTACTGTTGAAGGCATGCCATGAGATCATACTTTAACTTTGTAGTACTGTTGAAGGCATGCCTTGAGATCATACTTTAACTTTGTAGTACTGTTGAACAAGGCATGCCATGAGATACTTTAATTTTGTAGTACTGTTGAACAAGGCATGCCTTGAGATCATACTTTAATTCTGTCATACTGCTGAAGGCATGCCATGAGATCATACTTTAATTTTGTAGTACTGTTGAACAAGGCATGCCCTGAGATCATACTTTAATTCTGTAGTACTGTTGAAGGCATGCCATGAGATCATAATTTAATTTTGTAGTACTGTTGAACAAGGCATGCCTTGAGATCATACTTTAATTTTGTAGTACTGTTGAACAATGCATGCCATGAGATCATACTTTAACTTTGTAGTACTGTTGAAGGCAAGCCTTGAGATCATACTTTAATTTTGTAGTACTGTTGAAGGCATGCCTTGAGATCATACTTTATTTTTGTAGAACTATTGAACAAGGCATGCCACGAGATCATACTTTAATTTTGTGGTATTGCTGAAAGTATGCATGAGATCATACTTTAATTTTGACGTATTGTTGAAGGCATGCCATGAGATCATACTTCAATTTTTAGTACTGTTGAAGGCATGCCATGAGATCATACTTTAATTTTGTTGTACTGTTGAACAAGGCATGCCTTGAGATCATACTTTAATTTTGTATTACTGTTGAACAAGGCATGCCTTGATATCATACTTTAACTTTGAAGTACTGTTGAAGGCATGCCTTGAGATCATACTTTAATTTTGTAGTACTGTTGAAGGCATGCCATGAGATCATACTTTAATTTTGTAGTGCTGTTGAACATGGCATGCCTTGATATCATACTTTAACTTTGTAGTACTGCTGAAGGCATGCCTTGAGATCATACTTTAATTCCGTAGTACTGTTGAACAAGGCATGCCATGAGATCATACTTTAATTTTGTAGTATTGTTGAAGGCATGCCTTGAGATCATACTTTAATTTTGTAGTACTGTTGAACAAGGCATGCCTTGAGATCATACTTTAATTTTGTATACTGTTGAAGGCATGCCTTGAGATCATACTTTAATTTTGTAGTACTGTTGAAGGCATGCCATGAGATCATACTTTAATTTTGTAGTACTGTTGAACAAGGCATGCCATGAGATCATACTTTAATTTTGTAGTACTGTTGAACAAGGCATGCCATAAGATCATACTTTAATTTTGTAATACTGTTGAACAAGGCATGCCATGAGATCACACTTTAATTCTGTAGTACTGTTGAAGGCATACTTTGAGATAATACTTTAACTTTGTAGTACTGTTGAAGGCATGCCAGGAGATCATACTTCAATTTTGTAGTACTGTTGAACAAGGTATGCCTTGAGATCATACTTTACTTTTGTAGTACTGTTGAAGGCATGCCTTGATATCATACTTTAATTTTGTATTACTGTTGAACAAGGCATGCCTTGATATCATACTTTAACTTTGTAGTACTGTTGAAGGCATGCCTCGAGATCATACTTTAATTTTGTAGTACTGTTGAAGGCATGCCATGAGATCATACTTTAATTTTGTAGTGCTGTTGAACATGGCATGCCTTGATATCATACTTTAACTTTGTAGTACTGCTGAAGGCATGCCCTGAGATCATACTTTATTTTTGTAGTACTGTTGAACAAGGCATGCCATGAGATCATACTTTAATTTTGTATACTGTTGAAGGCATGCCTTGTGATCATACTTTAATTTTGTAGTACTGTTGAAGGTATGCCATGAGATCATACTTTAATTTTGTAGTACTGTTGAACAAGGCATGCCTTGAGATCATACTTTAATTTAGTAGTACTGTTGAACAAGGCTTGCCTTGAGATCATACTTTAATTGTGTAGTATTGTTGAAGGCATGCCATGAGATCATACTTTAATTTTGTAATACTGTTGAACAAGGCATGCCATGACATGATACTTTAATTTTGTAGTACTGTTGAACAAGGCATGCCATGAGATCATACTTTAATTTTGTAATACTGTAATTTTGTAGTACTGTTGAAGGCATGCCTTGAGATCATACTTTAATTTTGTAATACTGTTGAACAAGGCATGCCATGACATGATACTTTAATTATGTAGTACTGTTGAACAAGGCATGCCATGAGATCATACTTTAATTTTGTAATACTGTTGAACAATGCATGCCATGAGATCATACTTTAATTATGTAGTACTGTTGAACAAGGCATGCCTTGAGATCATACTTTAATTTTGTAGTATTGTTGAACAAGGCATGCCATGAGATCATACTTTAATTTTGTAGTACTGTTGAAGGCATGCCTTGAAATCATACTTTAAGTTCAATTTTGTATTACTGTTGAACGCAATAATCTTGGATTTTAATAGATGAAAATTATGGATGTCATTACAGCAATACCAAACATACAATACTGCCACCAACATATCGTCATATTATGGATGTCATTACATCAATACCAACCATGCAATACTGCCACAGACATATCATCATATTCATGATACGACCCCAAAACATTATGTAATTTTATAGATTTATTTATGCCTCAAATCATATGAACTTGAAAGACTGATTGACTATTCCATCTCTCCTTTACACTGCATCAATTTTACTTTAAAATTTAAATTCTGTCACCACGTGAACACTTGGGTATGCAGAAAGGCCTGATGCACTCAACGGCATGTCAAAAGAGGTGACTCATGGAGACAGAAGCCACAGTGGCTCAGTTGATAGTACATGTGTTTGTATCTTACCACTGGATCAACCCAGGTGGGAGCAATGGTGTATCTGTGGGTAAAGCACTTTACTCTAATTGTCTTGGTGGTCAATAACAATAATGTACTTGTATTACTGTGCAGTCAAATACCAAACCATTAAATTCTGTCGTATTATGGGTAGGTATGATAATAAAATACAACCTGCATTTACTGAAATGCTTAGAAAGCAAATGACACTAGCAACGACAAAGTGAATTAAAAAATAAATGTATGGTACATACTGCAATGTACGCACCTACCTATGCTATATGTTTAATGAAAATGAACACATTCTTCATTTGGTCTAAACAAGCTTCGATTAAATCAAACACATTAAGTTTTTTCCTAGTAAAGTGATTGACACAACTGAAGCTTAAACTTAAAAAGAAAGGAAATACTGTTACACAATGTTTTGGTCATATTTGAAAGGGCTAATCCAGAATTAACATTGGGAAGGGGGAAAAGAACATTATTTCGATTTGTGTGGATGTTGACAGTTTAATTATAAGCATGTGGTATTTTCATTTAATTGTAGTTAGCGAATGGATTAAAAAAGGTGATCTACCTGTTCCCCTTTATTTCTGGAAGAAGTGACTTTTGTTCTAATGAACACTGAACACCAAACATTGCAAAATAAATGTTTTATACTAACAAAACTTTAACCTGTAAGGAAACAATATATTTAATATTTAACTTTTCTTTGAACTGTAGAAATAGAAACAGAAAATTGTTATTAGTTTTTAATCTTGTACCTTGATGCTGTATAGTGTTATCTGGTTGCTGCAGATTATGAGGTACATTTCGCCATCTGGTGTCCACTTCACTATGTCGGCATCTGCATGAAGAAAACAAAAGTGAGGCAGCAGATATTTTGACTTCTAAATTTTAATGCTTAAAGTTCAGACCAACTGAAAACAACACACATCTTATCTGCCACTGCATAGTGCACTAGCAGATCAGGATCTCTCTTCTTTGTTTAAAAACTGTGCATCAAAATGAGAAAAAAATTTCTTTACCCCAAGTGCAAGACACCCGCAAAGTTTAGCCAAGGTTAATGTTATTGTATGGAAACTATTATCAATGACCATGTCCCTGGAATTACCCCACCCCCTAAGAAAAAAACAACAACTGGCTTCTTCCTTATCCAAAGTGCAAGCCGTCTATAAAAGTTTGTCCAGATCTGTGATGCAGAACTAGTGTTATTATTAGTTATCATTTCAAACTAGGTCACTTTTTGGTAAGTATGGTAAATTTCTGTTAAGTGTCTTTTTGTAGAAATTTTGAAATGTTTTCTCTATTTAGTACCAGCAGCCATATTTGCTTACAAACTAGAATCTTTTTAACAAACTTAAATGCCCTCCATGCCAAGATGCTTTTTGTCAATTTGTTTCAATTCTTTTAAGTAGTTTTGAGAAGCCATTAAAAGAATTTTCTATTTTAAGTAATGGTAGCCACATTTAATAATAATAATAATAATAATAATATGGACATAGTACAGTGCCTAATGTTTGGAAGCACTAAGCTCTTTACAATATTAGATGAAATATATAAAGATATACAACGACTATCTTACAAAAACAAACACCATGAAATTACAAAACAAAAACATGCCGACAATAAGTAAGGAACTAAACAATTAATAAGTCTTTAAGTCTGTCTTGGTCCAGTCCAACATACCTATCCGACCTCACCCATGCGTACACACCAGAAAGATACATACGCTCCTCTTCTGACAATCGTATTCTCATTATTCCCAATATGAAAATGAAGTCATATGGACAATATTCTTTTGCATACCAGGGCCCAGCAATGTGGAACGAATTGCCCACTGAACTTAGACACAAAGACACAGTGATCTCATTCAAGAGCACTTTGAAAACTCACCTATTTCAACTGCAAGAACAGGCTTCAAGACCTAATAATGTTTCCTTACCTTAAATATTTTCAGCATGTTTTCTGTTTTCTAATTTCATGGTATTTGTTTTTTGCAATCATATCATTATATATATCTTTTCAGGTGTTGTCTAATGTTGCAAATCACGTAAGAGCTTCTATACAAAGTCCTCATCATTATTATTATTATTATTATTACTATAGTCAAAATGGTGAGTTTTAAGTGCAATCTTGAATGTGAATACAGTGTCCTTATATCCAAGATCAATGGGCCATTTGATCCACATAGCTGGGCCCTGGTACACAAAAGAACACTGTCCATGAGCCTCTGTTTTAGCAGTGGGGTCAATGAGAATACAAGAGTGTGAAAGAGAAGTGTAAGTTTCATGATGGGGTGTACACATAGGTGAGGACAGATAAGTATACTGGAATGGATCCAGTCAGTGAAATGTAGCATCGTGTGCAGTCTTATTTGATTCTGGATCGAACAGGTACGGTAGCCAGTGAAGGTTACAAAACAGGGGAGGTGTTCCAGTTCTTCATACTCTAAGAATAATCAGAGCAGCTGTGTTTTGAACTGTTTCAAAGTTCTGCAGTAGAGACTAAGACAAACCAGACAATATTCTAGTCTTGAAAGTACTCAGGAACACACAGGTGTTTTAATGGCACCAACCTAAAGAAAACTGCAATGAAGCTGATGTATCTCACCTTCAGATATGCACCCTTGCATATGGTCCTGACATTTTGGTGTTTTGAGAGAGTACAGTCGAGTGCTGATGTCTATGGCATATAAACTGTGTGAATTTAATGTTGGTATTGATGATACTTATTGTTTGAGGTATTAGATGTGAATAAGAAAGTCTTTGCATGGTGATCAGGATGGCTGCAGTTTTATCTTCATTCATCTGCATCCTGTTAAATGTCATCCATTATTTCATGTCGGAAATGCAGTTCTCCACACCTTGAATGGTAGCCTCAGCTTCAGTTGGATGTCGATATATGACAGCTGAAGAGCGGTTGAGTGTATAGGATGAAGAGAACTGGGCCAAGAAAAGAGCCTTGTGGAGCACCAAAACAGAAATCAACTGGACTGGAATGTTTTCCATTTATGAATACAATTTGTGTCCTGTTGACTAAGTAGGACTTGAACAGTAAGGCTGTCTCGTGAATACCAAACACATGCTGGAGATGATGAAGTAATATATCAGGCAAACAAAAAAAAAAAACGTGCTTTATGGTAGGTAGGTAGTTTTTTTTCACAATACACATATATATATATATTTTCAATGAATAGTATATATAATACTAAGTGCTTCAATTACTGGGCAAAACCAGCTCAATTAGATGTAGAAATTAATTTCAGGATTTACCATGGAAGAAAAAAAGTGCTAGGATTAACAACAAAAAACAGAGACAGTTGGCACATTACACTATATGACATAAAGACACCAGCTGCCAAACAAACAGTGCGAGCACAGCTATCTGTTGTTTTGGATCCAAGTGGATACTTCTGTTAGTGACTATAACATTGATACAAAATATATGCAGATGCCATTATTATTGCATGCAATGCATGTTCAGCTATTTAACGTCATCATCAGCAAGGTGCAGAGCCTGCAGTCCATTGGGGAACTTTGCCATTGGACAGTTATTCACAATGTGTGACATGGTCTGAAGAGCTCCACAGCAACAGAAGAGTTAGTGGCCTGGTCCCAACAGACAATGTTGACTGCACAACGACCCTATCCTTCCCAAAATGGTTCATTGCTGTCCACTGATAACGTGGAAGTTTGAAGCCAGAAGGGCAGACAGATGGCTCAGCTATGAGGGAGTGATTTACAACATCTTTTGAAGACCACTTAGCACTCCATGCTGAAATAGCTCTCATATCCTCCAGCAACGAACCTAACCAGAATGGGCATCTCAAAGTCAAGTGGACTGCTGGATGTGAGGTGATGTCATGTACACTGGAAATTTCTCACTGGCAAAGACTTTAGCCAACACTTTTGTGGTTGCTTCCTGGTGATGCAGATGTGGAGGAGGAATGTTGCTGAGTACCAGGAGCCATGGTAAAGGAGTAGGACGTAGTGTTCCGGAGATTATGCACATTGTTTTTGTTGAGCTGGACATCAATTAACTTAGTGTGGGATGATTGAGCTCAAACAGGAGCACAATACTCGGCTATCAAACAACAGAGGGCCAGTGCTGATGTCTTGAGTGTCTGAGCACTAGTGTCCCAAGTTGAACCAGCCAGTTTGAGGAGTAGGTCGTCTGGAGTGCTAAGTTTTGCTGCAGTTTTATTTAGGTGGTTGCAGAATGTCAGTGATCTGTCCAGAGACATACCAAGGTATGTTGGTCTCAGGTCATGTTTAATTTGCTGTGGAGGATGCAAAGCTCACGGTTCGCATTTGCATTCTTAAGCAGGAAGAAGCTGGAGACTGTCTTTGTTGCGCTTGGCTCTAGACTCCATTTCTTGAAGAAGTCCTTCATATCCTCCAGGTCCTTGTTCAGTACCCCCTCAAGCTCAGTAAATGAGCTACTTTGGGTCCTGAGAGCAATGTCGCCTGCATACATGAACTTACACAACTGTGTTACAGGTAAGTCATTGATACAGACATTTAACAAACTTGGCGAAGAACAGACCCATATCTACTTGCTTATAACTGCAAACTTCAAGACCCAATGGCAGATGCCATTGTACACTAGTAATAAAATCAAAAAGATCAAACACAAGTGGACAGATTTTCTCTTGCAATCTGACCCAACAAACACTAATCCTTGATGCATACATGCCAACCCCTGGCGAGGAAAAAGTGTAATCCAAGTGGACAAAAAGATTGATCTGATCAGAAAATGAGTAATCCACATATAACATGACAAAAATTCAATCAGCATATGTACAAAATGATTTATTTATCCCTCTGGACTTTTAACATCAATTACTGCTTCAAGTTTTCGTATATAACACTTTGAGCTTTAACAAGCAACAGACTATCATACTGCATTTCAAAACACTTCGTACCAGCTGACACTATGAATGTTTTGCACACCAGTAGAGAACCAAGTGCTGGGTTATTACAGAGCCTGGATCTAAATTCAGTTTTACTTTTGTTAACAATACTGAACAATCTCTCACAGAAAGCATTAGAATGGTAAAGAACCAATATTCCTTTCATAACCTGATAAATAAGTGGAAATTTATATCTTCCAGATGTTGTGTCTTTTAGCTGGCAAATAAGATGACATTTTTCAGAATATAGTATGCGACTCCTTTATGAATTCCAGTCATCACTGATGCAGCATCAGCTGAAAACCGCATACAGTTCTGCCAACATATATTTATTCAAAGCATTATCAAGCAAATAAAAATTGTTTTCTCCAGTGGAATCTACTGTTAATTCTGGTAATGAAAGAAGAGCTCTGTGACTTTGCCCTTTTTGTTGTCAAAGTCTCTTACACAGGCTGGGTACAACATTTTGTCATCATAATCATTACTCCTGTCTGTTGCAATACTAAACGGCCCAATTTTCATGGCTTCTACAATTTTAAGTGAAGTATCTTCTGCTAAACACCTAACAATATTAGATGATTTTGTTCTTGCACATGCATATTTTCTGCAACTTTGGAATCAGGAAACATCCGTTTGAACAAAGGACCAATGTAGTCTTCTACCACTAGGGGTAGTCAATGTTCTTTTAAGAACTAGGTACATAACGCCTCTGCGTTTATAAAATTTGTGTCCATAATTTAGTTCTGCTGTAAAAAAAACGAAGTTACCATAGTAATGGAGTTAGGAAAACAAGCAAATTCTAGGTTTCTTTCTTTTACAACCATGGCCAATATTAAAATCTGTTCCACACAGCCTGCATGGGGCATGAAGCTGCCCTAGAATAGAACGCTGTAATATGTAGTTCATGTATCCATCTCTGAATCATCTTTCTAATCCATCTGTGAAATTATTTTAAAAACATTTTTGCTCTAACACACGCATCAACTAGAATAAATCCAACTTGACTTTTAGCGCCAAATACCGACAGACTGGTTCTGTACCAGTTATCAATTTGAACAAAGAATCTGCGAGCAAAGATTACAAGTTAGAAAACCAGTCTGTTCTCTCCTAACTAAGCCATACAGCTGCAATAAATAGAAACTGAGGTCAAAAGTTTGAAAGTAGAACCAGCATATTTCTTGGAAATAGGGCAATGCTATAAATAGAACATAATACTGTTAGGAAAGTGCATGTAAGTCTACAGACGTTGTAGTTACATAGAAGCCATCTTTTCTAGATCGCGGTCTGTGGGAGTAATGGGATGTTAATAAAAATCAGAAAACAAATTATAATTTTTTTTGGAGGGGGATATATCGAAAACGCGTAATCCGAATACATTTACGGGTAAGGCGTAATTCAGTGGAAAAAAGCATATCGATTATGCCAAAAGCATGGTTGGCATGTATGTTGATGGGATTAACCTGATACAGGCTGCAAAGGTTAACATTACACTAAATAAATGAGGCTTCCCCCCCCCCATCTCAACAATAAGTAAAAAGTCTGAATAAAATAACAGCCTGTTGGCTGTAACAAAGGTTTTCTGTATATACCTTTCTTGATATTGGTGACATAGGCTGACCTGCCTGTGAGCAGATTCCAAGTGCGTAGTGTCTTGTCTTTTCCTACTGTCAAGGCCAGTTTCCCACTGGGATGGACTGATACACAATTCACAGCTGATCTAATTAAAGAGAAGTACAAAACATGAAACAGGTACTACCTGAAGTCTCAGACTTCAAAATGTGTGAATTCTACTAACTTCAGCCTGCACCAAACGTCTGGTCAAACAATGCATCTGCTCACTTACACTGTTTTAACCAAATGATAAGCTACACTTTGACACTTTATGTTTTTTTTGTTGAATAAATATATGAATTAACAATGACATTAACTTATTCAAGCAAAAGTTTTCAGTTTTAAAAAAAAATCATTTTGAAAACAAGAAGCAAAAACGTGCCTATTCTTCTAATATCCATCCAAAAGCAATAGAATATGACCCCAAAATCGGGGTTTAATACTTTCTATGAAGCCTCATCTAACTTTGATATATCAGCATTATTTGTTCAATACTGAAAAGCCATGATGCTTTCTGTCAGTTTTTTTTATATTGTTTAGTAATGATGATTGATCGCATATCTGATTGACACAAACTTCAAAGCTCTTCATACCAGAATGCTGTCAAATTTGGTGCAATTCTGCTCAGCAATTATTGTGAAGCCATCATTTAAAGTTTTTTCTTTCTATTTTTAGTGGCTGTTTTATGTCAGATCAGCTTCAATTGTACAAAAATGACATCCTGGCATGCCAGTGTGCTGTCAAAAGTGGTAGAATTGTTAATAGTGGTTTTTGAAAATAAGCTGTTTTAAAGTTCTTTTTAAAGTAATTTGTCAAATTCTGTTCTGTTTTTTTGTGAAGAAGTCAATTTAGAGTTTTTCTATTTTTAGGCAGATCAGCATCAGTTGTACAAATTTGAGGGCATCTTAATGTTGTCAAATTTGGTTAAATTCTTTTGAGCAGTTTTGACAAATCCTCTAAAAGTTCTTTAATTTCTTTTGTACTCTAAAAGTTCATCAATTGTTTTTGTACTGGCTGCCATATTTAATGCCAGATCAGCATGATTTTTCATCAACTGGAAGTCCTTTATATCTGGGTGATTCTGTCAAATCTGCTCAAATCCTCTTCAAATGTTTTCAAAAAGTTTTCCAAAGGTTTTACTACTTTTAGAAATTTGTCTCTATTTAATGACAGACTTGTATAATTTGTAAAATATCTGAAAGACCTTCATGCCAGGATGCTTTGTGCATAATTTGGTTGAAATTGGTCCAGTTGTTCTTGAGAAGCTTAAAAGAACTACTGTGGGCAGACAACAGACGGATGAAACATGATGGATACAGGACGATAAGCTCATGTGTCCTTATCACCTAATGAGCAATAAAAGACCACAGAAAAAATGCATGCACAAAGTAAAAGTACCACCTGAAAAAAATATTCAGAAGTGGACATTAATCTTCTTATGGGTATTGTGATAGCATGCTGACAGTTGTTATTTCACTTCCTTGTGTAAATTAAAAATCTGAACATGAGTGTTTAACCCTTTACCTCATGCATGCGCCTTTGGATGCCTCTACTTGATTCGCATGGAAGCGCCTTAGGATGCCTCTACCCAATTCGCATACAAGCGCCTTTTGACGCCTCTACACCATTCTCATGGTAGCGCCACCTTCAGGGAAAACCCCCTATTAGATACTACAGTCACTGTGGTGAATGACCATAATGTCAGATCATGTGGTCACTATTTATGTTCTGGTAGAAAATTGCTATTTAAAGAAACTAGGTCGCATTCTCCACTCTCCAAAATGGAGGTTGCAGATTTTGTTCAGTACTTACTCAGTTTTCACAATTAGAATCGCAACTATTAAAGCTTCAATAACCTAGGTAAAGGCTCTGATATTGATGTAGGCAGCAATTAGTTTTTATAAATTATCAAATTTAGATGACTTAGTAATGTAGATGCAAAGAATTTATAAATTTCGAGTATGAGAAAAGGCAGTTATGGTTGGTCACATGGCTTTGCTGACTTGATGGTGAACGAGTTCTCTCAAGATTTTAAATCACATAAAAAATTCTTCATTGAAAAATAATTACACAGCTATAATGATTGGACTTTACACAAAATTTTTTCCATACATAAGAGATGTGTACCAAAAACATAAAATGGTTAAAATTGCTGTTAAATGTAACATACACTACAGTGCTTAACAGTACTGCACTGGGTAACTTTTGCTACATGTACATAGAAGGGCTAAAAAGCCATACACTCAATGAGGTAAAGGGTTAAATACATTTTATATAGCAAGCTGAAAATTATGATACACTAACAGTGACTTGCATATTTCATTATTCAACAAATTTGACAGTTTCTTTCCAAACAATAAAAGTTTCAGATTCTATCTGTCACCTAATGAGAAAAAATTAGCATTACCCAATTACAATGCTATGTGACAACAGTCTTGATGTATCACAATGGCATAATCTAAAATGTCTCTAAATGAATTCACAATAATCCCAAAATAGTGATTTAGTCTTAAAGTCAAAAAACACTTTGTACTCTAATGAATAAATAAAATAAATAAATAAATACTTTCAAATTAAAACTGAACATAAGTAAACAACTGATTCCACTAGTCAAATGTTAATGAAGGAATGAGTAATTCTAAAATAAACAACTTTAATATAAAATCCTATGACACAATAAGAGGATCAGGAAGTGGGCCTAAATTTCATTTCTAGAATAGTTCTAAGTTGTCAACAAGGTTAGGTCTCTTGCTAAAAATTTAGTTGTTGTTGTTCTAGGGTTTAACGCCATTTTTCAGCACAAGATAGGCTATACATGGCGGCCAGTATAACTGGTGGAGGAAGAACCCTGGAAAACCCAGGGAAGAACCACCGACCCATGAGAAGATACTGGCAGGCTTTCCCACATACCCACGTTACCCGAGCCTTGGACTCAAACCCACACAGACAGAGGTAAGATGGCAGTTATCTGTAACGGAGAGCGCTTTAGACCACTCGGCCACTCGGGGCCCCTAAAACTTTAGCGAGAATATGGCAAACACCAGGTACAACAGCATTGCCAAAGGGAAAACCAATGCTCTGACCTTAAATCCACATAAACATGTTTACCTACACGTAATAATATCTTAACCCACACAGACAGAGGTAAGATGGCAGTTATCTGTAACGGAGAGCGCTTTAGACCACTCGGCCACTCGGGGCCCCTAAAAATTTAGCGAGAATATGGCAAACACCAGGTACAACAGCATTGCCAAAGGGAAAACCAATGCTCTGACCTTAAATCCACATAAACATGTTTACCTACACGTAATAATATCTTAACCCTTTACCTCATAGAGCATAGTTACAAAGTGCAGTGCGCTATAAATAGAACACCTGTTACCTATTCAACTCCATATGCATAGGCCTGCCTGTTAACTGTTAAGCAATGTAGCGTATGTTATGTTTAACAGCAATTTTAGCCATTTTGCATTTTTGGTAAACATATCTATGTGTGGAAAAATTTAAGAGTAAAGTCCAATTGTTATAGCTGTGTAATTATTTTTCACGGAAGAATTTTTCATGTGATTTAAAATCTTGAGAGAACTCGTTAACCGTCATGTCAGTGAGGTCGCATGAACAACCATAGCTGTCATTTCTCATACTCGAAATTTACAAAGTTTTTCGTCTGCGTCTACATCACTAAGTCATCTGAATTTGATAATTTATAAAAACTAATTGCTGTAACATCAATATCAGAGCCTTTACCTAAGTTATTGAATCCTTCATAGTTGTGATTCTAATCGTGAAAACTTCGTAAGTAGTGAATGAAATCTGCAACCGCCATTTTGGAGAGTGGAGATTACGACCCAGTTACTTTAAATAGCAGATATCGACCAGTGCATAAACAGTGACCACATGATATGATGTTGTCATTCGCAGAAATGAATGTAGTATCTAATAGGGGGTTTTCCTCGAAGGTGGTGCTACGAAAACTGACTTAAAATGGCTGATGTTTCCAGCAGGCGTCAAAAGGTGCTTCCATGCGAATGGAGTAGAGGCGTCAAAAGGCACTTCCATGCGAATGGAGTAGAGGCGTCAAAAGGCACTTCCATGCGAATGGAGTAGAGGCGTCCAAAGATGCTTGCATGAGGTAAAGGGTTAATATATAATCAACAATCATAGACAAAAATTAGCTATGTAATATATTGTTTTAAAAAACAAAACATTAGTCTGGTAGGTCCTACCATCAATTGTGGACAAGCTCAATCGCACAATACAAATCAAATATATATAATAAGTAATGAAACATGGTATGTGGTAAAAACTGATCCACAGAAAAGGACTATGTCATCACAAATAAGTGACCAGCTGGGCTCCTGATTGACCACTTGCATGGCTCTTTATGTGGAGGGATAATAAGCAATCTAGAAGACTGTCCAACTTAGTTGGGTTACCAAGTTGGTCACATGACCATTGGAATGTATGTGATAGCTAACTGACAGTCACTGCACCGAGAGGTCAAACATGTATATGAGCATTAGTTTTGAGGTCATTTTTATAGGTGGCCACTGCCCTAGTTTTAGTGTGGGATACGACTGCTCTAGTCTGAGAGGTCAGTTTTGCATTGGTCAGCACTGTGCTTAAATATGAGGTGCAAAGTACATGCATTCTTCCAGATATTTCATCTACCAATATCTTACTGTAAAATTTAAAATGTCTGACATTCCTACATGGACTTTTGATGTGGCCAGTACTAGAGTTCTTTTAAGTGCTGCTTTTAGATGTGATAATTTTTTTGGCTTTACTAGTTCAAGATAGATCATACCTGGTCTCACTAAAATTAATTCAGTTTAGGTTCTGGTACAAGTCACAGAGATCATGCAAAGGTGGAATTGGAAAAAAAAAATTCACAATTAACTTCATTTTTAATAAGCCAGAAAAGCAAACTTGACTTAATATTGGCACAACGTTGTGCATACATCCCTGCTCCCTATTACCACATACAAATCATCAATTTTCTATCCAAAATAACAAACTTGATCGAATTTGTTTTTACAAAGCTGTGTATATTAAAGCATGTATATGTAAATAAAGGGCTATAAAAAAGACTTTTAATCAACATTTTGTAGTGATTTATTAGCTCATCATAAATTCGATTTGTAGTAATTTGTTAGCTCATAGTAAATTATTTTTCGTATAAGCATGAAATTCCAAGCTTTAAGTAAAGCCCCCAATCCAGAATTCTGCATTATTATGAATGTTGTGTGTGTAAATAAATGAATTATTTCAACCAATATTTTACATGAAATCTAAATGGGAAGAGATGATCAGCTTACAAGAAAATTAAAGGACGATAAGTTACCCATTTTTAGAAACAGTTATCTATTTTCCGCGTTACCATCTATTTGCAAAAAGATCTACTGTCATGTTTGATTCAACACTCACTGCTTGCAGCTATGATGAACAAATTCAAATACAGTAGACTAGTGGATCTCAGCAGACTACCATCGATTGCTGTTAGCCAAACTATAAAGCAGTAACTCAGAGTCGAGATATAATATTATATTTTCATAAAGTCTGATAGGTATTCAACTTGCAGAATCTGTAAAACAAAATTTGACAAAGAACTTATCTAATCATTTTAAATTACAAACCTCTAACACACTTTTTTTTATTTTTCAATCACTTTACCCTAACATATTTTACAGGAGGCAAAATCACTTTGTTTCAGGGTTTTTTCTGTCATGGAGTTTTTAAGTAAAACATTTCCAACCACCCATCCAAAAGCCACAACACACACTAATGATCAATGCTGGTTAAAAAACAATGTTCCACTACTTAGACACATCATTATATATAGATGTGCAAAATTTCCAAGCAGGTGAATTTAGTATCTGCACCATATGCAACTATATAACCATGTTAGGGTCATCTGGTCGGCTTAATTAGTGCAGGGTAAACATAAATATTCTGTATCACAAATCTCTATGCTGAAGCAAAATTGTTTTAGATCCACCACTGTTCTATCCTAATTGAATAAAACACATTAGGCTACAACCTTAAGTCAAATGACCTAAAATCAGCTTCATATTATGTTTATTTTACAGCTGTGTCTTTATAAATAA
Organism: Sinohyriopsis cumingii; assembly: GCA_028554795.2. NCBI lineage: Eukaryota > Metazoa > Mollusca > Bivalvia > Unionida > Unionidae > Sinohyriopsis > Sinohyriopsis cumingii. The sequence goes on along the minus strand of CM068824.1, from coordinate 121,231,019 downwards.
TTTTTTGTTATTAAAATGCTGTTGCTTTTGTATTTAACATTTGTCAGCATAGGATACATGGCAGCCTATATAACTGGTCAAGGAAGGATCCAGAAAAATTCCAACTCATGAGAAGCTATTGGCAGCTTTCTCACATACCAACATTGAGGGGCCCCAAGTGGCCGAGTGGTCTAAAATGCTCACCGTTCCAGATCACTGCCATCTCACCTCTGTCTGCATGTTTTCGAGTCCAAGGCTCAGCTAGCATGGGTATGTGGGAAAACCTGCCAGTAGCTTCTCGTGGGTCGGTGGTTCTTCCCTGGGTTTTTCAGGGTTCTTCCTCCACCAGTTATACTGGCCACCATGTATAGCCTATCTTGTGCTGAAAAATGGCGTTAAACCCTAGAACAACAACAACATTGGCAGAGCCTAAGACTTGAACCCATGCAAATGCAGGTGAGATGGCAGCAATTGGTACAGGTAAGCACTTTAGACCACTTGGTCACCCACTTATATAATTTATATCACTAGATAATTGCTAAGAACAAACAACTACCAGTATGCCTCTGATGTGGGTTGCAATTTCAGTATCCTTTCAGGCACAGTAACATATCCATGTGCATTGGTTAATTTCTGGGGAATTCCAGTTCTAAATATAAACTATGAGAAATGGTTCTGGCTTCTGAAAAGAAGAGTGCAACTTCTCTCCCTTTAAGCTTGTATTCTTGCAGGAGTTGCTCAGAAAATGGGAGAACTCCTATCATCAAGCAACCTCGATGCAACACCAAACAAATTTGGACAAAATGAGTAAAATTAAATTGTTATCCTTATTTCTATGTATAACAATATCCTACTGTGCTTTTAATCAATCTGTTTGCATAAAATATTCAAATATTCTGCTTTTCAAGAGCTCAGTAGCAATTATAGTGATGGACTAAAAGACAGACAGGGATTTCAGTAGAGACTACAATCTAATGACATTATAAATCAGTCTTTTTTATGAAAGACATAAAAAGTTTATATTTTCATAAAGTATGACAAGTATTTTGTTTATTTTAAACTTCCAGACCCAATAAAAATTAAGTTGTAGTGAATTTGTTCAATCAATTTAAATTATGGTCACAGACATCATTCCTTCTATTTTTCCATCTCTTTTACCTAAATGAATTCTATAGGAGGTATAAAACACTGACCCATTTTCTTGTTATACATCAATCTAGTAGAATTTATGTAAAAGAAAACAAACAAAACAAACAAACAATACAAAAAACTAAATGTTGGTTCAAAGACAATGTCCCACATCTTAGATGGGCACACCATTACATGTAGATGTGCAAAATTTCCAAGCAGGTGACTTCGATATCTGCACCATATGCAACTATATGACCATGTTAGGGTCATCTAGTCGGCTTAATTAGTGCAGATTAAACAAATTCCACTTTTAAAAAAATTCAAACATATCGCTACAGTGTCTGCAGTGTGGCAGTTTATAGTGATGTCCAGCACTGGGGCATCATGCTGAAGACATATAGCCTTATGTCCCACCCAGTCAGATTATCCTGACACCAGGCCGACTAGTCCTAACACTAACCGCTTAATGCTGAGCACCTAGGGCGGCAGCTGCTACTACCAGTTTTTTAAGTCACTGGTATGGCTCGGCCAAGGTTTGAAACCATGACCTACCAACAGCGAGGCGGACACTCTAACCAAGTTGGCACCGGAACGGTTCAATAAAGAATGTGGTAAACATCAGGTTATTCTACTGGGAAATTCCAATGTATGTAACTCAAATTAAGATAAATATGTTTATATTAATAATAATCTAATACTTAATCCACTATCATAGAGAAAATATTAGCTATGTATTATCGGTTTACCAAAATCAAAACAACAGTGTCACTAGTCAGGTACAACATGAACACATGAACATGATTTTGAACAAGATCAAGTCCAAAATACAATTATACATAATACAAAATCATGGGAATAAAAAACTATCAACAATACAAATGAAATATACATAACAATATAAAAATTAATTAAAAACAGGGAGTTTGGTCCTTTTTCAGAACTGTGTTTTTGATAGGATATTTAATGAACAAAGCAAAACACAAACTATACAAGACCCAATCTCAATCATTGACGTTAAAAACATAAAATAGCTTAGTGACCAAGACTTATTCAGGGTGCATTCAATTATATGGCTCTATTTTAGTAAGTGTTCTTAAAGTCATCAAGTACTATCATTTCATATGTGTGTGTCTTCTGTAGATTTGAAGCATAAAAAAGGCAAAATGAAGAACGATACTGATAATAATCTGTGCTGGTTCTAAAACAATGTCTCACATCTTAGACAGACACATCATTACATAATGATGTACAAAATTTCCAAGCCGGTGATTTGAATATCTGCACCATATGCAACTATATGACCATGTTAGGGTCATCCAGTCGGCTTAATTAGTGCAGGGTGACCTAATGCCACTTTAAATACTGTCACAAATCTCCACGCTGAAGCAAGTGTTTAAGACCCACCACTCTTCTACCCTAAATGAATAAAAATATAGTGCGCCAAAACTACGACAATATAATCTATAATCAATTTCATATTATCCTTATTTTCCAATTGTGTCTATAAATATTATTAAAACTTTATAATAATTTGTTATAATTTTTTTCCATAATATTATACAAATCTAATTTATACTGAAATTTTATATTAAACTTGAAACTTCCTTCAAAAAACCCTTGGTGAGTGAGTAAAAAAATGATACCATTTTCAATCGTACGGACAAGTTAACTATTGAGTTTAGTGACTTTCTGCCAAGCAACTGAGCTCTAGATAAGGACTGGGCTCTTTGGTTTGGAACTGTTTTTTTTAATGGAATATTTTGTGAACACAACAAAACATAAACTTTTGATACAAGACCAAGTCTCAATCATCAATGCTAATAACATAAAACTGATTAATGACGGAGACTTATTCAGGGTGCATTTGATAATATGGCTCTCTATTTTAGTAAGTATTCTTAAAGTCATAAAGTACTACCATATCAAATATGCAAGAATCCAGTAGATTTTAAGCATAAACAAGCAAAACAAAGAATAATACTGAATAATGATCTATGCTGGTTCTAAAACAATGTCCCACATCTTAGACAGACACATCATTACATAATGACATGCAAAATTTCCAAGCAGTGATTCTATTATCTGCACCATATGCAACTATATGACCAAATTAGTCCCATCTAGTCGGCTTAATTAGTGCAGTGTAAACAAATTCCACTTTAAATACTATCACAAATCTCCATTCTGAAGCAAAACTGTTTTCGATCCACCACTCTTCTACACTAAATGACCCAAAACCATATTAGGCCAAAACTAAGGGGGCATAACCTACAATCTGATATTAAGCTTATTTTCTTATGTCCAAGAAGATTATTGATAAGCACTTTGTTTTTCAAGTAAATAATAATCTGAATAAAATAATTCCACCCAAATGAAAACACCTAACACAACAATACAAATGATTTCTGCTTTAGACGTTATTGCAAGAATGAGTAATTTCTCCGCACTAAAAAAACAAGATTATAATCCCTCCACCTGACCTAGGTCACAATTAGCATTTTATGACAATAATATTTCCATTTAATGGAATTTTACATTCTAGAACATTCTGGGTTGTTTGCAAGATAAAATCTCTTATTAAAATTATAATAAAGAATGTGGTGTGGGTATGAGTGTAATTTGGATTTTTAACAAAGTTTAAAAAAATTCAAACATATCACTATGATGTCTGCAGTGTGACAGTTTATAGTGATGTCCAGCACTGGAGCACCATGCTGCAGACATGTAGCATCATGTCTCACCCAGTTACGTTATCCTGACACCAGTTCAACTAGTCCTAACACTAACCGCTTAATGCTGAGCAACTAGGGAGGCAGCTGCTAGTACCATTTTTATAAGTCTATGGCATGGTTTAGCCCAGGTTTGAAACTTAGACATTCTGTAACCAAGGCAGACACTCTAACCATGTTGACACCAGAACGGTTCAATAAAGAATGTGGTAAACATCGGGCTATATTACAGGGAAATTCCAATGTATGTAACTCAAATTAACATAAATATGTTTACATTAATAATAATCTGATACTTAATCCACAATCATTGGGAAAATATTAGCTATGTAGTATCGGTTGACCAAAATCAAAACATCATTGTCACTAGTCAGGTACAACATGAACATGATTTTGAACAAGATCAAGTCCAAAATACAATTATACATAATACAAAATCATGGGAATAAAAAAACTATCAACAATACAAATTAAATATACATAATAATATAAAAATTAATTACCAGGGAGTTTGGTCCCAGTTCAGAACTGTGTTTTTGATAGGATATTTAATGAACACAGCAAAACACAAACTATACAAGAGCCAGTCTCAATCATTGACGTTAAAAGCATAAAATGGCTTAGTGACCAAGACTTATTCAAGGTGCATTCAATTATATGGCTCTATTTTATTAAGTGTTCTTAAAGTCATCAAGTACTATCATTTCATTTGTGCATGTCTTCTGTAGATTTGAAGCATAAAGAAGGCAAAACGAAGAACGATACTGAATATTAATCTGTGCTGGTTCTAAAACAATGTCTCACATCTTAGACAGACACATCATTACATAATGATGTGCAAAATTTCCAAGCCGGTGATTTGAATATCTGCACCATATGCAACTATATGACCATGTTAGGGTCATCCAGTCGGCTTAATTAGTGCAGGGTGACCTAATGCCACTTTAAATACTGTCACAAATCTCCACGCTGAAGCAAAAGTGTTTTAGGCCCACCACTCTTCTACCCTAAATGAATAAAAATATAGTGCGCAAAAACTACGACAATATAACCTATAATCAATTTCATATTATTCTTATTTTCCAACTCTGTCTATAAATATTATTATAACTTTATAATAATTTATATTTTTTTTCCATAATATTTAACAAATCTAATATATACTGAAATTTTATATTAAACTTGAAACTTCCTTCAAAAAACCCTTGGTGAGTGAGAAAAAAAAAAAGGTACCATTTTCAATCGTACGGACAAGTTAAATATTGAGTTTAGTGACCTTCTGCCAAGCAGCAGAGGTCTAGATAAGGACTGGGTTCTTTGGTTTGGAGCTGTGTTTTTTTATGGAATATTTTGTGAACACAAGAAAACATGAACTTATGATACAAGACCAAGTCTCAATCATCAATGCTAATAACATAAAACTGATTAATGATGCAGACTTATTCAGGGTGATTTGATAATATGGCTCTCTATTTTAGTAAGTATTCTTAAAGTCATAAAGTACTACCATATCAAATATGCATGAATCCAGTAGATTTTAAGCATAAAAAAGCAAAACAAAGAATAATACTGAATAATGATCTATGCTGGTTCTAAAACAATGTCCCACATCTTAGACAGACACATCATTACATAATGAGGTGCACAATTTCCAAGCAGTGATTCTATTATCTGCACCATATGCAACTATATGACCAAGTTAGTCCCATCTAGTCGGCTTAATTAGTGCAGTGTAAACAAATTCCACTTTAAATGCTCTCTATCACAAATCTCCATTCTGAAGCAAAACTGTTTTAGATCTACCACTCTTCTACACTAAATGACCCAAAACCATATTAGGCCAAAACTAAGGGGGCATAACCTACAATCTGATATTAAGCTTATTTTCTTATGTCCAAGAAGATTATTGATAAGCACTTTGTTTTTCAAGTAAATAATAATCTGAATAAAATAATTCCACCCAAATGAAAACACCTAACACAGCAATACAAATGATTTCTGCTTTAGACGTTATTGCAAGAATGAGTAATTTCTCCGCACTAAAAGAACAAGATTATAATCCCTCCACCTGACCTAGGTCACAATTAGCATTTTATGACAATAATATTTCCATTTAATGGAATTTTACATTCTAGAACATTCTGGGTTGTTTGCAAGATAAAATCTCTTATTAAAATTATAATAAAGAATGTGGTGTGGGTATGAGTGTAATTTGGATTTTTAACAAAGCTTTAAAAAAAATTGAAACATATCACTATGATGTCTGCAGTGTGACAGTTTATAGTGATGTCCAGCACTGGAGCATCATGCTGCAGACATGTAGCATGATGTCCCACCCAGTCACATTATCCTGACACCAGTTCAACTAGTCCTAACACTAACCGCTTAATGCTGAGCAACTAGGGAGGCAGCTGCTAGTACCATTTTTATAAGTCTATGGCATGGTTTAGCCCAGGTTTGAAACTGCGACCTCCCGTAACCAAGGCGGACACTCTAACAATGTTGGCAACGGAACGGTTCAATAAAGAATGTGGTAAACATCAGGTTAGTCTACAGGGAAATTCCAATGTCTCTAACTCAAATTAAGATAAATATGTTTACCTTAATAATAATCTGATACTTAATCCACAATCATAGGAAAAATATTAGCTATGTATTATCGGTTTACCAAAATCAAAACATCAGTGTCACTAGTCAGGTACAACATGAACATGATTTTGAACAAGATCAAGTCCAAAATACAATTATACATAATACAAAATCATGGGAATAAAAAACTATCAACAATACAAATTAAATATACATAATAATACAAAAATTTATTAGCAGGGAGTATGGTCCCAGTTCAGAACTGTGTTTTTGATAGGATATTTAATGAACAAAGCAAAACACAAACTATACAAGAGCCAGTCTCAATCATTGATGTTAAAAGCATAAAATGGCTTAGTGACCAAGACTTATTCAGGGTGCATTCAATTATATGGCTCTATTTTAGTAAGTGTTCTTAAAGTCATCAAGTACTATCATTTCATATGTGTGTGTCTTCTGTAGATTTGAAGCATAAAGAAGGCAAAACGAAGAATGATACTGAATAATAATCTGTGCTGGTTCTAAAACAATGTCCCACATCTTAGACAGACACATCATTACATAATGATGTGCAAAATTTCCAAGCAGTGATTCTATTATCTGCACCATATGCAACTATATGACCATGTTAGGGTCATCCAGTCGGCTTAATTAGTGCAGGGTGACCAATTGCCACTTTAAATACTCTCCATCACAAATCTCCAGTCTGAAGCAAAATTGTTTTAAGATCCACCACTCTTCTACACTAAATGAACCAAAACCATATTAGGCCAAAACTAAGGGGGCATAACCTAAAATCTGGTATTAAGCTTATTTTCTTAAGTCCAAGAATAGTATTGATGAGCACTTTGTTTTTCCATTAAAAAATAATCTGAATAAAATAATTCCACCCAAATGAAAACACCTAACACAACAGTACAAATGATTTCTACTTTAGACGTTGCAAGAATGAGTAATTTGTATAAAAAAAACAAGATTATAATCCTCCACCTGACCTAGGTCACAATTAGCAGTGTGACAGTTTATAGTGATGTCTAGCACTGGAGCATCATGCTGCAGACATGGAGCATCATATCCCACCAAGTCACATTATCCTGACATCAGGTCAACCATTCCTAACACTAACCATTAAATGCTGAGCACCTAGAGAGGCAGCTGCTACTACCAGTTTTATAAGTCTTTAGTATGGCTCGGCCAAGGTCTGAAACTGTGACCTACCGTCACTGTGGCAGACACTCTAACCATGTTGGCACGGGAACAGTCCAATAAAGAATGTGGTTGTTGTTGTTGTGGGGTTTAACGCCATTTTTCAGCACGATAGGCTATACATGGCGGCCAGTATTAATGGTGGAGGAAGAACCCGGAAAACCCCGGAAAGAACCACCGACCCACGAGAAGCTACTGGCAGCCTTTCTCACATGCCCACATTGGCTGAATCTTAAAGAATGTGGTAAACAACAGGTTATTCTACAGGGGAATTCCAATATCCCTACCTCATTAAGATAAATATGTTTACATTAATAATTATCTAAATACTTAATCCACAATCATAGGGAAAATATTGGCTATGTATTATCTGTTTACCAAAATCAAAACATCAGTGTCACTAGTAAGGTACAACATGAACTTGATTTTGGACTGGGTCAAGTCGAAAATACATCTATACATAACACATAATCAAGGGGAGAATTTATTTTTTATCAACAATACAAATGAAATATACATAACAATATAAAAATTAATTAAAAACAGGGAGTTTGGTCCTTTTTCAGAACTGTGTTTCTGATAGGATATTTAATGAACACAACAAAACACAAACTATACAAGAGCCAGTCTCAATCATTGATGTTAAAAGCATAAAATGGCTTAGTGACCAAGACTTATTCAAGGTGCATTCAATTATATGGCTCTATTTTATTAAGTGTTCTTAAAGTCATCAAGTACTATCATTTCATTATGTGCGTGTCTTCTGTAGATTTGAAGCTCAAAAAGGCAAAATGAAGAACGATACTGAATAATGATCTGTGCTGGTTCTAAAACAATATCTCACATCTTAGACAGACACATCATAACATAATGATGTGCAAACTTTCCAAGCAGTGATCTGAATATCTGCACCACATGCAACTATATGACCATGTTAGGGTCATCCAGTCGGCTTAATTAGTGCAGGGTGACCTAATGCCACTTTAAATACTGTCACAAATCTCCACGCTGAAGCAAAAGTGTTTTAGACCCACCACTCTTCTACCGTAAATGAATAAAAATATAGTGCGCCAAAACTACGACAATATAATCTATAATCAATTTCATATTATTCTTATTTTCCAACTCTGTCTATATATATAAAATAATTTATTATAATTTTTTAAAATAATATTTAACAAATCAAACTTATACTGAAATTTTATATTAAACTTGAAACTTCCTTCAAAAAAACCTTGGTGAGTGAGTAAAAAAAATGGTACCATTTTCAATCATACAGACATGTTAACTATTGAGTTTAGTGACTTTCTGCCAAGCAACCGAGGTCTAGATAAGGACTGGGCTCTTTGGTTTGGAACTGTTTTTTTTGTATGGAATATTTTGTGAACACAACAAAACATGAACTTATGATACAAGACCAAGTCTCAATCATCAATGCTAATAACATAAAACTGATTAATGACCAAGACTATTTCAGGGTGCATTTGATAATATGGCTCTCTATTTCAGTAAGTGTTCTTAAAGTCATAAAGTACTACCATATCAAATATGCATGAATCCAGTAGATTTTAAGCATAAAAAGCAAAACAAGGAATAATACTGAATAATGATTCATGTTGGTTCTAAAACAGTGTCCCACATCTTAGACAGACACATCATTACATAATGAGGTGCAAAATTTCCAAGCAGTGATTCTATTATCTGCACCATATGCAACTATATGACCATGTTAAGGTCATCCAGTCGGCTTAATTAGTGCAGTGTAAATAAATTCCACTTTAAATACTCTCTATCACAGATCTCCATTCTGAAGCAAAATTGGTTTAGATCCAACCACTATTCTACATTAAATGACCCAAAACCATATTAGACCAAAACTAAGGGGGCATAACCTAAAATCTGTCTGATATTAAGCTTATTTTCTTCTGTCCAAGAAAATTATTGATGAGCACTTTGTTTTTCCAGTAAATAATAATCTGAATAAAATAATTCCACCCAAATCAAAACACCTAACACAACAGTACAAACATTTCTGCTTTAGACGTTGCAAGCATGAGTAATTTCTCCACACTAAAAAAACAAGATTATAATCCCTCCACCTGACCTAGGTCACAATTAGCATTTTATGACAATAATATGTCTATTTTATGGAATTTTACATTCTAGAACATTCTGGGTTGTTTGCAAGATAAAATCTCTTATTAAAATTATAATAAAGAATGTGGTGTGTGTATCTATGTGATTTGGATTTTTAACAGAGCTTTAAAAAAAAAATCAAACATATCGCTATGACGTCTGCAGTGTAACAGTTTATAGACCCACCACTCTTCCACCCTAAACGAACCAAAACCATATTAAGATGTAACTATGGGGACAATTTCAAATTATGCTTATTTTCCAGCAGTGTCTTTAAAAATAAAGTGTTATTAAGTATTAATTAGGCAATTTTATTGATGCTGAAATTTTAAATTAAACTTGAAACCTGGTTAATTTCCAGGGAAATCCAGTTGTCAACACAAACTATTATCATGCAGCTTAGATGCAACACAGACTACTTTTGGACAAGATGATTAAAATTTAATAGTCTTACTTAGTTTAAATGCATAATACGATCTGAAGCAATTATAGCAATGGAATCAAAGACACATACATCATGATGGATTTCAGTCAAGAGTACAATCTAATGTTATTAATCACATCATAAAACGGTCTTTCAAATTCAAGACATAAAATGTTTATGTTTTTTCATAAAGTATGATGGGTATTTTTTGTATTTTAAGACTATTTAACTTTCAAAGCCAGTAAAAACAGAAGTTGTTGAAAAACTTATTTAATCAATTTAAATTATACCTCTGATTCACTTCTATTTTCACTTTTTGCCTCAGTTTTTCTTTGCATAGCATGAATCCTTTTGAAGCAAAACACCCCCATCCCCCCCAAAAGAAACCAATACAGAATTATGGTTTACATTGGTCAGAAACAATGTTCCACATTTTGGACAGACACATCATTACATGTAGATGTGCAGTTTCTAAGCAGGTGAATTTAGTATCTGCACCATATGCAAGCTACCCTGTTAGGGGTACAAATTCAGCTTAATATGATAAACAAATTATTTCAAACTCTTCTACCCTAAACGAACCAAAAAATATTAGGCCAAAACTTTGTGGTCATAACCTAACTCAGTTTGATAACATGTTTATGTCTAAATAGACAAAGTTTTGTTAATAAGTAACATTCCCAATATTCACTGATGTTGGATTTTGTAAAAACGTTAACCTTTAAACTCACTTCCCATGGACGTACATGATGGAGCAAATAACACCATTGTTGCAATGGTCAACATAGGGACATGTAACTACTGTGTTTAATGGATAGCTCCTGATTAGAATTGAACAAAATGCGTATTGTGCTCCCAAATTTGGAACTGCATTTTTTAAATTGTATGCAGTATCATGTGAACACAGGAAATACTGAACTTGCAATACAAGACAGAATCTCAATGTTAATGATGCCTTCTAAAACGTGTGAAACAGCTCAGTAACCAAAACAGTGTGCATTCAATTACGTGGTTCTATTTTAATGAATATTCTTATAGCTATGCTCAAGCCATGGGGGAGTAACTCTAAACAACTCCTAAAAAGCACTGAACTCAGTTTCCAATAAAGGCTTTTTTTTTTACACCATAGCCTGTAAACACACAATTGCTTCTGAATTTACGAGTTATGTATTTGGTGGCCTTTAAGTCAAATTTGCAAATTTTTTAAAAATTTTCCATCCTCCATCCAGATACAAGTCAATATTGAGTATAAGACAAGGATAGATCTATACCTCGGCTTCATCTTTTTTTAAACTTAATTCCATACATTTTATTCTATTTTATCAGTAGATTTTCAGGCCACCATCATTAAATGTAGCTAAAAGTACATAATTCATTTGACACAAGTATTTTAAATGACCTGTGCACTTTTAGCTACACTGCTCCAGTGGCCTAGTTGTCTGAGCGTCTGCCTTGGATGCGGATGCAGGAGGTCACAGTTCAAACCCCGGTGGAGTAATACTAAAGACTTATAAAAGTGGTACTAGCAGCTGCTTAACTAGGTGCTCAGTATTAAGAAGTTAGTGTTGGGACTGATCCGGGTGGTGTCAGGATAATGTGACTGGGTGGCACATCATGCTACATGATGCCCCAGTGCAAAACATCATTATAAACTGCCATGAGGTCAAGGCAAACTTAAATTTTTGATGTAGGACAACGGTCTGTACCTGGTAGAAAATGTTTTGTTTGCATTTTTTATTCACATTTTCTTTGCTTTGTTTTAACATATTTCAAAAAAATGTTTTTATACTGGACAAATGAAATTGCTGATGACAAAACAACTGATAAATAAATGTTTGGAAGTTGTGAGTCTGTGCTATTTTAAGACAGGAACATTTGGGGTTTCTTTTGTGTTGGAATACGGGTCCGGGGGAAACTTTTTTATGCATATGTAACACTGAGGCTGGAATAAATTCAAAAAGGTATAGATTACTCAATCAAACCAAATAATCAATACAGACTGTATATGCTGACAGTGAAGCATCCAGGAACTGACATAAAAAGCTTCAACTGTCTCTGCTCCCCCCCCCCCAACTGAAGTGTACCACATCTTGCTGGTCTAGATGGTAGAAATTACTCATCAAATTGCTACTATTCTTCATAAACTGACATTTATCATGGCTTCTAAGTAAACAGTCTTTATCTTTTTTTTTCCCTTTCCAGCATGCTAATATACATGTCCTGAAATTTAATGGTGTTTTTTCTTTTTTTGTTTGATTTACAACACTTCAACTCCATTCTTCATTTTTCGACCATGAAAATGTTTTGGTTCATGCTAAGTATGGATATTATTTCAGTTCTTTTGCTTGGACAATCAACAACCTTTTCTTCAGTAATATGAACATCATCTTGGGATCACTAGCAGTTCACACCTTGTCCATTTAAGGTAACAGACATGATTTGAATATTCCACAAAAAAGCTGAAAATTTGAAAGGGGGGTTTGGGGGTCCTCCCCCAACGGGGTCTCGAGGGTCAATGCCCCCGATTCAGGGGACAGAATTCCCTTGACCGAAAATGCATTTTACAATCATAAACGGCTCCTGGTGCAACTTATGATCATAATATATAACAAAATAATCATCTGCAAAAATAACAAACTTACTAAAAAATTTCAACTTGACTTGAATAATTTCACAATCATTATTGTCACATGATTTTTTTCTCCAATACTATTGTGCTTAGGTTATTTCATGGGCATGTCAGTGTTCACATCGTAATTAAGTTAAAATAATTTCTCAATTTTTGCAGCAAATATATTATACTTCTTTCTTTAAATAATCTGTAAAATAAACACCCAAGTACATTAACTAAATACAAATAATCCCATACATTCACTTGTCTTTTTCTCCAATGGACACAACCTGCCAATATTCCAGTTGAGCTCTTTTTGCGGCTTTGGCAAAAATTTGTTTAGCTTTCCTTTTTGGGCTCAATGTGCAACGTTTCTTTTCCTTCACAACAAGAGCCTTTTTTCCTTTCAAGCTGGCACTTGTATTGGCAACATGCAGTGCGCATATTCTGACAGACAGCTACATCTGTCCTCTCGTGCAAAAAATCTTTCTTATTATAGTAATTAACTGCACTTTTTTCAGAAGCCTTCTGAGCTTCAATTTTTCTGCAAGCAGCTTCTTTTGTAGGTGCCATTCCAAAATCATCCAACTGCGATTGACGTAGTGCATAGATCACAAAATGAAAGTCCTCTAGCGTTCAGTTTTCTTATAAACTGACCAACTAAATTACTGTCGACTTTTCGCTCTGGCCATTCCCATACGTTTTCTTTAAAACCGTTATCTAAACTTCTCTTGTGTCATGGTCTCTCTCAACAACGCAGACGATATATATTTTTGCTGCAAGCTCGCTTCTTCTTTATATTGCCGTCAGTTTCCATTACACGAAGATTCATTGGATGAATTTAAACTTTTGACCAATCAGAATACTCTTTACGAGTCGTGGGGTAACTAATATATGGAACAAATACTGTATAAGGGTCGTTGCAGAATGGGACATAAAAGACCATTTTTTTATATATAAAATTGGACCAGAGTTGATAAAAAAAGGAAAAAAGGACTATATCAAGAAAAATCGGATTCAAGTCAGGAGAAAAGCGGAATTCCACTTTGAAATGGAGCAAAATCATGTCTGAGGTAAACCGGAGCATTTCTAGCATGTGAATTTTGAATTTGTACAATATACCAACATTATAAGGGGTCCCGAGTGGCCAAAAGTGCTCATCATTACGGATTACTGCCATCTCACCTCTGTCTGCTTGAGTTCGACCAATGTGGGCATGTGAGAAAGCTTTCTGTGGGTTGGTGGTTCTCTCCACGTTTTCCCTGGTTCTTCCTCCACTGTTAATGCTGTCAAAGTTGATAAACCCTGGCGCCCACAATTCTCATTTGTTGAATTCATCTCTGGAATATTCCATTGCTAGTTTGGTCTATTACAAGCAGAACTCCGGTAGAGTTTAAATGATATTAAGACAAAGCAATTATTATCATCCATCTGAGCTAGATAAATAATCATAAATTAAAGGAATCAAATGAGATAACCCTTTAATAAATGACTTGTACTGTTTATTACACCTCTCCAGTAATTTGCTGTATTAACCCTTAATGTGCTTGTCATGTTACGATGCACCACCAGCTGAGGTCTAGTAATGCTTGTTGTGACATGTGTTCCTGTTAAACTAATTTTGATTGACACACTAGGCCCTGGAATAAACATGCTCTTCCAGATGTTTAATGGAACATTCATCAAGAAAATTTACAAAGGCTTGTTTAAATGAGCTACCCAGAAAACTCTGAACGAATGACCTTCAACATGGTTCATCTTCAATTCGCAAATACTGGCTAATAATAGCAATGCTGACAATGATTCTCAAAGACAGATTTAATGGAGTTGAGAAAATTTTATTGTTAAGTGTGTGATTTTCAGCCTGAAAATGATGATGGACATGCTAGACTGACAAAAAGAAAAAACATGCCAGTTGACCCCCAATGCAGCAGTATTTCACAATACCAAGCCTAATTAAAATACAGGTAATTTAAAAGTAGAGTGCAATTCTCATTTCCTTTCTCAAACGATTCAGCTATGAAAGATTTTGTGCTACAAAACTATATAAGCACCTTAAAGGTTAACAAGTGGCAGTTACTGGAAAGAGTTTGACCAAGGAAGAATCTTTAGTGAAGAATGAAAGAAAAGAGAATAAATGAAAATGAGCATTAAGAAATGCTGAAAGGCAATAATCAACAGGTGATTAAATGTCTCAAATTATTGATAATCTTTTGATCTCAAAAGATTGCAAATGCAGAATTAAACGACGGAGCACAAAAGCATAGATGCTGATAATATCCTGGACATGATCTGAGGACAAAATAGAAATTTACACACACACCCAAAAAAAACAGATAACACCAAGATTGAATTTGAATGATGACATAAAAATGGCCCCCCCAGACCACAGAGGCTGAAATAATGACAAAAAACTCTTCTATGATACAGCAAAAACCTTAGGGATCTTGTCCATGCCCAGTGTATCCCCCAGTAGTGTAAAACTGAGGGTAAACCTTGGTGTCAGAACTGGGGGTCAAATAAAAAATGTGGGGGTCAAAAATGTACTGACAAATTTTCATCTGACTCGTACTTTTTCAGCTTGAAATAGGATACTGCGACCTGCACAACATCTCTCTCTCTCTCTAAACATACAAATAAACCAACATGCACAATTAATAAACAAATGCATTGTCCATTCAAAGAATAATTTTATTAGTTCATTCTTCTTTTAAAGTTGTACTTTTAACAGTCTCCTTATAATCCTTTTGAAGCAATATTAGAGACCAACACATACAAGCCAATACAAAAAGCCTAATAAATCTTTTTAATCAAATAGCATTTAATTTACTGCCTGTCATAAAATGTGTACTATCATCGGTTTCATTGTACTTTTTCCTAGAACACATTTATCCAAAAATCAAAAATGCTAATGATTAATCTTCTTTCTACTAAGTTACACTTGAACTTTAAGATCTTTTATTGCAGCAAGGTTAAAAACCAATAAAATCTGCAATGACCCCTGAGTTTGTAGTCCAAATAACGCATTTGTCTCTGAAAGTTTACTGATTTCTTTGTTGTGAAAGAATGTCTTGGGATATATGTGTTCTCCATATATCTCGTGGCGAACGATGGCAGATTTTTTAAAATTCTTAAACCCTGTCACGAAAGGATTATTCACTTCTGCAGTCTTGCAATCATGTGATCAAAAGTCACACCGGTAATCCTAAAGAATGTGCCGTATTCCAGTCAAGGGAATTATTTTCTCCATTTTTCATTAAAATCAGATCCACAGCTACTCTTTTGTGTTCTTCTTCTTTCACTTTCTTTGCTAATAATTCTTAGTGCACAACGTCTTAATCTGGAGATCAATTGCCAGTGCAACAAGCATTGAGTTTAAACATCTAGATGACATCTAGCCGAGCTAGATGGAAATCGCACGAGTGCTCACGAAATTAGGGGAAGCTACTCTGACATAACATTGCCTATGCAAGTCTGGTTCCTTGTTTCGTGTGTTCCCTGCGTTGCACTCTGCTATACGAATAGAGAAGCGCAACGCCGGGAGCAAACAAAGCAGGGAACCAGTCAATGCCTATGCTCGAAGTATACATGATGCAATCCCTTGTCCAATGCATTGGATATTAAATAAATCCTGATCGCATTATACAAATCCTTTGCATAAAAAAAACACATGGCAACAAAATGTGTGAGTCAATTTTCTCCAGCGTGCGTCCCTGATGCACAAATGTACGTAAAGAGAAACACTGTTACCATAAGATCAAGCCAGCACAAAAGGGTTTTTGGTGTTGTGCAGCTCAGCAACACAACCAGGTCATTGAGTAAAATAGCTTGCCCTGGGACACACCGCAGCATGCAGCTGATCCAAGCTGATCTGATGACAGGATTTGAATCTACAACCTTTTAGTTACAAATCCTGCACACAAAATCACGGATTCACCATAGCTCCTTGGCACAAAAAAAAAAAAAAAAGGTAAAACAAAGCAAATAAACGTCTCACAGGTTCGATTTCAACATCCATACAGAAGCTTCAAATTTTGCAGCTTCTGATATTGACACCAGCACCATATGTCACATGACCATATTCAGATTATCAAGCCAGCTTAATTAGTGCAAGGGAAATAACTCATTTCTATTAAAGCTTCAAATGTAACAGTACTAACCAAATCCAACAAAGGAATCAATGAAGATAATCTATTAAAAATGTACAGCAATGAAAGAACTTAACACAATATCTAAAAGACATTCAAAAATTCCTGTTCAAAAATGGAATATGGCATACTTATGTCCCTTGAAGGTGCGTAGGCATTCCCAGGTAAAGTTTTTCCATATGCAGAGATTTCCATCTTCACTACAGCTGAACATGTGGGACCCTTTGTAAAACTCCAGCCAGGTGATGGTTCCTGAACAAATGAATTATGAAAAGAAAAGAAAATGAATTAAATAGAGTTGGCTTTTGATGTCTTCCTCTTTAATCACTTACCAGACAAACTGTTCTGGCCAGTGACTATATTTCAAAGCAGCTTGGTGTCACACAGTCATCATATTTACATTCATAAATTCTCATAAGCTTTTTCCCCAGGATGATTAATTGTATTTCAGGATAAATAATTCTGCACTTTGCTGGATAACAATTCTCATAAATGTTTTCCGCAAACAAGAATTTCAAGACCCAGCAACCCTCTTCTCAAATAGATACTAAGTACAAACAACAAACCCTTTCTCAAATCCAAAGTTACATACCATGGGTACTTGCTTATAGGTCAAACCCAAATGCTAACAACATCGACCCTGAAAAGCCATCACATAATGCCTTGATAGATCAGGGTTTTATGTTGTTTGTTCTATTGATTAATCCAAACTGCATGTACCCGGGACTTTGAGTGCATCATGCAATGACATACTTCGATCTGTGCAGTTTCAAGTTGTAATAGACTCATAAGCAAGTAAATGTAGCACTAACAAAAAAGGTTAATTTCTCCAAAACCACTAAATCTTGTACCTATAAAACAAAATAGGAACTACTGCCCATAAGTTGTTTGCTGTAAAAGCTTGATTTGTGTTGCAAAAGAAAACAATTTAAAGATCAGTTTGGTATAATAGATTTTAGGTTTGTTTGAAATCAATAACAGATTTGGATTGTTTGTGGTTGAACTGTATGCAGCGATTTTTTAAAAACATAATTTGGAAAATAGGACACTGGCTTAAATTGGGCAAAATCAATAGTAATTTGCATAAATTGAGAAGACCCGCCCCCCCCAATCTTTCTAAAACCTTAAAACTTATTTTTCAACATCTATACTACAAAGCATTACTGTTACATTAGTGTATGTAGCACTAGTCAACCATTAAATGTTATTGTGGGCTTAATGCCATTTTTCAACACAGGATAAGCATACATGGCTGCTAGAAAACCCTGAGAAGAATCACTGACCAACAGGAAGCTGCTGGCAAGGATTCTCATATGCCCATATAAATTGAGCCAGAGACTCAAAACCCATGTGGACAATAGTTGTTGTTATGGCATTTATGCCACTTTTCAGCACAAGATAGGCTTTACATGGCAGCCAGCATAAATGGTGGAGGAAGAACCCTGGAAAGAACCAAGGATGCAAAATAAGCTACTGGCAAGCTTTCTCACATACCCACATTAGCCTAAACTGAGACTCGAAACCCACGCAAACAGAGGTGAGATAGCAATGATCTGTAACAGTGAGCTCTTTAGACCACCCATGTGGACAAGAGGCGAGGTGGCAATAATAGTTAAAGGAGAGTGCTTCAGACCATCTGGCCTCCCTCGGCCCACAACAGTTAAATGATTTTGCATGTTGCGAGATTGATCTTTCTTGGCTTATTGTCCTTAAAAACGTTAGCAAGTTCAGCAACAGTTTCATCTGTGTGATCAGCTGGTCATTCTAATACTACTCTCATTAGAGACTGACCATTTAATTTTCTCAGAGGGTTGGTGGCTTATATAAAGAATATTGTGGACTGTGGAGAAATATAACAGACATCTTGTGCTGGGAATGGGTGCAAATACTGGGTCATAAAGATAAATTGCTAGATACATATAATTATACCTGTATGCTCCATTAGAGTGCCCAGTTCACGCAGCTTCCGAAGATTGAAGAGATGGATGGTTTCATCAGTGCTGCCAGATGCCAGCACATCCTTTTGGGAGACAGCCAAAGTTTTGATGCAGCCAGTATGACTGTGGTCACTGAACACCTGCTCAAGCTGGTAACTCTGAAAATTAACAAAATGTTATCAAAATGAAACCAGTAAACAGTATTTACAGACTCAATAGTAAAAATGATGTTACTGTATTATATTCAGCAAAGGTCTCTTAACATTGTGTGATCTGTAATACATGTAGATGAGAAATCCCCTTCTAATGTGTGAAACCGATTAAGGGCATGTTTGTGATCTGAAACAGAAAAACAAAAAGCACATCCACAGTAACCTACACACAAAGCTACTAGATGGGGTTATACAAATGAAGAATGGACAATGCTGATGACTGTCATTACTCATGTTAAACAAAATTCCAAATCTAATTCCTGCTTATCAAAATCATTATTTACTAAATGGTTTTTTAATGCATCTTTCCATGCTTTTGGAACTTTGGATATTAAGGCGAAGTATTTCAAGAAATCATCACTTCTTGTTTTTTGTTTTATTATTTCAAAAGGTATTAAATTACCGTAATCATCTACTAGATCATTCAGAGTTTCAATTTAAAATACTCATGGATAGATACTCGTTTGGACTTTGTGGTTCCTCTTTCCAATTAGATACTGCCAAAGTTACATCTCTCCAAAAACTGTTTTTAATGAACTTACTAAATTCTTCTAATTTCCTTTTCCCTAAATTCCAAATATCCTTTTCATTTCTGAGTATAGTTGTATGGACTAAGTTCTGCCATGTTCCATTTTCCTTTTCCATCAACCATTTTACACATCTTAATATACCTAATGAATGAAAATATGTGTATTATATTTAGTCCTCCCTCGTTTTCTGGGGATACTAGTATATCACGTTTTATTCTCTCTACTTTTCCACCCCATACAAATTTAAATAATGCAAGATTTAGTTCTGCTTCAACTTTTACAAATGGATTTGGAAGTACTGAAAAAAGATGTATGAATATGGGCAGAACACGAATTTTTACAACAATTACCTTATCAACTATTGACAGATGTTTTTGACTCCAGCTTACCAATATTCGATTTGCTTTTGTTAGTTTCTTCATATAATTAATTTCCACCATTTGTTGTCGTAAATCTGGAGAAAAATCTATGCCAAGGAGGGTAAAGTTAGAAGAGGAACAAATTAGGCCCATTTCGGGACATTCTTTCATTAGAAAATTTCATGTTTCCAATCCAGCTAGTTCTGTTTTTGTTATGTTACATTTAAGTCGAGACAATAGAAGAAAAAAAAAAACATGCAAGATATTCACAGTTGCTGTAAGAGAAAGTCGAGATCCATCAAGAAGAATAAAAGCATCATCGGCATACTGACCCAATTTAAAGATTAATCCCTGTACATCCACATTTTGCTTTGATAAACAAATAAGGTGCAAAGGGATCCCCTTGACGACATCCTCTTTCAAGTCTAAAAAACCCATCTTTCTAAAACCTTAAACTTTTAGAGTCATTACAAAACAGTTTAAACCACTTAAAAATGGAATCACCAAAGTTAAAAGATTGTAATGCTTCTTCCATAAAGGTCCAGTTAATTCAGTCAAAGGCTTTTTCAATAAATAAACCATATCTATTTTCATTCTCAAGTTGGTCCATGATATCGCATAATAGCTTGGTATTTTCTCTAGTGAATCTACCTTTCATATATCCTTTTTGAGTATCACTGATTATTGATGGAAGAACCTTTATAATCCTAGCAGCAATGGCTCCCGAAGCACTCTTATAGTCAATATTTAAAAGTGATATAGGTCTCCAGTTATTTAAATATCTTTCATCTCTTTCTTCTTTTGGTAGACTTGTGACGACTCCTGGAGTCTGACAACCTGAAAGTTTTCCTACAGTATATCCATAATTTATGGATCTGCATGTAAATACCCCAAGAGACTTCCAAAAGAATTTATAGAACTTCATTGAATCCATCCGTGCCAGGACTTCCATTTTCCATCCATTTCAGAGATATATCTTATTTATTAACTGTAAGCAGACCCTCACATGATTCTCTTTCCTCTTGACTATGTCTAATAGTGTGATTAAAAAATCTATTTCGAGTTCCTTGAGACTTGAGTAGCCTCATCATCAAGCTGAGCAATTCTACTTTTGTACAATTCCATATAAAACTGGTTTTGAGCTTCTAAAATGTCGTTTGGTCAGATATATTTGTGTCATCATCTAAAATAATTTCCTTTATTGTCTTGCAGACAGTTTCTTTTTTCAAGATTTAAAAAGTACTTTGTGCTTTTTTTCCCAGAATTTGTTCCATCTAGCTTTAGATCTTAATATAACACATTCTATGTATTTTTTCCTAGATTCCTCTAATTCTGCTTTTTTTCCTCTAAATTTTCCAGAGTTTCCCCATCTATGTTATTCAACAGTCCCCCCTGAATTTCTATTATTTCCTGCTCAATTTTCTTAATTTTTTCCAGTTTCTCTTTTGTTTTCCAAATAGAATAACATATAGTTTCAGATCTTATTTTCATTTTCAAAATTTCAAAGAACATTTGATCATTACAAGAATGAGAAACATGGAGAAAGTCATCTTTATTTCCCCCTACATAATATTCATTTACAGTGTCAGTTATACACTTTTTTGACCAAATCAGTATACTCAATGTTCCTCAACAGTTGAGCATTAAATTTCCAATATCCTTTTCCCCTTGGACACGTTGAAAAAGCCACAATCAAAACAATAGCTGAATGATCAGTCTTATACCATGGTAAGACACATGCATCAGCTGTATTCATAAGAATGTCATCCGATACAAGAAAGTAATCTAATCTACTTTGTTTCAAGGGAGAGTTTTGCCTCCAGGTATACATCTTTAAATCTTTATTGGAATTTTGCCTAGGATCAAATAATTCCAATTCGTTTTTCATGTCTTGAATCGCTGCCCTCAACTGTTGGTGTTTGTCATGTAAAATATTATAAGTATCCAAATCTAAATCTTGAACAGTATTCCAGTCTCCGCACACAATAATTGATGAGTTCTGAGAAAATAAGATCTCCTTTAACTTTCTAAAATTTTTAGGATTATCATAATTATAACCATACAAATTCACGAGAGTTATTCTGTTGCCATTAACTGTAATATCTAAAATAATAAATCTCCCTTGACTATTACTAGAGCAGTGGCTAAATATACATTTGTATCCCCATTCAACTGCCCAATATATTTCATCGTTCTTTGTATTATGAGTTTCTTTCAAGCATACTATAAATATTCTTTGTGTTACCCACTGGAAAATGTCCCCAAATTAATGAATGAAAGAAGGTGTAAAAGGGAAGAAAAAGAAAGTATGAATGAGAGCATACATGGAAGTGGTGGGTGATTAAATGATCAAGAATGTGAGACTGAAAAATTGAACATGGAAGAGTAGTGCTGAATAAGGTGAACAAACGACTGAGTAAATGAATGTGTATATGAGTGAAAGATGATTTATGAATTAGTGAATTTATTAGGGAGAGATATGACACAATGGATGAGTGGGAAAAAAAATCTATTAATTAATGACAAAAATGGTGAGAGAAAGAAGTAATTTATTGAAAAATATTAAAACAAATTAGAGCAGAAAAAGGAGTATGAAAACTAAAGTTCCCACACCTATTTGGTCAACTTCACGAGTTCATAGAGTTGCATATTACACTTATATTCTAATTTCTCATCAATTTCATCATAGATGTCAAGTTTTATCCTTTTTCCTGATTTAGTTTTACCATACCCATATCCATTAAAGTACCATTCACTGTCAATTTCCTGATGCCTGGATAATTTATTGATAAGTTCAGTACTGATCATGGTCACATCCTCTACTCTGTCACCATATACTTGCATACATAGTACAATGATCCCTCACTATAACACTGTTTCAGGAAACCATAAAAGTATAATGTGGAATAGATTAGGTCTCACTGCTCTGTTGGCCTAGTGGTTTGAGTGTCTGCCTTGGATACAGGTGGTTGCGTGTTCGAACCGTTGCCTAATCATACCCAAGACTTCAAAAAACAAAGTACAAAAACAGCCTCACTTGGCACTCAGCATTAAGAGGTTAGTGTTAGGACTGGTCAGCATGGTGTCAGGATAATGTGACTGGGTGGCACATTATGCTACATGGCTGCAGCATGATGCCCCAGTGCTATACATCACTATAAACTGCTGCAATGCAGACACTGTAGCGATATGATTGGAAAATTGTTAAAGCTATGTTAAAAATCAAAATCACACATAAACACGGATTAGGTCTCCTTATCCTGTGGTACATTATACAGTGGTTTATCACTATAACACTATTCAAGGTAACCAAAAAAGTGTACCGTGTTATTGGTGAGGTCACATTATATCAAGGTACATTACGTAGTGATTACTCATGAAAACTGCTTAAGGGAGTCATACATGTGTACCATGATTTGGGTGAGGTCACATTATACTAGGGTAGATTCCACAAGGATCTCCAGCTATAACATTGTTTATGGAAGTCGTAAATTTGCATGATGTTTATATACCATATGCTCAGCATATTACACAGAAAAAATATAATTCAACCAGTACTATACCTATCTTCCAGTCCCCAAATCATTCATTCTGAATTTGGTTTGCATTCCATTTACTTCTGCATTCAGTTATCATAGTGTATTCTTATTTAGCTTTTACTGCTTCCAATTATCATTTCATATTTAAGTTCTAATCTCAATTAATTTTCATGAAAATGCATTTTTTTTAAGTTGCACACGCCACACTCCATTCATGTCTAGAGATCATGGCAATCAGCATCAAAGAAACAGTTCAGACTTCATTTTTATGATTCTTGGATGCATCTTTATTGAAAATAGCTTGGTTTTGTTGTAAAATCTGGTACTTCATTATACTTTTTAAATATTTAAAAAAAGTAACAAATAATCCCCGTGACGTAAGTTAGCATTTAGTTTACAGTACGCATTTCTCGGTGCGTTCGCATAATAACCTTCCAAGAATATGGAAGCATCAAAATCGAAAAAAGTGAATAATCGTCATTTTAAAGATATGATAATCAAAATCTAAAATAAAATCACACCATTACAAAAGTTGTCGGTAATGAACGTGAACATGACTTGCGTGACTTGTACTTTATCTCAGTCACACAGTTCTAATCTACGACAATTAGCTTTAATTAAATAATACAGATAACGCCACGAATTTTTTAATATATTGTAATGTAACCTCTCCAACTAAAACCACGTTGTATCCGAGGAGAATTTCATCGTAAGTCCCAACAACGACCAACATCTTGCCATGTGTTTGTGCGCTTTGTCATCGATTTGTGCGTCTCGATTAAATCGGAACGGAAAAAGTGGAGGATATCCCGATTAGGTGTGTGCAGAGCATCATTAGAGGCCTGGGTACCATGCTAAGTATAGTTATCACTATCTACATATATCCGATGTTTCATTCTCGACTTGACGGAGAAAGTCGAGGGTATTCTATTAGAAGTGCAGGCCCTAACTTATTAGTCATCATTATATACACGCTTTTCCTAATGCGCAATCATTCAAGAAATGCGCCTTGCTGATATGATATTTTTCAGGGTATAGTAAAAGACTGCGTACGATTTGGGGACGCGAATGTAGAATAAGTCTCGGTCACTTAAAATGTGCTCATTGGCCTTGTATGTAACTATAACAAATAAAACCACAGTAACACAACATGAGCTTCCAGGGTGTATAGTTTCGACTATCTCATTGTACATATTTCTTTGTCCAGGCATTGCTAGATGACATTTTTGGTTATTCTCGGGCAAACTGTGTGACAGTTCTCGCCGTTCGATTCGAAAATTAAACATTTCCAGCTCGAGAGCAAATCGAACGCAATCACAGCTTGTTTAGCAGGTGACCTTCGTCTGAGCTTGGTAATAATTAAGGTGTGATAAATTGGTGCATCATATTAGCTGTGGCGGGTGTCTGCGTTGTTATGAAACGATATTACTGGCTAAATCAAAAGCATATGAATGTTAGTTTGGAAGAATATAAATAGTGTGCTGGCTTTAGATGTATCACTACACCAATTAGTGAATTCGAGGTTGGTGTGTACGACCAGCGGAACGAATATTGTAATGATCCACTCTTGCAAGATGATTTAACTTGATAGTACCTTTTGTATTAGACTGTATTATATATATATATATATATATATATATATATATATATATATATATATATATATATATGGAGGCACATTTGTGGTACTGTTTAATATTAGTTATTTCTTATTATCCTCAGGGGACAAATGTATTACTTATAATTTCTCACCATCACCTTGGATCACTATTAAAGATCCAAAAATTGTTAAAATTCTTGTTACGTTGACATGTCTGCAAAAATTTCAGTTAATGTAAAAATTATTATTCTTTATTAATTTGTATTTAAAATCATTAATTTTTTTATTAGAAATTTATATTTTGTGTGCATATGTGTATATTCAGGTAAATAAATATAAAATTTGTTCTTGGTTTTTAATGCTTTCTTATATATATATATATATATATATATATATATATATATATATATATATATATATATATATATATATATATATTTATATATATATATATATATGTATATATATATATATATCATTCTGGTGATTACTTCAGTTTCATTCCCTTCATTTACAATTAAAGGTGTGCAGTCAATTAAAAAATGACTGACTTACAAAAAATAAATTAAACTGACCTTTACCATCCATTTCAGTGATTACTTCTGTTCCATTTCCATTCTGCCCACTGTTAGATATTAAGCTGTAAGGCCAAATGAACTTGTGGTCTTGCAACAGCTGCTATTTTCAATTTCTCACTAACTGCCAGACCCATTTCAACTAATCTTGCCACAGACCAGCTTGACATTAAGAGCTTTTTGGTAGGAAAACCTATAAATGATTTTATCTCCAAAACCAATAAACTGTTTGTATAAAATTTGACAGAAAGCATCCACCGCTCCAGGGGCATAGCAGTTAAAGTTTCAGCCTCAGATGCAGGAGGTCGTGGGTTCAAACCCCAGTCAAGTCATACCAAAGACTTATAAAAATGGTACAAAATGTTTTTGAGGTTTGTGTAAATCGTACCAATTTACCATCAAATATGACTACTGTTACCAAAATTTTAAAATGATGTCTGTTGTCTGTCAACAATTGCCGTAAAGGCCTGTCAGATTTGTACAAATGAAACCCATCTGCTATCAAGTATGGCTGCCATTACTAAAAACAGAAGAAAACAATCATTAAATGAACTTCTAGTCAAGAACCACTGAAATGAATTTGAGCGAACGTGACAAAGCATATTTGTCTGAAGACATTTCAAGGTTATTTTACAAATGATTGCAGCATGCCACCAAATTGGCCATTTTTACTAAAATACTAAAACTAGAAAAACCTTTAGTAACTTTATATAAATAAATGCTTAACAGAATTTGACCACATTTGGCAGAATATGTCAGAGCATGAACGTCTTTTAGATTTAAAAGAAAGAAGCATGGTAAAATTTAAACAATAAGCACCCAGCTAACATAGATTTATTGGCCAACTTCAAATACATTTGACTGTTAGGTTCCAGATTTGTGAGTGATTTCAGGCCCTATTGGGTCACTTGTTACTGTCCATAATGTGAATATAAACATATATACCCCTTCAGTAAATAGGAATACCTCCCCTGCATGATGTAATTTGATGTTATTATGAGTCAAAACATCAAATGAGTACTGTCATCTAATACCTGCCACAAAGAGTGATTTTGTTCACCAAATTTGTTGATTTCTAGTATATTAGTACTCACGGGACCCTGTGAAACATTTTGCAATTGATTGCAGATAATGATAAGCAGAAAGGTTTATATCTAAGGTGGCGCTCACCAGATAATATGTACTTTTGAGAGAGTGACGTATGTAAGGTGAAGTAGTTCGCATTTAAAACATGCACAGTGGAGACAATGTTTGCATACCTCTATGCTACATTAATGTAATGTGGATGATATTTCATTTGGATATTGTACTTTTGGAAATTTTACATGATTTAAGCACACTGCTAACTAAAATGACTGCTCCCTTGTGTTAAAAAATCAGTCTGAATTAGTCTAAAGTACACTATACATAGCAGCTATTAAAATAGGGAAAATGAATTTTGCCAGACTAGACAATACCAGCTTCTGAAAGTGCAATGAATGAATTACCAAATATATAAAATGTAAAGAAAGTTATCGGCTCTTTTTTATACAATTGACCTCTGAAGTTCAGGAAGTGAAAATGACCAAGTAGAGCTAGCACTTTTTTGAAAGGTGCACATTTGAAGTAAGGCCAAGCTGTATACTCTATAACCCATAGTACACCCATCAATCATACACCAAAATAAAGGGAATTAAAGGTTCTTTGCATTATACCTAAGATATACAAGGTCTTTTTTAAATAGCCAGTATAACCAGTGAGGAAAGCCGGGGACATTCTTTTTCTTTAAATTCCTAACCCTATGCAAAATTCGAAACTGTATAGCGCCACCTAACAAAAATGACAGGACTCATTCTGGGTTGCCCACTGGTTAAAGAACAAAATTTACCTTCACTTTGAAGAGTGCCATTTTCCTTTGCTAACAAAATAACATGTATGCATGCTCATCCTACAGCTTTACCCAGTTATATCCCTGATCCTTCACAAATGCTTGGATGTGGGGACCATTTATACATAGACACAAATGCTTGGATGTGGGGACCATTTATACATAGACACAAATGCTTGGATGTGGGGACCATTTATACATAGACACACACATATCACTTATATGTCAAAAAATATTTCTCGTAAGGGATGATGCTGGTCCTAAATGAAATCGTGCCGATCTGGCAGCAAGTACATTTGCCATTTTAAAAAAATCTTATTGTCTTATTGAATGGATGTTTGCATCAACATGGAATTTTCATTGGAAGACTTTTTATGATGTCTAATTGGACCTTAATGAAAATGGTAACAGTTGGGAATGGTCTCAGGCATGTATTGTGTCCACCATGCTGACCCTCTTGAAAATCTTATTGATACTCATTCTTAATTGGTAGTTATATCCACATGGGTTTTTCAATGAAAGACTTTATATCCAATGTATTGTTGGTCCTAAATGAATATGGTACTAACATGATATCCAGTATTGCTTCAATGACATACATTTGGAAAGTCTTATCACTGCTTCCCCTGAGTGGATGGTTGTATCAGCATTTGGTTGCACTGAAAAACTTCTCATGATGTCTAGTTGGTCATAAATGAAAATGATCCTTGTCAGACATGCCTTCTGATGTTCATTGTGGCTGCCAAAGTGAGCCTGTTTGAAATCTTATTGCTACTCATCCTGAATGGATGGCCATATTAAATGGAGTTGTCACTCGAGACTTCATCAGATGTTTAGTTTGTTCCAAACGAAAATGGCACTTATCTGACAAGACTCTCAAAGATGGTGCAGTTCTGAGGAGTTAAAAAGAAGAATCTTGGATTCTAATAAATTCTTTTTGGCCATTAAAGTAGAATGTCTGTGTTTCCAAGGTACTGTTGTTGCCTGTATGGTAAGACACATTTATAACAACCTCTTGTGCTTCAGTAAAATAATTCGTTATATCCATAATTCTTTTATATCCTATAATAATGTACATATTGTACTTCACTGGGTATGCATTTACATTTTTGCAATAACCATAAATATATTGTATGTTTATTAAGGGTGAAATGATACACCTGTTCTTTGTATCAATATGATTCATGATGCACAGCCAGCGATACGATACGTATTGATACATATATGAACCTGATGGTCTTTCCATCTTTGGAAGGTAGTTGGTGCACTTTTATGTATGTTGGCATTCTTGGTTGTATTTCCAGTATGCAGACTACAGACAGACATATAGATATTATGTATATTATAGATATTATATATTTGTATGCAATTCTCATTGATGCCAAGGTAAAAAATACTTTCAGACAGATATCTTGTTGGTTGTCAGTGTGTTTTATTTAATGTTTTAGGCCATTTTAATGGTGGCTCCATTTAACTCACTTTAGCCACCAGGCCCATTGTTTCACACAGCATGGAAACATCATAATACCAATGACATTACGATATTATCATCAAAACAAGATATAATGAAATTTCCTCATGCAAAGTAGATTTCATCTAGAACAAATTCGGGTATGGGTATGAGGATGAATACCAACAAAATCTATCGTATTGTGCTTCTTGCAGATGCAAAAGACTGCTACAGCCATAGGTACTTGTATTTGTTAGTGAAGATAGAAAACTACTGACAACACCCAGTCTTGTAATAATTGTTTTAAAAACTTGCACAAGGCGATAAACTTGAGCAGTTTTGAAATTTGCCCCATTGCTGATTCTGTGCTTATTTTATTTATTCCATTGGCACCTTCATTCACTGGTTCAGTATCTCTGCATAAAAAGAGAAATTCCAAGTTTGTTCCCCATACACAATTTAAGGAGGGATACTGCCAGGATTTTATCTTAAGGGAGACCATTCCATTTGTCAGAAATAAGGGGCATTGGAAGAAAAGGAGGGAAAGGAAGAAACGGACATTGCATACTATTTACCAAACCTTTTAATATATCTTTTTTATGCTCCACTTTCTTAGAGCCATACTGAATTCAACATCTTTAAAATATGTCACCTCTAGTGACAAAAACATTAATCTATTAATTATATTTGAGCATACTCTGTTCATCTATGTACAAATTTTGTTCTGTGCTTCTTTTGGAAGGGGCATATATATATATATATATATATATATATATATATATATATATATATATATATATATATAGCTAAGCTTTGTCAGTTTGAATATGTTGGGAAACTGATCTTTATGACTGTTATGTACAATTTTCCAGAGATAAAAAAAAATGAATTCATTTTATACTTTTAAATTGTCTGTATTATAATTAGGCTCAGTATTCTGCCCTTTCTAAATTTAGTTTTGAAATACCACTGAAGGGGAGGCTGACCGTTATGTCATCTATTTTTGTCCATCCAACATGTACATGTGACTCAAATTTAATACCATGTTTGATCTCAAATCACATCCTGGTTATTTCCATCAACACTCTCCCAGCTCCAATAATTCAATATACTTCGTAACTTTAAAAATGATTGTCATCATCACTGCAATCAACCGGTATTTGCTTGAACAATGCCAGGAATCAGAAATTTTGGGCTTTCTAGGTAGCCATTGTTTTAAACACAAATTTGTAAAATTTCTTTCATGGAAGGTTCAAACCATGTGCCAATCAAATTTAGATTAACAACCATTCATAACATGCTTGAAGAATCCAGATATATGTAAACAGTTGCCTATCTGCAAAAAGAGATGTCATGACAAGAATGGTTAAATAAAAATTGCATACTTCACTGAGTACATTTTCATATGCAGGGAAATCAACTAAATAATTTGTGGGAGTTTCTGTGCTTCACTGTTCTCCAAGTTTGCGAATTCAAACAATTTTCACATAATTCATGCAATTGCACAGGATCTCTGTTTAAGCACTTTACAAATCAATTAATGACCTCTGTGTGAAGTTTCTCTGTTACTTTGCCAATACTTCCTGTTTGTCATGCAGGGAATAAGCTACATTCATTTCTGGTTGATGGTTTTCATTTAACCTGGACTGGAACAAGCAATAACCACCAATGAGAATTCAATGTAACATATTTTACTGTACGACACACTGGTAGTGTAGCTTTCAAATCAACCAAAGTAGACATGATACAGTTCAGTGTAGAAACTTCCCATAAAATGTGGTCATTAAATGATGAGTAAAGTACTTCGTTATACATGTGGAACATGTTTGGAATGTACATTATATGCTGAACGTGCTGCTGGGTTAAGAGAATTAACATGGGGGGTGCAAATTATGAGCCAGGACACTGTGCTAATTTATAGATGGTGAGCAAGTATTCTCAATAGTGAATAAAAATGAGTGCCCGTGACTGCAAATGCTATTTCAGACAAATTCTAATTTTAAAGAATAATAAGGCAAACTAATAATAGTTATTCATAACTGCTGAAGACTAAAATAACTTGCATATGGTAAGTATTTTGTATCAATTCTACTTCTTTTGTATCGGTATGTGTTTTAGCAAAAGTATCGATGCATCAGTAGATGAATCATTTCACTCCATATGTTTATAGATACTGTGTTTTACTGTAGCTGTACATGTACATAATTATATGGCAGTCAATACAGTCTTTTCTTTGGAAGCAGAGAAAACATGTTTCTTTGATATCATAATTTATTTTCTTCTGCCAACAAAAATACTTCAGTAAATGACAAATTAGTGATTATCATAATGTGTATGTCAACTGGTGCAGTTTCTCAGTGGACTTTCCCTCCTGCTGACACTTGGTTCAGTTTTACTATGGTCTTTCCCTCCTGCTGACACTTGGACCAGTTTTACTATGGTCTTTCCCTCCTGCTGACACTTGGACCAATTTTACTATGGTCTTTCCCTCCTACTGATTCTTGGACCAGTTCTTCTATGGTCTTTCCCTCCTACTGATTCCACTGGACAACAAATTTTTACAAAAGTCATGTTACTGAAATAAAATTAGTCAATTCTTATCAATTTTTATGTGCTGAACACGAATATGACAGTCAAATTGCAAAATTGGCTCTAGTTCTTTTGTAATCTGCAAGAAATTAATGTTTACATAACGAAATGCATTCCAATAGTAAAAGGTCAGCTGTAATAGCCTACCTATAAAAAATCAAGTCATTGACTACATCTTAGATTTCTTCGCCTGTCTCTTGTACAGCTGTTCGGGAGCATCTCTGAGGAGTGTCCAGCAGTAGTCAGCCAGCATTGTAGTGGACCATTTTCCCTGGTATCTTTGTTCCATTGTTGCGAAATCTTGATGAAAACGTTCGCCGTGTTCATCACTAACAATACCACAGTTGCTAGGAAAGAAATCCAAATGGGAATGAAGGAAGTGAATCTTTAGAGACATATTGCAGCCAAGTTTCTTATACTTCATCAACATGTCTTCTACTAGTTCCTTATAGTTTTCTGCCCTAACATTTCCGAGGAAGTTTGTAGAAACTAGGCGAAAAGCATTCCATGCTTGTTTCGCGTCACCTTCCAGCAAGTTGTTGAACCGGTCATCTTTGAAAAGCTCTCGAATCTGAGGACCCACAAAAACTCCCTCTTTAATCTTTGCTTCGCTGAGTCGAGGGAATTTTTCATGCAGGTATCGGAATGCTGGCAAAGTCCGGTCAATGGCTTTCACGAAGTTCTTCATCAAACCTAGTTTGATGTGAAGGGGTGGTAGCAAGATTTTCTGAGCCTCAACCAGAGCTGGGTGTTGGATATTCTTCTCTCCAATGGCTACATTCTGCCTGTGAGTCCATTCCTTCCTCATGTAGTGCATTTCCCTTGCTCGGCTATCCCACTCGCATAAGAAACACATGTATTTTGTATATCCTTGCTGCAGTCCCATTAAAAGGGCAACTACCTTCAAATCACCACAGAGGTGCCAGCTGTACTTGTTATACTCAATGGAATTCAGTAGCTGCCTTAAGTTATCGTATGTCTCTTTCATGTGGACAGCATACGCTACTGGAATAGATGGAAGAATGTTTCCATTGTGCAAAAGCACAGCCTTGAGACTCAGTTTCGAAGAGTCCACAAATAGTCTCCATTCTTGTGGGTCATGAGTGATTTTTAAAGCATTCATGAGGCCCTCAATATCGGAACAGAATATCAGATTACTTTCCTTTCTGAAGAAAGGCTCCAATTGCTGGTGGCGCTTTTGATATGCAGTAATTGTGACATCTTCTTCTAGAAGATTCCATTGTTGGAGTCTTGATCCTAGCAATTCTGCCTTGTTCTTTGATAAGTCCAAATCACGAATCAGGTCATTTAGTTCTTCCTGTGTCATTCTGTGTGGGGTTGATGATGCACCACAGTGAAAATCTGGATCACTGCATGCTGATGGACCAGGAGAAGAACAGGTCGACTCACCTTTGTCTTCGTCAGATGAATCAAGAGAATATTCTGCTGGAGGTTCTGGAATAGGAAGTCCCTCACCATGTGGAACTGGTCTCAATGCAGACGGAATGTTTGGGTAGACTATTCTCGACTTCTTTCGCTTCGTTATTCCGCCGGAAAGAGGAGGAACCAAGCAGAAGTAACAGTCATTTAGGTGGTTGCTTGGTTCTCTCCACACCATTGGGACTGCAAACGGCATTGATGACCTTTTGCAATTCAACCACTGTGAAAGCTGTGTTGTACATGTAGCACAGCATATATGCGGAGCCCAAGGCTTGTCTTGGTCACCAACCTTGCATCCGAAGTAAAGATGATATGCCTTCTTCACTTGAGAATTGATACTTTTCTTCTGGTTGGCAAATGTCACTTCCCCACAAATATAGCAAAAATTGTCCGCGGTATTAACACACTTTCGAGGCATTACTGTTCTTTATTGTACGTAAATGGATAAAATAATAAGTTTTATGTAACAGTAGCTTGAACTGTCTCGCACAACGTCTAAAATATTTTAAATGCTGAACCTATCTGATTGGGCTTTATATAGTACACTGCTTACGTCAGCTTCAGCAGCCGCCTGGCATTAGTATAATAGGCCTACACATGTATAGTACACTGCTGACGTCAACTTACTTCAGCAGCCGCATGGCATTAGTATTGCATTACATCAGAAAATGATGCAATCAACTGTGGATGATGTGAGCATGATGGTATTATGCAATGTTACATCATTATTCCGGATGTTGCTGCAGTCCTACTGGAGAAATTTACACAGTGAAACATAGAAAATGAGGTATATGAATATCTTCAAAACGAGAGCCAATACAAATTTTTCACGGTTATATTCGTGTTCGGCACACCAAAATACTACAGATTAGGGCCTTTTCAAGTCAGTAATGATTTCACTGTTGACCAGTGTTCTTGGACCAGTTCTTCAATTGTCTTTCCCTCCTACTGATTCTTGGACCAGTTCTTCTATGGTCTTTCCCTCCTACTGATTCTTGGACCAGTTCTTCTATGGAATTTTCCTGTTACTGACTCTGGACCAGATTCAATAGGGATGTTTGTCCTACCGACTCTTGGGCCAGTTTCTATAGGGACTTTCCTTTCTACTGACTCTTAGAAAGGTTTATCTAAGGGGTACTCTACAGATATTATGAACTTCTGAAAGAGTGACAGGTATAAGGTAAAGTTGATTACATTTGCAACATGCACAATGGAGAGACTGTTGCATGCCTCTATTTACTTTCATGTAATGTGACTGAAAATTAAATGGATATTGCCCCGGATGCGGGAGGTCGTGGGTTCGATCCCCGGCCAAGTCATACCAAAGACTTACAAAAATGGTACTTACAGCTGCCTCGCTTGGTACTCAGCTTTAAGAGGTTAGTGTTAGGACTGGTTGGCCTGGTGTCAGAATAATATGGCTGGGTGGGACATCATGCTACATGTCTGTGGCATGATGCCCCAGTGCTAGACATCTAGACATCACTATAAACTGCCACACTGCAGACATTGTAGCGATATGAGTGAAAAATTGTTAAAGCTATGTTAAAACGTCCAATTCACACACTCAATGGATATTGCACTTGTGGATATTGTACATGATTTATGCACACAGCTAACCGAAATGACTGCTCCCATGTGCTTAAAAAAATCAGTGTGAATTACTCAAAAATACACTATCTTTAGCAGTTATTAAAATAAGGAAAATGAAATTTGCCAGACTATATAGTACCAGCTTCTGAAAGTACAATGAATGAATTATAAAATATATGACATGTAAAAAAAAAGTTATCAGCTCTTATTTTTTTAATACAATTTATCTCTGAAGTTCAGGAAGTAAAATGACCAAGAACAGGTAGCAGTTTTTTCATAGGTGTGCATTTGAAGTAAAGCCAAGCTGTATACTCTATGACTCAAATTAGTCCCACCAATGATACACCAAAATAAAGGGAATTAAAAGTTCTTTTGACGATACCTAAGATGTACGAAGTATTTTTTTAAATAGCCAGTATAACCAGTGAGGAAATCGTGAGAAATATTTTCCCTAAACATCTACCCCTATGTGTAGAATGCTGCCCTAGGGACCTTCCCTCTAACTGACTTTTGGACCAGTTTCTCTTGGGACTTTCCCTCCTAGTGACTCTTGGACCTGTTTTGCTAGTTATTCTGCTTAGACATATACCCTTATTCATTTTATCTTTTTTATTTTCAGATATTGTGAAGCAGATCATCATGAATTACACAAGATTTATTAATGCAGTTAGTTTGGCAAGAAAGCCTTCCCCAATACGAGTGCTGAGTAAGTTGAATCACAAGCTAACAAAATGGATCTTTTCAAATCTTTGATCTCTTGATTGTTGTAAAGTGTAAAAAAAATATCTTCCAACAAAACAGGAAAAGTGTAGGTATTTGTGTGAGACTAAAACTGGACTTTAGTATGTTCCAAACCATGTACTGCAAAATATATGTATTGGGAAATTTCATGGGTCATGAGGTATATCTCTGCATCCGACACCTACCCCAGAACAACATTTAGGAATGTCAGGTTTACAAGGTCCGACAAGCGACTTAACTGCAAAAATTCTCAGGATTCAATCAAACAAAATCCAATTATTGTTTTTTGTGTGCATCATTCTTTGTTTTGCCTGCCACAACAAACATAAGTATAGCACTAGAAATGTTTTGTACCAAAAGATTTTTGAAAAATGTAGAATCAGATTTCATTTATGATGCAGCCCTTTGTCTTGCTTTGTGTGAATGTGAGACATGAAGTATGAATGGTATAGCTTGTAGAGATGAATTATCAGAATATGAAATGATTGCAATGATAACAAAAAAATGAGAGAATGATTAGCTACATATTATTACAGTAATTATGGTAACTGGATTGATGTCAATTTAATGTACAGATTTGTGGAACACTTCATTAATTTGCATGAGTGAAAGTTGAAGAATATACAAAATGTTAATGAATGCTTTTCAATTGAAAAGGTCTCCAAAAATGTTGGACAAATTTCTCTACTGTGATCACCACTCAAATGATGTTTATTGTAGCTGCCATAGCCCACAGCAGTCCACCATCAATGATTTCCATGGCAGGAGGGAACCCAAATGTGATGACTTTCCCAATACAGTCTGCAACACTCACTCTCAGGTTTGCTTTGAACAAAAAAAGAACAAAAGTTTATTATTTCATTATAGCTGTTACATTTTCAAAATCTTGGATCAGGTCAAATACTGCATGAATGCGCATAACATTTAATGGCATGTTAATAATCATTCCTTTCAATATTTTCAGAACCAGTTTTTTTTAAAATAACTTTATTTAGCACAACACTAAGCTCGAGCTCAATGCCCCAGGCCTGATACCATATATACTCATGTATTAGCACTGACTGCAACTTGTATAGATGCTGATCTTCCAGCTCATAGTGTGCCACAAGATCCAGATCTATGCAGTTGGTAAAGATTAATCAATTAAACAAACAATATTGACCTTAATATGCTGGTGCAGTATATGATAGCAGATCAGTGTCGATGTTGTCTGCAGTTTGATTTGACTTAAAAGCAAGTATACCTGAAGTACCATATTTATATTTTTATATTGATGATGATGTATTATATTGTCTATAATGTTTCATATCCTCTAATTTTGATATACCTCCATAAGAGTCCTGATCATTTTTGTTCTATGAGGTTTGCAAGAGTGAACATTTTATTCTCGCAAAAAGCATGCGTAATATTCTAGTTTTGGAAATGGCTGTAAATTAAGATGTCATGTTATAATTTTTTATCTGCAGTAGGAAATGAAAATAAAAGAAATGTGTGTGAAAAATTACATTTAGTATGATACATCTTTGGTATGGAGAAACTGAAATTAGAAGATCCGCCCAATTCTATGAGCCTAGATTCTCTTTCTTGTCATATTATATATATATAATTAAAATCCTGAACATTTTGAGCTTTCTTAAAAAGTATAAAACTTTTGAGTCAGGCTGTATTTACCTTTAATTCTCCAGCCAGACATTTCTCTGGCAGAACTTGAAGAAGAAAAAAATTGTATTTCATTACCATGCATAGGAAAAAAGAACAGTAAAGGAATCTTGACGAAAGCGTTTGGTCATTGCCTGAATTAACATGTTCTTCAGTTTTCAAATGAAGACAAGATACTTTACTTGCCTTGAGTGGGCTGCTGCATGTGGTATTGTGATCTTCAAATCTAATTGCACTCAATATTATGTTTTTCATCTTTCCAGATCCACTATAAACCATCATGTTTAAGCCTCAAAACTTCCACTCATTTGCACTCATGGCAAGAAAGAAAATGCAAATGACTTTTGCCATTATATACATTACCTGATAATGTTAACATTAGGAATTAATTTTAGCTTCCTTCAGAAAGACCAAATAGCTTGTAGTTCCTTTGTAAATAAAATTTATTGATTCTAAAAATAGTATCCATGGGGAATAACTCTTCCATATAATATAATAATTACAATCCATGGTCACTGCTAGGTGGCCGCTTGTATGTCCAATGTTCTTCAGCTGAAACTTCCCTCAGTATGTGTGACATCGTATTGATGTACACCCTGAAATCCATCAGATTACTTTGGAATTTTCAGCCATTTGTCTTCAAAGTTGGTAGTGTTTTGGTGAATATTTTTTAATTCAAGCATTGGTAACTGTATTCCTTGTTTTTTCAGCATTTTTGCATATTTGCTGCCAACCTGGTCACCAGCCATGCCAGTTTAAAAGTTTTTGTTATTTGTGTGATGTAAATAGATTGTAGGCACTGTTTGACATCTTCATATTTTCATAAGTTACAAATTTAATTTGTTTCCAGCTTGCACCTTTTTTTTGTGGTTCATTACTCAACTCAATCAGTTTTCATTGTCAATTCTGACACACAATGGCGACTAGATGCACTAAGTGTTAGAAGTTAAGGTCTCCAGAGACACTCATGAGACATACCTAAGGTGTACTATACTTATGTCATCTTAATCTTGCAGTGGTTGCACGAGTTGATCAGTTGGGACTTGGTCCATGGTTCTGCAAAAACAGTTGGAAGGCTGGAAAATATGTTTGAGATAAAAATCTTCAGACATTAAAGTGCTAAAACTTGATCCAGACACTGAGTTTGTTGCCAGTATATAAGGGTATGCCTCTGTGGCCCTTAACCTTCC
This sequence comes from Sinohyriopsis cumingii, assembly GCA_028554795.2. Taxonomy (NCBI): domain Eukaryota; kingdom Metazoa; phylum Mollusca; class Bivalvia; order Unionida; family Unionidae; genus Sinohyriopsis; species Sinohyriopsis cumingii. The sequence continues at coordinate 121,192,785 of CM068824.1, read as the reverse complement.
CAAGATTGTGCAGACTTCATCTTTAGCAATGCCAAGATTGTGCAGACTTCATCTTTAGCAATGCCAAGATTGTGCAGACTTCATCTTTAGCAATGCCAAGATTGTGCAGACTTCGAATTTAGCAACCAGTTAACTGGAGTAGGAACAATGGGAGACTTGAGGCATAATATGTTGCCACTTTCTCATTCTCTGCTTGAATCTCAGATGAGAAGAGATAACACTGAGATAACACTGCAGAATTCGGCAAGAGATTTTCTAACTTGCATATTGTCCCACTCTTCTACTATTGACACAGATATAATGTGAGAGCTTGCTTCCCATTTTTGGCATCACCATGGTTTTAAGTTTCCCCACATTCTGAAGCAGGGCAAGAGTGCCTACAAGTCTCTATGCAGGAGGTTTTGTGAAGACCTCTTAGGAGCTTTCCCACAAGCCATCTGTACTGTCTGCCACTGTTTTAACTCAAGACCAGTCTGGCCAACAGGCTGACTGACAGTCAGTTGCCACTTTTGATCAGAAATTTGTTGTAATGACAAGTTGGACTGCAAATCTTCTGAATGTTCCGACATCTGTGAAACATTTGATCAGTCCATCCATATACAGCCATATCACAACTGGCACAACTGACTCCTGCGACCATCCAGCTCTGCCCATCTGCCCATCCAGGTAACAGGTCCATAATTTATGGCTTATCCTGTGGACAGGTACCAGAACATGCCTTTTATTTCCTTCCACTTGTTATAATATATGCCGATATGAATGGCTTCCCAGATGAGAAATGACCCTCAAGTGAATGCAGGGACATCTTCAGTCAAGTTACAAACCTACATGGTGCTATCGAGTGGACAGTTTAACTTTGAAGTTTCAGTCAATGGGATCTTATCTCCAGCCAAAGACACATACTTCTGTCATCAAACCAGGCATATTATTTCTATTCCTGCTGTCTCTTAATATAAGCATGGTTACTGATCATCAGTATGACAAGATCAAGGACCCTGGTAACTCCAAAGCTACCTTCTCTGAAAGACAGCTGCCATCATCTTTTTTTTTCCACCCACAGATACCGAATGTACTTGGACACCTACCACACAGACATGCAGAGTTTGGATATAAATATAAACATATCTGCCCTGCTTTTCTGTTAAACAGACTGTTGAGTGTTCCAGACATTGTCAGAGTTGGTGAGAAAATGTCAACCTTATCTGTGTTTGACATAGCTTCACTTGCAGTCTTGCAGTATGCTGAGAAAGCAGATGCATTGGAAAAGTTGTCACTAGTGAAGTTCACTGCACTATGGCAACGATCTTGATTTTTTCATGCAACCTAGACTTTGTGAGACATGATGCTTTCCTTCACTTGTCATCACTCAGGCCCATCAGTCCTTGGTCTTATCCTAATTGCATTTTGGTTTTCCTCTCCTGTTCAGAGATTGTACAGATGATGCAAATTAGCAGGCTAAACAAGAATTTTCTCATGTCATCTCTTGCCTTTTCACCTGCATTAGTATCAGCTCCAAGGGCAAGATAATCAGTTAAAGAAGGACCAGCAGATGAACTCTGATTGACAGAAGTTATTCTGTCCGCAATAGGAACTTAAACTACCACAATCATCACAGGACCAAAAACATTCTAATATGGGGGAAGGAAAGTGATTCTCTCTTCCCTGTGCCTTTGAATAAATATCAGTAACACTCTATTACTGCCACTGTTGACAACATTGTCAAACTTGGACAGACTGGTTTTCAGACAACAAATTTGGTATCCAGTTGTTTCAGAGAAGCTTCAGGTCTTGTTCACCAGGCCCCACTTGCCGTTTTCTTTGACAGAAGTCCCAGTTGATCCAGAGAAGGCATTAATTTTGAGAATCACAAAAGAAACTCTCCAGGTATTTACTCATTACTTTTGCTGGACACCAAAAGTGAATTGAAAACTGAAGCCAGCTTAAAAACTTTATTGTTGCAACAAGGTTGTGGATGGAGTTAGAATGGTCAGTGTAGCTTAACACAAAGAGGGGCGAATATATGATCCATCTTGACAGATGCCTGTTTTCATTTTTTCATTTTCTGATCACCCATTTTCACATAAAAGTTTCTTTGTTTTGTGCACCTGGGGACCATGTATAACTTTGAGTCACACATGTATTGATTCGTCCTTTGTCCAAAAGCCTTTATCAAGACAACTGACCACATCATGATCCACTTCAAGTTCACCTTGGCAACAGCAGCAGTAATGTATCTGAACAACAGACTCGATAAACAATTGTTTAGTTTTATTCTGATTCAAAATCTGAACAGTTTACTCTGCATCCTCTCTCAAGTATAGATTTCTTGTGAATGGTGATTTCTCATCTCAATTCAGTTTGCTTTCCCACTGATCACATTACACCGATGGTCAAATTCATCAAATCAGTGTCCAAGAAAGGCTTGGATTTCCATGCATTTTCTTTGATTCTTTAATGATGCTGAAACCCATTTCATCATGGCTGACTATTTATGTGCTTTCTGTAGGTAGATCTTTTAACTCTGATCAGCTGCTTTTCCAGTCTCGTAAGTCACTGTGACCTGATCTTGACACAGATAAGACTCTAACTGCATTATTGGCATGACAGACAGTAGTTGTCATCAGGAATACCCTGCAGAACCCCCCTGCTGGAAGTTACAGTCTCTAGGGACAGCAGCATGCATGGTTGCGGTGCCCACTTTTTGCCACACTTCACTACGATCAGTGGTTACTGGGTACTGGAGGGGAAAGCTTTCACATAAATCTCTTGATAATGAAGGTCATCATCAATGATTTTCTTTCCAGGCAGAATCTTCTCAGCAGGAAGGTTGGCTGCATAATGTTGAATGTGGTGGGTAGGAGTGACCAAAATCGGTTTATCTTTGAAGAGAAGAGAACCGATTCTGCTGGGTCCAGTGGCCCAGACATCTGCATGACCTTGTTAAGGCCAGCACAACTTTGTTATGGTCATGATTTGAGAGCTTTCACTTTATTCACCTAGAATTTTTCTTCAGTCAAAAAACTACATTTCTCCATTCTTTTTGTCAGAGGTTTCAAGGTAATCTCATGGTGTTAGCTATTATCACTCACTTGCATTGCCTTTCATTATGAGAGTGGTTTTATCTTTCATGTGAGGATCGTGTCCATGCTGTAACATGCTTAAAAAAGGGCTGTCAGAATACCCAGTCACATTATCCTAACACCAGGTTGACCAGTCCTAACACTTACCTGTTACTGCTGAGTGCAAAGTCAGGCAGCTGTTAGTACCATTTTCACAAGCCTTTGGAATGACTCATCAGGGGTTTGAACTCATGACCTCCCACATCTGAGGTGGACACTCTAACCGCTTTGGCCACTGGAACAGTCTAAAATTTGTTGAAGGATGACCTTAAGTTTCAAACGCTTTCATGTTGGACAGGTAACTTACTGAAAATTATTCAAGGCTTGATGTTTTTGTTCGAAGTCTTGAAAGTTCAGATAGTTTGTTTCTTTGAAAAATATCTAAATTGTTATAGTTTTCAGAGTAGAGCACCATTACTTCTTGAGTTGTAGAACTGTCTTAAAAAGTTGGATCAAGAAAGAATTCTTTAAAAAAAATAACTCATTATTTTTATACTCTTCTTGTGATTTTCTCTACAGAAATGGCACCACCATTCATATGGGTGAGGAGCTCATGCAACAGGCTTTGCAGTATTCTCCTACACGGGGGTAAATATTTTGCAGCTTTTTTAAAAAACATTTCTAGCATTCTGAAAGCTCAGTGAATTCATGCTTATCAAGATATTGATTTTTTATATAAGTTTAAATGATCAGTTAAAATGCTAACAAATTCAAAGTATTGTAAGAATTAGGTTTCGTTTGTCTTTCTCATTTGTTTCCAATTTTAGCTGTGTAGTATGCCGCTGACTTTTGTTATATCAGGTACAAGGGGACATAACTTGTTAGCTTTACGCATATGACTAGTATTTTTATTTTTAACTAAACATTTACATTTATTTAATGAAAGGCACTGTTCAGCTAATGGAACTACTTTTAAACTTAGCAGCTTTGGTTAAACACATTTTCTTTGGTGTGCAGGTTTTTTCACTATTACCAATCAGGACCACCATAGAGATTTTTTTATCAAAGGTCAACCAGGAATTGTATTTATAAATGTCCGTTTTGTCTTGCACAGTGAGTTGTGAGTCATGTGCATATTTTACTCTCTTATCAATAACTCAGAAATATTTAGTCCATATTGCCTCATTTTTGTAATGTGGTTAATCGCAAATGCTTGTGATGCATATTTATCCTGGCTATACCCTTATTTCTTGTGAAAAGATTCATGCATTAAAAAGAGTTACATTCTAGCAACCGAGTCAGCAGTGTTAAGATTATGTTTTTTTTTTAAAAAATTCATATTCCATGTGTACTGTTTTTTTCCTGATATTTTGTTCTGATTTCAGTCTGATCTATGTAAACAGAAAACTGTAATCATTTACAAGCAGGGCACTGCAGTTTCACAGAATACTTATTTTGGACATTACAAAAATTCTAGTCAAAAAAGGAAATTAAATGTTTTTTATGCTTTTGTTCAGTGGGTTTAAGTATCAACTAATTTTTTTGGAAAAAGCTTGTGAATATTTACTTACTTTTTTTCACTGATGGACAATGTATATAAAAATTGACAAAATTAACAGCAAGTGAAACGTGCATAAGATACCCATTATACAGTATATATTCAGTTTGTATCAACAGTTTATATAAGAAAGCTCCAGTGTTGGTCAGTTTTCTCTCCTGTTAAAAATAGCTTGTTAACATCAAAAATAATTCCTGGAACAGAGATATAGGCTATACATATCAAATGAAAGTTCTTCAGCTATATGATAAAAATATGAGGGCATTAGTATTGTTCTTCATTGAAATATTTTATTTGCTCTGCAGGTCATAGACCAGAAGAGCTTATGGGATGTCCTGTTGCCCATCCTTCCATTTCATTAACACAAGTTTGTTTTTGCTACTTCTAAACTACTTGGAAGATTGCCATGAAACTTTGCAAAGGTGTTCATAACATGGTCTAGTTTGTCCTTAATTAGTTGGTTCTAAATGCAAATGTTGCCAATCTTGTATTAAATATGGCCGCCACTAGGGCCATTTTGAAAATCTTGTTCTTGCTGCTTCACATGAATGTATGGTCATATTGGTATGGGGTTTTTGTACAAAGGTCTTCTAATGATGTCTAGTTTATCTTAGATGAAAATGGTGCTGAACATAATCTACTCTGGCCACCACAGTGTCTGTTTTGAAATTTTCTCATGAACGATTGTTTCAACGTGCAGCAGTTAAAATGAGTATGTGATCTTAACCTGTAAATTCTTTTGGATAGTAGAGTATCTGTCTCTTTGCAAGACTCTGTTCCACCATCTTCACATCTCGATTTGTTAACTGCAAACGTATATATAATATTTTGGGACTAGCATTTATCACTTGAGGGACTGAAATGCAGTAATTTGGTTTATATTTAGATAAATATTCTGCATGTTCTAACATTTTTATTAAACATATGGAAAAGGTAACATGTACTCTCTTGCACCTTATGATGGACTGCCGGGTATCTGTCTTGAGTATGTTACAGACAGCTTTCTTACTTTTTACCTCTTGCTTTTTTTCTTTTTTTTGCTGCCACAAATATGGATGTGGCTTATGGTGTTACTGTTGTTTCTCCATCCTTCCATACATCATCCCATTCTTCAGTGTGTCTTAAGTTTTGCATGCAGGTCAGTGAATGTATGCATTGAAAACAAGGGGTTCACAGGGCATTTGTATTCTTTCAACTTAATCATTTGTTTTTTAAAATGATGGAAACCCTGTATTGTATTGTTTTGTATTATATAGTATTTATGGAATCCTGTTATTATTTTCTCATTCAGTACCAGACAGTTAAACATTTCTAGTTATGAAACCAATGCATTAATGGTGTTGCAGTTCTTACCAGAAAACACAAATATTTTGTTAGGAAAGATTTCATTGACATTACTTTTCAATTTCTTGCTGTTCTGTTGTTAAAGGCTGTAATTGTTACAATGTATATAAAGAAATATAGTGTACAAGCTTTTGTTGCATAGTAGTATAGCACATTTGTAAATTTCAGGCTTCCAGGCTTGTTGGAATGGGTCAAAGGTCTACAAGAGCACATACACACACCTCCCTTGTTAAACAAGAAGGACCATCCAGGGGCCACGGACATCCTTATAACCAATGGCAGTCAAGATGGGATTGCAAGAGTAAGGATGCATACTTTTACACAGATAAATGGTTGAGTGGATAGATCAGTGGGTGGATGGTGAGTGAATCATAGAATGGAGAAGGTATAGACAGAGAGATAGACCAGTGCTCAGAGACAAAATATTTTCAGACTCAGGCCCAGGGCAGATGACTTCAAAAAGATCAATAAGCCCTGACTCAAATTCCATGTACATGAAAGTACAAAGTACCCAAATTAATTACTATTATTTTGACTCAGTGTTGAAACTGCTGTGCTTTAAATATGAAAATAAATAAATAAAATCATATTAAACTGACTTTCGCATTTATTAACCTCAAAATATTTCAGATAAAGCAATGATTTTTCAGTGTCTTGATGTCTTGTCAACCTTTGTCCAATCATTCTAGTGCTCAAAGAATTTTTCAGTCACAGGGCAAGACACTTTTAAAAATAAATTACTTTCCATGACTTAAAATCCACTTATCAGAGAAGACTGTACTTATTACTAATATTTGGACACACCCACCCTGTCCAGAAAAATGAAAAGGTCATTTCTCGGTACAGCTCTTCCCTGCTATAACACACTTTGCTATAATGCAGTTCCAGATATAACATGGAAATGCAATGGACCCTATAACCAAAATTATGTAAACTATAATTTTCAACATCTGTCAGCTGAAACTTTACATTGTAACTAGTTTATTTGATATGGACCTACCAGATTGTATTTGTACAGTCACTGTTTGACTGGAATTACCCACTGTTGTATTCATGCAAGGTAAGATCATGTATTCCTAACAGCCTATTGTACACCCGAAATTACCCATGTCTCTAATAAGCCACAATTGTAATTGGTCAGTGTCAACTATTGTAATTTGGTTACACAAGACAGGACTGTCAAATTTGCCTTTGGTCTTAAAGTCACCCGAGCAGATCTCTGTAAACACAGCTTGCCAGTGATACAGAATACCAGTTTATTGTTAATCATTGTTAGTTGACACCCAGACAGCAACAGATTACAGAAAAGATTAGCAATGGCTGCTTTCTGTGATGTTTTTATAGTGCAGTCCAGAATGCATTATCCAATGTCCAGCGAGAATGGTTTACTTTCACTTTATTGTGAAATCAGTTAGATTAAAAAGTGAGTTGAGTATTATCAGTATTTACCTGTGCATTAAGACAACACTTCATTGAATAAATACTAAGCTGAGACATTTAATCTATCAATGGAGATGTCCAGGAAAAGGATCCTTTATTCTGTGATGTTTAAGTTTGATGCTTTAAAGAAACTTAAGTCTGGCAAAGTGAAGTGGAAAGTTGCAAAGGATTTTGGTGTGGCTATGTCATCTTTGCATGATTGGAAGAAAGATGAGGAAAATTTAAGAATATGCAGACTGGTTTAGATGCAGATGCTGGACTAAAACACAAAAGAGATGGATAAGCAAATGGCAGACCAGGGTAGTGTTCTGTAAACTTGGTTCATTCATCCAGTTTTTCCGAGGTGCAAAAGAGAAAACAGATTTTGATAAACAGGAAGTATGATCTGCTATTGACAGTGACGAGAAAGACCTGTCAGAAGCCCTCCCCCACCCCAGCTGTTTCCAAATCCATTTTTGCATTCAAGGACCTACATGACTAGAAAGCCAGGATGTTGAAGATTATGCAGCTGAGAAATACCATAGACTTTGCAAAACAACAAGAATGATCAGGTATCAAATGACATCAAATCACAGAATACTTCATTTAGGGAATATACATTATATGACTGAACAGTGCTTATTCTGTTTAGATTAGGATCTTTGTGATGAAATGTATTTCTTTCAGACAACAGTTTATTTTGAACAGATTACATGTGTGCATGCATGATCATTACTTTGTTATTTCTATTCTGTGTTTTAGAATTGCTAAAAGCTTGCTGCACATGGTTTGACATCACTCAGTCACTAACGGGTGTGATGTCATTCATTTTCTGGTCATCATTTGTAACATAATGCGATATTCAGTTGCTAATCATTATGCATAACATGGTGTGACATCATTCAGTTGCTATCATATGTAACATGGTGTGACATTTAATTGCTAATCACATATGTAACATGGTGTGACATTCAGTTGCTAATCATCATATGTAATATGGTGTGACATTCAGTTGCTAATCCTATAACATGGTATGACATCGTTCAGTTGCTAATCGTCATATATAACATGGTGTGACATTCAGTTCCTAATCATCATATGTAACATGGTGTGACATTCAGTTGCTAATCATCATATATAGCATGGTGTGACATTCAGTTGATAATCATCATATGTAACATGGTGTGACTTTCAGTTGCTAATCATATATAGCATGGTGTGACATTCAGTTGCTAATCATCATATATAATGGGTGTTATGAACTGATGGTGAGATATTGTAAAGGCAAAAATGACTTGACATTACTCAGTACACTTTTTATAGATATAAGTTCATTTATTTAATTGCAGAATGTGTTTAGAATGATTGTGAGCTCTCAGTAAAGAATCAAGTTTTTAATATCAATGTGTGTTGGTCTCAGTTTGCAACATGAATTTAGTCATTAGTTTGTTGTTGCAAGTGATGGTATTTTCTGTTCAATTAAAATCACTTTAAGTGAGTTGACAATACAGCTGTAGGTGGAAATTATAATTGGCAAGTGTACTTACTCATATTACATCATTGTTTTATTCTTACTCATACACTGTAATTTATCAAATGTACAACAATATGGTTGAAAGAAAATGACCTGAAGCCTGGTATTTTATCTTCATTTACTTTTTGGACGTTATTAGTAGAAAAATTAAATGTATAAATACCAAGCAGGGAAGAAAAAATTCCTAATTTATTTAAACTAAAAGTATTACTATACATTTGATTTCTGTTTTATTACACACATACACACACATTCAAATAATTTTTGATCATTTTCAATATACCACTGTACATGACATGAATGGTGGTTTGGACTCCAACTATATTGCATTATAATTTTGGGGAGAGCTGTACTTGTGATATTGGTCACATGACCCTTATTCTCATTCTTCTGAAGATGGTTGAACTTTGCAACAATTTCACAATTTCTGCATTCTGAATCATTGTGGCATACAACTCTACTTTTCCAATTTCTTCCTCTTCCTTCAGGTCAATGTACAGTCTGTCTTTCATCACAGTCTGTATGTAGGGATAAGTATTTGGGAGCCTTAGAGTAATTTTGTTTTCTGCATGTTGCTAAAATCTCAGTTTCTTGATTAATGTTGGAAATAATAGTCATATAATCATTGAACTTTTTTAATACCAATAAGTAAATAATGTAACGTCAGGTTCATTATTTGTTCATGTGAGTCAGCGAGTACCAACTCTTTGAACTAGATGGACTTAAATATAATGTAATTATCTCAGTTCGTTTTGGGTGAAAAAACATTGTATTTGGGGCTTTTTTAAGTCACAAATCGTCTAGCTTAGGTCAGGTTTTAAATGATTGCATAGGTATTGGTCAATGTCTTTTTGCCTTGGATACAGTGATGCAATTGGTCATTGAAAAACATTACTTTTATACTTGAAAATTCATCCACCAATGACCTTCAGGATGTATAATTTCACGTCTTTTGTCCTCACAACGAGTACTCTGGTTATTCTCAATTCCAATTTTGAGATAGTGAGTCTTAATGGTTTTTCTTTTCAGGCATTGGAGGCCTTGGTTTCACAGAAAGACACAGTTTTAACTGAGACACCATCATATCCAGGAACTCTGGCTATTGTAAGTGTGAATAGAAAATGAGACCCAAGACTCACTGCATTGATTAGCAGATGAAAACAAAGTGTAGTAAGCCCTTGAGGGTTTTCTTTTATTTTTGTATGTTCAGGATTATTTATATTTTGAAAAGGTAGTAAACAAATTCTTTGGTAAAGTTTTGTTGAACTTTAAGAAGTAAAGTTTGCAATAAAATACCATTAAAAGTATCCTATTAAGCACATCCCATTGCTCATTTTGGCTTATTAAAATTATTATTAATTAAAATTATTAAATTATAGTCTCATTATGATTCTAAAAAGCTATCATATAATCCTGTGGGGAACAGGCAACTGAGTTTCAGTAAAGAGGAGCAGAGTTGCAGTTCTTAGCATGAAACTGTATCCATTCAGCAGTTAACACCACTCAACTTAACCAGAAAAAGTGTCTCTTAATGTCAACTTTCAGAACATGTTATTAACAGAAGACTACATTTTAACATAATTTCAAATCTGAACAATCCTTTTTGCCTTCCCCTTTCCCTGCTACTCATGTTTAAACATTTTCTTAGTTTCTTAGTACTGTTTCAGAAATACCTGTCCAACATTTTCATTAAGTTAACATGCAACACATTATGAAATAAACTGTAGATTTAAGTGATTTTCCAACAAATCACCTTATTGAGTAGTAGTTGTAGTAAGAAACACCATGTCTTATTTACATCCAAGTAACTTATTTTTGCCATTTAATATCAACAAACTAATTATGTTTAGATTTTTGCCATTTAATATAAACAGACTAATTCTCTTTAGATATTTAGATCACATCTGCACTCTTTAACCCTTTACCTCATGCAAGTGCCTTTGGATGCCTCTACTCCATTCGCATAGAAGTGCCTTTGGATGCCACCTCTACTCCATTCGCATGGAAGCGCCTTTTGACACCTGCTGTAAACATAAGCCATTTTAAGAGGGTTTTCGAAACACCACCTTTGGGGAAAACCCCCTATTAGATACTATATTCATTTCTGCGAACGACCATTACGTCAGATCACATGGTCACTGTTTATGCTCTGGTCGAAATCTGCTATTTAAAGTAACTAGGTCGTATTCTCCACTCTCCAAGATGGAGGTCATGGATTTCGTTCAATACTTATGAAGTTTTCACAATTAGAATCATAACTATGAAAGCTTCAATAACTTAAGTAAAGGCTCTGATATTGATGTAGGCAGCAATTAGTTTTTATAAATTAACAAATTCAGATGACTTAGTGATGTAGACATGGACAAAAAACTTGTAAATTTTGAGTATGAGAAATGGCAGCTACAGTTGGTCACGCGGCTTCACTGACTTGACAGTGAACAAGTTCTCTCAAGATTTCAAAGCACATAAAAAAATTCTTCTGTGAAAAATAATTGCACAGCTATAATGATCGGACTGTACTCTTAAATTTTTCCATACATAATAGATGTGTACCAATAATGTAAAATGGTTAAATTTCTTTTTTTAACGTAACATACACTACATTGCTTAACAATTAACAGGCAGGCCTATGTGTATGGAGTTGAATAAGTAACAGGTGTTCTATTTATAGCATACTGCACTGGGTAACTTTGCTACATGTGTATCAAAGGCCTAAAAAGCCATATACTCTTTGAGGTAAAGGTTAAGTATTTCACTATAATTTAAAATTGCAGTAAGTACAAAAATGACAGGAGGATACGATCAACACCAGATGTTGCAGATTAAATAAACTACTAGATGTTGTAGATTAAATAAACTCTTGACATCGCAGATTAAATAAAACACTTAATGTTGCAGATTAAATAAAACACTTAATGTTGCAGATTTAATAAAACACTTAATGTTGCAGATTTAATAAAACACTTAATGTTGCAGATTAAATAAAACACTTAATGTTGCAGATTAAATAAAACACTTAATGTTGCAGATTAAATAAAACACTTGATGTTGCAGATTAAATAAAACACTTGATGTTGCAGATTAAATAAAACAATGTCGCAGATTAAATAAAACACTTGATGTCGCAGATTAAATAAAACACTTGATGTCACAGATTAAATAAAACACTAATGTTGCAGATTTAATAAAACACTTGATGTTGCAGATTAAATAAAACACTTGATGTTGCAGATTAAATAAAACACTTGATGTTGCAGATTAAATAAAACACTTAATGTTGCAGATTAAATAAAACACTTGATGTTGCAGATTAAATAAAACACTTATGTTGCAGATTAAATAAAACACTTGATGTTGTAGATTAAATAAAACACTTAATGTTGCAGATTAAATAAAACACTTAATGTTGCAGATTAAATAAAACACTTGATGTTGCAGATTAAATAAAACACTTGATGTTGCAGATTAAATAAAACACTTGATGTTGTAGATTAAATAAAACACTTAATGTTGCAGATTAAATAAAACACTTAATGTTGCAGATTAAATAAAACACTTGATGTTGCAGATTAAATAAAACACTTAATGTTGCAGATTTAATAAAACACTTGATGTTGCAGATTAAATAAAACACTTGATGTTGCAGATTAAATAAAACACTTAATGTTGCAGATTTAATAAAACACTTGATGTTGCAGATTAAATAAAACACTTGATGTTGCAGATTAAATAAAACACTTGATGTTGCAGATTAAATAAAACACTTGATGTTGCAGATTAAATAAAACACTTGATGTTGCAGAGTAAATAAACACTTGTTCTTGCAGATTAAATAAAAGACTAGATGTTGCAGATTTAATAAAACATTGCATGTTGCAGATTAAATCAAACACTGGATGTTGCAGGATAAATAAAGTACATGACATTGCAGATTAATTAAAACACTTGATGTTGCAGATTTAATAAAACACATGATGCAGATTAAATGAAACACTTGATGTTGCAGATTTAATAAAACTTTACATGTTGCCAGTTAAATAAAACACTTGATGTTGCAGATTTAATAAAACATTACATGTGCAGATTTAATAAAACATTGCATGTTGCAGAGTAAATAAACACTTGTTGCTGCAGATTGAATAAAACACTTGATGTTGCAGATTAACCCTTTACCTCATAGAGTGTATGGTTTTTTAGCCCTTTGCTATACATGTAGCAAAGTTACCCAGTGAAGTGCACTATAAATAGAACATGTTACATCTTCGATTCCATACACAGAGGCCTGCCTTAAAACTGTTAAGCAGTGTAGTGTATGTTACGTTTAACCGTATACAATTTTTGGTACACATATATTATGTATTGAAAAATTTAAGTGTAAAATACCATCGTTATAGCTGTATAATTATTTTTCACAGACGATTTTTAAATGTTCTTTAAAATCTTGAGAAAACTTGTTCCCCATCAAGTCATTGAAGCCACGTGACTAACTGTAACTGCCATTTCTCATGCTCAAAATTTATAAGTTCTTTGTCTGTGTCTACATCACTAAATCATCTGAATTTGATAATTTATAAAAACTAATCACTGCCTACACCAATATCAGAGCCTTTACCTAAGTTATTGAAGATATCATAGTTGTGATTCTAATCATGAAAACTCAAATACTGTAGTATCATTTATTTTCGTTGGGCTCAATTTTCGTGGCTTTTAATAAAATAGACCTTTTTGTGGGTACTTAAATTCATGGTTTTGCCTGTCAAAATTTGCATATTAGTAGGTATTTAATTTCATGGTTTAACCTCTACAAATACCCAAAATGAAGAATACAACAGAATAAAACTTTGTTGACGCAAATGGCAGTCACTTTAATGTTTAAAAGAATACTACCACCTGTATGAGCACAAATTAAGGACTGGCAAGTTCAATACTTACACCGTGTTTTCAACCAAGTGAATACCATCAGTCGAAGCTGACACAGCCAACAACAATAAAACAATACTTCCATCTTTATGAGCACAAATAAAACACCTGTCAAGAATAATCACTTTCACCATGTTTTCATTTGAGTGCTGAACATCAAAGGAAGCCGATGCAGCCAACAACACTAGGTCAATCGGTTATTAAAGTACATATGAATGATCTCTTACTTAAACCACTGTCCATCAGGTTGCACCATCAGTACTTTCTGATGGGGGACCCCGAGTGGCGAGTGGATTAAAGCGCTCTCTGTTACAGATCACTGCCATCTCACCTCTGTCTGCGTGGGTTTGAGTCTTCAAGTCTCGGATTCGGCTAATGTGGGTATGTGAGAAAGCTTGCCAGTAGTTCTCGTGGGTCGGTGGTTCTTACCAGGGTTTTCCCGGGTTCTTCCTCCACCATTAATACTGGCCGCCATGTATAGCCTATTGTGTGCTGACAAATGGTGTTAAACCCTACAACAACAACAACAACAACAGCAACATTTTTCTGACGATCATGGCATTAATACAGTGGCTAAAGAGTGGTAAAATTCAACTTAGACCCCCCCCACATGCTGAATGGATAATTGCAGCTCATGCGACAATGAGTGAAAGATCAGACCTAATTATCAGTGGTTTTGAGATAGCTTGACTTGTTTAATTCAGCAATTTGGGTATTATTTACCTGAGAAGCATTTGTGAGTACCATGAAACTTGATTAACACGATGTTGATACAATGGTTTTGTCCAAAATTATGTGAAGTTTGAGCTTTAATACTCTGCTATAATTAGTGTACATGCATTATATGCATAGTGTTTCATTAATAATAGTGTTTCATAAAATAGTCATAGTACTTTACAGAATTGTTCTTTTGGGTTAAAGATGCATAGATAAAATGAAATGTGCTTTCAGAAGGATTTAAATGTTTCAACAACAGTTGTACTCAAATGAATGATCGATTTGAATAAGTATTAAATTTCATTTTCATAAACTGTTATTTTGTATTATTTTTTCTTTCATTTTCAGTATTACTATTGGTTGAATACCTTATGCTTTTTTTCTATTTTCTCTCTGTCCTTACTTACCTTGCATATCAATTTAAGGCAGAGAGTGTAAAATTACAGCTATCGGATATCTTATCAAACCTGTGCATTGAAACAATATAAAATTATTTATAATTTTTTCAAAAGGTTAAAATAAAAAACAAACACATGTAAAAGCTAATATTTAATTACCAGATTACACTATTGACCTTGATTTATCAAATACTAGCATCTGTGTTAATCTCTAGGAATGAAACACTGTAAAAAAAATGGGGGTGGGGGCATCATCCTATGTGGCTCATTTTTCGTTGGGGATGTAAATTTGTGGTTCGGGGCAACAGTGAAAACCATGAAAATTGGTCCCCCACGAAAACTGATGATACTACAGTAAGTACTGAACAAAATCCGTGACCTCCATTTTGGAGAGTGGAGAATATGACCCAGTTACATTAAATAGCAGATTTTTTCCAGAGCATAAACAGCGACCATGTGATCTGACATAATGGTCATTCACACCAATGAATGTAGTATCTCTAATAGGGTTTTTTCCATGAAGGTGGCTCAATGAAAACCCGCTCAAATTAGCCAATGTTTACAGCAGGTGTCAAAAGGCGCTTCCATGAGAATGGTGTAGAGGCGTATAAAAGCTCTTGTATGAGAATCAGGTAGAGGCATCCAAAGGCAATTCCATGTGAATGGAGTAGAGGTGTCGAAAAGCGCTTGCATGAGGTAAAGGGATAAATGAAGACAGTTTATTTTCTCAGGTCTTCCAATTTGATGTGATTAGGATATTGTCAGCTAGTTTGAAAATTTATTGTGTGCTTTCAGTGGTTATGTGCTTAGGAGATAATTGACAACACTAAACCATATTCAGAAGTAATATAAATCAGTTTGGTCATTTACACATAACGACTGTATTTCACTTCTTGGTTTCACTCTAGTTGAAATGACCTTATGGCAATGTCATTTATGAAAATGAGTGAGTTTTCTTTTTTTATCTTGCATTCATTATAATCATTTCTTTATCCTCTTGTTTATTCTCATTTTTATTTGCTTTAATATCTTCTATTATTTATCTCTTGTATATTTGCTCGTTCATACATTCACTGATTCATTGATTGATTCATTGATTCATTCGTTCATTCATTCATTTTTATACTTGCATTCTCACTCTGCTGGTACACCTGTTGATTTGGTCATATGTTTCAAATACTATTTTTAATTTATGTTAAGTTAAATGATGTGTGATGATATCTAAGTTAAGTAGTTACTTCCTAATGACAATCTAAGTTCCCAGCCAATGTGGATATGTGAGAAAGCTTGCCAGTAGCTTCTCGTGGGTTGGTGGTTCTTCCCAGGGTTTTCCCGGGTTCTTCCTCCACCATTAATACTGGCCACCATGCATAGCCTATCGTGTGCTGAAAAATGGTGTTAAACCCCACAACAACAACAACAATAATCTAAGTTCCAATAATTCAGAAGGAAAAATCAATTATCTGTACACATAATATGATTCATATGACCTTGAAAAGTCCCTGAATATGAGGGGTTGATCTGAACACTCTTTGAACAAGTTGCTTTTGTTCTTGAAAAGTCCTGGAATTTGTTGAAATAGCTTCTTGAATTTACAAAATGTTAGAATGGAATAAAATACAGCAGAGACTGTTTGTAACGTCTCACAGGAAAATGTGATGTTAGGAACATTATATCTAAGAAACGTTATTTAAAAAACATTTGAATCAAAATTAAAATTTTTTCTTCAGTCTGTTAATGTACTAGTTCATGTTGATGACGTTGGACATGTAGTAAACAATTTATATTGGTATGATTACTGTCAGAACTCATATGTCATGGTAATAAAATTTTCATGCAACAATAATTGTATAAATACATAATAACATGAAAAAAAGATAAACCAGTGATTTTTACCATCAGTGTCCACATACATGTACATGTACCAGCTGGCAAATCATAAAACCCACTTTTATGTGAAATTGATTTTGTTCAGTAATTTGGTGGTTTCCTGGCGATCACTGATTTCACAAACAATAGCCTCATGGTACAACAGATGTACATTTTAATCATTGGCATCACAGGTGTGACAATGTCATTATCAGAACTAACATAGTCCAAGAAATCAAATCCTCATTACCAGACCAAAGTATGAAAGACTTATGGGACTTAACTGGAAATTCCCAGTGAAATTTCTGTCTTTGCTTGCCTGCTCAAGCAACCATGAATGCATGTGTTTCATCAGAACCTGGAATTATGAAACTTGCATGACTGTCTTATATACAGTAAACAATTCTTAGAACTGGTGAAAATTAAAAGGGTGTGTGTATGTGTGATTTGGATTTTAAGTATACCTTTAGCAATTTTTCAGTCATATTGCTACAGTGTCTGCAGTGTGGCAGTTTATAGTGATGTCTAGCACTGGGCCATCATGCCACAGACATGTAGCTTTATGTCCCACCTAGTCATATTATCTTGACACCAGGCTGTCTAGTCCTAACACTAACCTCTAAATGCTGAGCACCGAGTGAGGCAGCTGTTTGTACCATTTTTGTAAGTCTTTGGTATGACTCGGCTGGGTTTCAAACCTGTGACCTCCTGTATCCAAGGTGGAGGCT
Organism: Sinohyriopsis cumingii; assembly: GCA_028554795.2. Lineage (NCBI taxonomy): Eukaryota > Metazoa > Mollusca > Bivalvia > Unionida > Unionidae > Sinohyriopsis > Sinohyriopsis cumingii. The sequence continues at coordinate 121,175,239 of CM068824.1, read as the reverse complement.
CTAACCATTAGGCCACTGGAGCAGTCCCATTTTTGTATGATCGACAATAAATGTGAAAGTGGCATTTAGTGTTAACCTTATCTGTTTGAAAGTATTTCTGTCCATCCTACCTTGGTATTATTTTGCAGCACATTATCTCAGTATTTCATACTTATGGGGACTTGTAGTTTAATGGGTGGACCCAACATTGAGAGGACTAAAAGGCACTGTCAAGTCTTGATTCTTTATGGTATTCCAATGGGGTTGAGGTGCATTTGTTTCTGTTTGATTACTTCATGGAAGAACTGAGCAAGCTGATATTTATCTGGAGTTGATGTTACAAATTCTGATTTAATTGTCAAGTTTTTTGTAATATTGCAAAGGGGGTCAAATTTAGATAGAGAGAAAAGAAGAATGTCAGAAGCACAATTTTTGAGACTACCTTCATTAGTGGACTAATGTCTGATATGTGTGAATGTAAGTTGGTGAATGCAGTGAAAGTGGAGCCAATGAAAGATTAATATATAATTATTTATAAATTGGAGTCCAGATAACAAATAACTTTATTATATGGTTTACAACTAATAAATTAATGAATAATTAATTACAGTGAAAGTTATCAAATTATGTATAATAACTAAGTAATTTAGGGAAAACGGTTAGACAGACAGCATAATGATAATACAAACAATACACCCTTAATATAATTATGCCACTCTCATATTAAAGTAAATGTATTTGGTTCATTTGAAGTCCACAAACTGAAAGGGGAAAAATTACAAATTCTATCTTGCAACAATGGTACCAAGGTTTACCTCCCCTAATGATCAGTAACGCTAAATGAACATCAATGTTAAGCACCTTTAATATTGTCAAAACTCTGGTGCACTGGCTATCTTATAACAAAATACAATCTGTATAGAAAACAGTTTGTGAATTTATAAACAACGTGCAGATTCTGTGGCATATTTTGGTGTTCATGGATGGACAGCCAGGGACAAAACTTACTCAATTCCTTTTAGGTGGTGCTTTACAGTTTCGTATTTTGCATAGGGTTAGAATTTTTTTTAAAAGAATTTTCCTGGCTTTCCTCACTGGTTATAATGGCTATTTAAAAAAGACCTTGTATATCTTGGGTATAATTCAAAGAACCTTTAATTCCCTTTATTTTGGTGTATGATTGATGGGTGTAATATGGGTTATAGAGTATACAGCTTGGCCTTACTCCAGATGTGCACCTTTCAAAAAAGTGTTAGCTTGAACTTGAAACTAGCCAGAATTATTTCTGAGATATCAACAATGAATTTTACAGTTTGTAAATGGATGGAACAGATCAGGTTCATAAAGGTCAAAGGTCAAAATGTAAAATATTTGCCTATTGTTTAATATGGAAGAAGCAAATTCGCTTTCTCATCATTTATTTTTTTATTTCACTGCAAATAAATGAAAAGAAACATTTTCACTATATATTTCTTTTACTTATTGCAACAGTTTTAAATTTCAGTTGACTCTATTCCTATATTCTAAGACTTCTAATTTCCCCAAAATTAAGGTAACTACTCACACAAACATGCCTCATGGCATATTATGTAAGCAAGAGCAAAATGAGCATAATTAGCTTATTTTCATGCTTAACATCAATATGAATGTACCATTTTATTCAGAACATCATACATAATGATATGAAAATTATAAAAAATAATTGCATACATTTTTATATTTGCTTTAAGGTGGCGCTCTACAGTTTCATATTTTGCATAGGTTAGAATTTTAAAGAAAAAGAATTTCCCTGGCTTTCCTCACTGGTTATACTGGCTATTTAAAAAAGACCTTGTATATCTTAGGTATAATACAAAGAACCTTTAATTCCCTTTATTTTGGTGTATGATTGACGGGTGTAATATGGGAGAGAGATTATACAGCTTGGCCTTACTGCAGATGTGCACCTTTCAAGAAAGTGCTAGCTCCACTTGGTCATTTTGACTTCCTGAACTTCAGAGGTAAATTGTATAAAAAAGTGCATATAACCGTTTTTACATTTTATTTATTTGGTAATTCATTCATTGCACTTTCAGAAGCTGGTATTGTCTAGTCTGGCAAAATTCATTTTCCATACTTTAATAGCTGCTATGGATAGTGTACTTTAGACTAATTCAGGCTGATTTTTTAGCACAAGGGAGCAATCATTTTAGTTCGTTTGCTTACATCATGTACAATTTCCAAAAGTACAATATCCAAAGAAATATCATCCACATTACATTAATGTAGCATAGAGGTATACCAACATTCTCTCCATTGTGCATGTTTTAAATGCAAACAACTTCACCTTATATACATCACTCTCTCAAAAGTACATAATAACTGGTGAGCGCCCCCTTATGCCCATGGAATCCAAAAACCTGGAAACCAGATGAACCAGATGTGTTGGGTTTCATGCATGGTGACATACGGCATATATAGAAAGAATGGAACATATCTGAATCATATCCCAATAGGCTACAGATCAAAATGAAAGCAATTGCAAACAGTCATGTTTCACCAAATGAGAATCTCAAATGATTGAGTATCTGCAAGTATTATACTGGACTGAATATTCATAGATAGAATTCCGTAAGAAACACCACAAACAGGATATTGGTATGAAGAGTTGTGCTGAGTGAAAATAATGTGAGTTTCATGGCTCACTAAATTGTTTGGTTCAAATGATGCTATAGCATTATGTACATATATGATAACAAGCCACAGTATATATGACACCATCAGTTTAAAAGTAGACTTCTGTGACTTGTTTTTTGATCAGTCAATGTTTTGTGCAAGACTAACTCTATAAGTTATTGTATATGTATATGTCTTCTCACTTATTAGTGTGGAATCTTAATCAGGTAAATCCACAAAGATTTACCTCCTTCAACTATTTACTGAAATTCCAATACACAATGCTTGGCTAATTGAGCCCTTTTGGGCCAACTGTGTTGTCAACATGCATTTATGATATCAAACCAATAAAAAAAGTTGTTTCCTAGCAAGCTAGAATTTCCTTAAAAATCAGAATATTTTGGTGTTCCTCAAATGTTACTGGCTGGGATTGATTTACAGTTGTCTTCTGACAGCTCTTGTTTTCTGTTTTTATGTTCCATCTACTGTATCTGTTCTTTGTTTGGCAGAGGAGATTTATTTTCAAATGTGGATGCAAATAGATTTAAATTTTCTGATTTGTTGTAAACAGACAATGTTCTTTTGGCACATCCAGGACTGAACAACAGATAGGTCCATGTGAAATTAGGGTTTTATGTTCATTAAACTATATACCTGTAATAGCCTTTTTATTTTGATGTAGTCAATGAAAATATGTAAAATAAAGTTAAAAGCTAGTTTGTTTCCTTATCCATTCTTCTAATTCTGCTGCTACCTTAATCAACTGCATGTTTAGCACTTTCAGTTTCTAGGCTTGTATCTATATGCTTGTGGCTATTAGCTGTCCTGAATGTTGGCTTATATCACTTACATATGGTTTTGGACGGATTTTCCACCCATCTACACGATATATTTATTAGTTATATGCTTCTGATGCATGAACACTTTATCATATATGTTTGCTTTTGTATATTTTTCATAGTCTTGTATTTATCCGCATAAATTTAAAATTGGTAAGTATGTAAATGGTATTTTGAGAATGTATTGGCAAGCCATTATTTTAACCAGTATATTTTAAGACTATATGTTAGTGTAGAGTATATTCTATTCATGTAAATTGACCTCTCTGCATTGAATTTTTAAACAGAAATTATAAAATTGAGTGAGGGAAGTATCTTAAGTTAGCCAGTACACATGCATATTATTTTATCACGGCATGTAATTGAAGAGAGAGTAGAATATTTTTATGTAAAATTATTTCCCATATTATTATTATTTCATATAAAACTATTTCCCATGTTATTATTATTTCATGTAAAATTATTTCCCATGTTATTATTATTTGATGTAAAATTATTTCCCATGTTATTATTATTTCATGTAAAATTATTTCCCATGTTATTATTATTTCAAGGAAAATTATTTCCTATATTGATTATTAAAATTTAAATTATAAATGTGGTAGGGGCATGCATTTTTATCGTAGAAACATAATTTTATAAAAAGAAAAAAGTGTATGATTGTGGTTATGTCTGCTTCTTGAGGTAAATTGTTGTTATTGTTTACAGTCAGTAAAATAGCTCCAAGAAGCTAAAGATTCTTACTATGTAATGCAGTTCAGAATCTAAAATGTGTCTTTGTCTTTGTATATCTATCATACTTCCTTTGTCCTTATTGTCGTGGACTAGTCTTTATGTCTTTATGTGAGCTTTAGTCATATCATAGACCTATACTTTTGCAATACAACACATTCCCTATTTCATGGACTTGAGATCATCCATTTTTAAAGGTATAGCATGGTTCTTAGTCATAAAGTACTTTCATATCATTATAGCTGAAGCCCCTGGGGTGCAGATTGCTACCAGTCCAGTCAGACAAACATGGCATGGACCCTGATCATTTACAGCACATACTTTCAAAGTGGAAACCATCACATGCCAAGGATCCAAGCAGTGATATTCCAAAGTTACTATACTGTATTCCAAATGGAGGCAATCCCACAGGGCATGGGCTGACTGCTGACAGGAAGAAAAAGATCTATCAGCTTGCAAGAGAATATAATTTGTTGATTTTGGAAGATGATCCTTATTACTATTTACAGTTTTCTAAGGTACATGTTAAAGTTCATTTAGAGCAGTAGTTCCCATCCTCAGGGTCATGTTGAGTCCTTGTTTGCTTTTTTAATGCTGTAAAGTAGCCTTAGGGTCAGGAGGTCCTGCTGGTAGCCAGTTTAGGGTCACAGCAAAAAGGGCTGTGAACCACTTAGAGTGTATCTGTATTACATTATTAAGTTTTATGGCAACTTTTCAACTCATGAAGTAAAAATATTGACCACAGTATATTCCATCAATGCAGGGAAAATTTGTCTTAGATGGATTATTGAATTATTTGTCATTTTAGCAAAAGTGAATTTTTATGGTAAAGTACATACAGCATGATAAACTGAGATCACATTCTTTGGTTTCGTACTTGAGCTGTATAATGTATTTTCTCAAGTGTATTTTTTCAAAGCATCTGTAGTCGTTCCTGTGTAGTTATGCGCAAGAGGGATCACAAATGCAGATAAAACCTTACTTGTCCCTTTAAAATGGAAATATCTCTATTTCATTTTCAAGATTCAAAAAGTTCAAGAAAATCAATTTGGATTGACCTATTCTTTTTCACTATCTCTGCAAAAGAAATCACTAAATGTAAAGAATTTTGGTTATCTTTTTCTCTTTAAGAAATATAATATCAAATAGATTATGCATGTGAAGTGTCAGACATGAGACATAGGATTGCCAAATCTTTATATTTAGCTTTTTATTTCAAACATAACAAAGAAAACTGATTAATGGATCAATGGTATTGCCCCGTATCTGTCATCCATCCATAAATTTTTGCTTCCTACCACTCTGGAGGCATTATTTTTTATCCGATTTCTAGATCTCGGATGACTTATGAATATGAGCAAGATTCAATTTCGATAAAACTTGGTAAATAGGTTTATATCATGAAGATCCTGAATGAATTTGATTATAAGGAAGAAAAATAATTTTTATCCAAAAATAATAAACTAGGAGAAAAAAACAGGGAATAAAGTTGAGGAAATAGTTTTCATCAAGCTGTATTCTTAGAATACTAATTGAGCCTGTTCAATAAGATAGCTTTCATCAAGCTGTGTTCTTAGAATTCTAATTGAGCCTGTTCAATAAGATAGCTTTCATCAAGCTGTGTTCTTAGAATTCTAATTGAACCTGTTCAGTAAGATAGCTTTCATCAAGCTGTGTTCTTAGAATTCTAATTGAGTTCAGTAAAGTGATCATGGGCCTCTTGTTAAACTTTATGTGTAAGATTGAAGTTTGTTCTTTTAGCTCAACTGGTCATAGTCTAGAACAGCTTATCCATCTGTTAGCACTATTCCTAAAATAGTTGGAGCATTGCGTGATAGTTTACACACACACACATCCATCCAATTATCTAGTTGGTCCAAAATAGTCATTGCCACTCTGACATCTTGAAAATCTTTGTATCGCTACTCTGTCTGAATGGATGGTTATATTAATGTGGGGTTTTAACTAAAGGATTTTTAAGGTGTCTAGTTCGTCCTAAATGAAAATGGTGCCCATCTGATGCTAAATATAGCCACCACAGTGACCATCATGAAAACCTCGTGATCTTTATTATTCCTGAATGGATGGTCATATCAACATGAGCTTTTCACTAAAACACTTCTTATGATGTCTGGTTGGTTCTAATGTGATGCAGATCAGTTGTCCAATATGGCTGCCACAGTGGCCATCTTGAAAAGCTTGTTTTTGCTAATCTTCTGGAATGAGAAGTAATATTGCCAATGGATTTTCATGAGAGATTTCCAAAGATGTATAGTTGCTCCAAAATGAAAATGGTGTCAATCGGATGTCCAGTATGGCTACAACATTGGCCATCTTGAAAATATTATTCCCACTACTCCTGAATAGATGGTCATATCAGTATGGGGTTTTCACTGAACAACTTCTTATGATGTCTAGTTGGTTGTAACTGAAAAATGTGTCAGTCCTGCTTTTAATACAACCACCACAATGACCACCTCAAAAATCTTTTTATCACTACTTCTCCTAGATGGCTATTCTTATCGACATCAGGCTCTCACCTAAAGACTTCTTATAATGTCTGGTTGATACTAAATAGAAGCAATGCCGGTCTCATTCTGAATATGGCCACCATGGCATCCATCTTGAAAATCTTGTTTTCATTGCTGCCCCTGAAGAAAAATCTTTTTACACTGGAGAATATCAAAACAATGGTTTCAATACTTGGCAGTAAAAAGGGAGAAATGATCTTATTTTTTAATTCCTGGAAATTCTTTTTGCCCATTAGAGCATCAGTTCCTTCAAGGGACTCTTGTTTTATATGACAACTCACTGCTTTGTTTGCTTTTGTAATTCCTTTCTTGCATCTTGAAATTTCCTCACAGTTTTATCAATATAGTCTAACGCAGTGCTTGTTGTTGTTGTTGTTGTGGGGTTTAACGCCATTTTGCAGCACATGATAGGCTATACATGGCGGCCAGTATTAATGGTGGAGGAAGAACCAAAGAAAACCCCGGAAAGAACCACCGACCCACGAGAAGCTACTGGCAAGCTTTCTCACATACCCACATTGGCTGAATCTTAGACTCAAACCGCTGCAGACAGAGGTGAGATGGCAGTGATCCGTAACGCTAACGCAGTGCATGAGAGAGACTGTGGCTGTGAATTAATACACTTTTTTTCCTCCAGATTTTCATCTAGATTAAGTCACTAAGTGATAATAAACTCTTTAATAATATTTACATTCACTTCATAAATGGAAATACTAAATATACAATAAAAAAAATGTATTATTTGCTTCTAAAGCAGAAAATAAACTGTTTATTGAGTTCAGACTCGGGGGCTTTTTGTATGATGGCAGAGTTAAGTGTGATCAGCTAGTTCCAGAAATGTCACTTGCAAAAATAAATGTGTTAAATATTTTTGATTTTTCCTGGAAATTGGTTACCCATTGAAGAATATTATTTGCATTCAGTAAAAAGCAGCATTCAAGAATTAAAAAAAATGTTTATTGATTTCCTCAACTGGTCTTTTATATAAGATGATGAAACATGCAGGTGCAAATTGTCCAGTTCCAAAGATGTCATTTTGCACTTAACATCCCAGTTATTTAATTTAATTGCTACTAATGTATATACTTGCTTACTCACTCATAAATTGAGTCCAGCTGCAAACTGCACAGACCCAGATCTGCCATCACTTAATGCACTGGCATATCTGGTCCTGTGGAGTTTGTTAGGAATAATCAGTAGAACAAACAGCATAGACCCTGATTTACAGGCTTTTTATACACTGGATAATCAGGGTCTTTGTTTTTGCAGTTTGACCAGACTCATAAGCAAGTGTATGTGGTATTTCCAGAAAAGTAACATAACCTATCCTGACTTTTTGGATATGGTATGTCTGTGTTAGTGCCCAAAATAAGTAAAATAGCTTGGTGCATCTGAACCTAGAAGTAACTGCATTTATGAAAGTTGTGGGGAAAATGAAGTAAATATATAAGAAATTTAATTAGTGTATTGATACCTTACAGATTGCAACTTTTCAGATTTTTAGGGCATTAATATAATATAAGTCTACTACATATGACATGTCTTACAAGTCTACCACATATGACTTGTCTTACAAGTCTACCACATATAACATGTCTTCATTTCTTACATTTCAGCCTCGCATTCCCAGTTTTCTTTCCATGGATGAAGATGGTCGAGTCATCAGATTTGATTCTTTCTCTAAACTTATTTCTTCAGGGTAAGATTGAAATGTGGCAAAATACTTACAAAGAAGAAGTCTGAACCTAATGTAGTAACATAATATAAGAATGTTTTTATCAATTGATTTTAAGTCATTTATTGTAAATGCCATATCTGGGACTGCACAATACAGATGATATGTGGACTTTTGACAGAGGTGTCTCTGTGCCATTGGACAATATTTGTGACCTCCCTTTCCTCCACCCCACCCTTTTAGTGAGCCATAGTAGCTCAGTTGGTAGAGCATTAGATTTGTAATCAATGGTTCATGGGTTCAATACCCATGCAGGTATGCAAAGGATGGCTGCCTCAGTGTCCAGGTTGTCCTCGGATGACCAATTAGTTCCCATTTCCTTGGTATGATGTAGCTCTTAATGAGTTAAAATCTGTCATAAACCAAACAGGAAACCAACCACACACTTATGCCCTTCCAAAATTGCTGGAGCTGTGCAGGAGGCTTCAAAACTGCAGCCTCTTGGAGCAGATGACTGTACACAATTGATTTGCATGTTGAAAAGTATACTCCAACATTAATTACTCTAAAGAACTTAGCAAATTGCCAAGATGCCCAGAGAAGCTTCCACAACAGGTGATTTTTGTCTAAAAACAGAGAGAAGTTAAAGACTATTAGGAGACTTGATAAATTTTGATCGTAATACCAAAGCAACATATTGTAGTTTCATAATAATAATAATATTTGCCATAATTGTTATCTCTACTGGTCAAAAACCAGAAATGTTATGGTGTGGCATGTTGACCATCATCTAACCATTATCTGTTATGACAAATTTGTTATTGCTACATCTTCGGAGCTACTTAGTTATGCTAAGGCAGATTAGGATTTTGTTATTTGTGTTTTGACTCGAGTTATAAGCAAGTAAAGACAGTATCTCCCTTACAACCATGGCAGTGATGCTAGTGTTACAAGAGCTGTAGTAATCAGGGAAACTCTTGTTGTTTTTCAGGTTGAGGCTTGGATTTGTATCAGGACCCAAACCTATAATTGAGAGGATGGAATTACACATGCAAGCAACTGTTATGCATGCTAGTGGCTTGTCCCAGGTAAACTTAATCATGTATGCAAATACCAGCCTACACAAATTTTAGGAGTGGCAGCAAATTACATGATCTAAAATTAATTTGGATAGTTAGAGTTTCAAAAAATAAATTAAAATTAGATTATATATTGGGTAATAATTTTGATCTAGATGTATTGTCACATCTATATTCAGGCAAAATTATGTTTTTATTTTGAAGGTGAAGGTAACCATTGCCATTTTTTAGTGCACCTGAATGGAGGACAGGTAAGCTGCTGTATTGCCCTTGCACCAGTGCACATACAAAAGCATTTATGTATGTATATACTCTCTGAATGGCAACCATTTATATTCCTGGGTCCTTGGCAACAGATTCAAGTGGGTTTCATTGCACCTATCCAAGAGGATAAATGTATATTAGTTCTGCACTCTTGGTTTAGGTTTTCGTGTTAGCAAAGGCTTTTATACACACTATTTAAATACACTATACTGTTATACATGGAATCATTCACCTTGGTGATGGGTTGTATCTTGATGAAAACCCTCATGACAAATTAGGTCACTGATGTATCTTCCATGCTTCACTGATTTTGGTTAAATTTTGTTAGTTTATTTTTCAAACTCATTTCGTGTTTGAAAATAATAATAATAATGTTGACTTGGTACAGCAGCTAATCTTAGTATAGCACCTAATCATAGTATAGCACCTAATCCTAGTATAGTACCTAATCTTAGTGCAGCACCTAATTTTAGTACAGCACCTAATCTTAGTACAGCACCTAAACTTAGTACAGCACCTAATCTTAGTATAGCACCTAATTTTAGTGTTTGTGTGATTTGGATTTTTAATGTAGCTTTACCAATTTTTCAGTCATATCATTACGATGTCTGCAGTGTGGCAGTTTACAGTGATGCCTAGCACTGGGGCATCATGTCGCAGACATGTAGCATGACGTCCCACCCAGTCACATTATACTGACACCAGGCCAACCAGTCCTAACACTAACCTCTTAATGCTGAGCGCCAAGCGAGGCAGCTGTTAGTACCATTTTTGTAGTCTTTGGTATGACTCGGCCGGGGGATCGAACCCATGACCTCCCACATCCGAGGCAGACGCTCTAACCACTAGCTAGGCCACCGGAGTGGTCCCTAATTTGTACAGCACCTAATCTTAGTATATAACCTAATCTTAGTATAGCACCTAATCTTTAGAAGCTTGAAGTGCTTTACAGTATTTGAAAACACATAAAAACATAAAATGACAAGCTTACAAAAACAAACACCATGAAATTACTAAACAAAAGCATGTTGACAATAATTAAGGAAGTAAATGTTATTAAGTCCTTTAATTCGTTTCTTATAGTCAAAATATGTGAGTTTTACTCTTGAAAGAGATCAGTGTCCTTGTGTCTAATATCAGTGGACAATTTGTTCCACATAGCTGGGCCCTGGTTCACAAAAGAACATTGTATGACTTTGTTTTAACAGTTGGAATAATGAGAGTATGAGTGTTGGAAAATGAACATAAGTTTCTTGATGGGGTGTACACATGGGTGAGGTAAATTGGAATTGAGCCAGTCACTGAAATATAGCATGGAGAATAAATTTTGTGTTTGAATCTGGATCGAACAGGAAGCCAGTGAGACATTTACTTAGTTCTTCGTACCCTAAGGGTAATCTGAGCAGCTCTGATTTGAAGTTTCTGTAGTATATTCTGAGATGAACCAGACAGATGTGAACTACAATAGTCCAGTCTAGAAACTACTAACGAACACAAAAATGTTTTAGTGGCGTCAACTGAAAAAATACTGTGTATGGAGCTGATGTGTCTGAGCCCCAGATATGCAACCTTGCATATGTTCATTACATGTTGGTGTAATGAGAGCACATTGACACCTAGGTTTTGTACTGACTGTGAAAATTTTAATCATGACATTGCTGATACTTATTGTTTGAGGTAAAGGATGTTAAATGAGAAAATCTTCGCATGGTGATCAGGATGGCTTCAGTTTTATTGTCATTCATCTGCATCCTGTTACATGTCATCCATAAGTTCACTTAGGAAATATACCTCCCTCCACTTTGGATGGTAGCCACAACTTCATTGGGCAGCTGGATTTGTATATTTGAGTGTTGTAAGCATACAATTGGTGAGACATCGGATGTTGATCTGTGACACTAGCGAGAGGCTGAGTGTATTGAATGAAGAGAACTGTGCGGAGAACACCAAAACATAGACCAACTGGGCTGGAATGTTTTGCATTTATGGATGCAATTTGTGTCCTGTTGACTAACTAGGACTTGAACCATAGTATGGCTGTATTGTGAATACCAAATACACGCTGGCGATGATGAAATAATATATCATGGTCTGTTGTGTCAAATGTTCCTGATAAGTCAAGGAGGGTGAGGACTGTAGTATTTCCATAATCCAAAGCAGAGAGAAGGTTGTTAACTACTCTTAGAATAGCAGTTGCAGTATTGTGGCGAGGGCAATATGCAGACTGTACATTGCTGAAAAGAATTTGGATGAGGTACAAGTTGGAAAATAACAGCTTTTTCTAAGATTTTGGACATGAATGGGAGGTTAGAAACAGGACATTAGTTCTTTAAATTGTTATGGTCAAGTGTTAGTTTCTTCAACAGAGGCTTTACAATGGCATTTTTGAAAAATAATGGAAATTCCCTAGATGAGAGAGAAATATAAATAACATCAGTTAGTGAAGACAATATTGGATTGAAGCACTCAAGCAGCAGTTATGTCAAAAACAGGTAGAGTTTGAATGACTTTGGGATATTCTTCAACACAATTGTATGTACCAACTCCATAGAGACAGGTTAAAATGCCATGAAAGGATGTCATTGATATTCTATATTGCAACTACTTGGTAACATGGTGACAATGAGTGACAATGACATCGTGACAATGAGTGACAGTGACATGGTGACAGTGACGGTGGAAATTGTGTTGTCAAGCTTATCTCTAATGGATTTTACTTTGTCACAGAAGAAATTTGCAAACAAGTCAGGAAAGTCAGCTGGAGAGAAGGTTTTTAGAAGTAGTGTGCATTTATTCCTTGACATTAGCTTATTTTTAATCTTGAAGAGCTATTTATTTGCAGCTGGAACTTTATGTGATCTTAGTTTTGTATTAGGTTGATTTTGCTGCATGAACTATGTTTGTGACATTCTTCTTAATAGCTTCATAGATTTGCTTTTGAATAGTGAGGCTGGTGAAAAGCCAAATCCCCTCCACCCTACAGCGTTCTATTTTAGCTCTGTAAAGCTGGTCCCTAACGCTACT